>JAESUZ010004165.1:0-235000 GCA_017311185.1 Proteles cristata cristata
TTCTTTCCTCTTCTAGGTACAAGGCTGGACTATCTCTTGGCCTCTTATGATTGCATGGCTCATTTAATAGTTCTGATGGTTAAGCTCTGAGCGTTTAAACTTCTCTTTCCAGCACAGAAACTCTACCATATTTGAAATGATGGCTACTCCTTTATCATCATTCCTTGATTAAATAAAAAGACCTGTTGATCTGTAAAGTATATGTAATGTGAATCATAAACAAATTGTTCTTGGAGCACCTGAGTGGCTCAGTTGGTAAAGTGTCTGACTTCAGTTCGGGTCATGATCTCACGGTTCATGGGTTCGAGCCTGACATCAGTCTTTCTACTGTAAGTTCATAGCCAGGTTTGGATCCTCTGTCTGTCTGTCTGTCTCTCTCTCTCCCCTTCTCTCTCTTTCTCAAAAATAAATAAAACATTTAAAATAAATAGATATATTAATTAATTAATTAATAATTTAAAAATCATTCTTGTGGTAAGTCACTAAGATTTTGGAGCTGTTTTTTCATATGGTGTAATGTGGCTTAGCCTGACATATTTAACACCTGAAATACTAAAATTTTGTTTTAGGTAAATAACAAGAACCCTAAATGAATATTATTGTCTCCATGATTACTCTGATGTAAGTCTAAAACTTCCAAGATCATTTAAAAGCCAGTTCTACTTTAAAGTAGAACTAGACATCTATGGAAAAATTGTAGAATTATAAGACTCTTAAGCCAGACTTTCTTTCCATTTATGGTTCTTATTTAGCAAAATAACAACAATACCTGGCATTTAATAATTTTGGAAGAAATTTCATACAAAATTATTCTAAATGGAAGTACAAAAGTAAACAATTCCTTTAGCAAGGATTGGACATGTTAGTAAAGAAAAAAATTGTCCCCCAAGAGCCAGGCAATCCAGCTTCTAGATATCTATAGTTTGTTCCTTTTTGTGAAGATAACTAGCCCCTGACAACTCTTCCATAGAGAAAATTTAAATAAAAAACTCAATGACCATTTTATTAAATACTTAGGAAAGCATTCAAATGATATGATGTTTCAAACTTTTAACAACACAAAAAATAAACGCAAACACAAAAATCCACCAGGCAGTAAAAATTTTGCGGATAATCACTAATAGAAACTAACAAAGAAGAAGGTAAGATAGTATAATGCAACAGGTGCTAACTAAACAGTTGCATAGATAATCATATGATTCCTCTCAATTGCTCTATTCACCTGTATTACAAATCAGTGGGATCAACATTGTTTCTTAAAAATGTAAAATTACCCATATAGGATTTCTGTGTTGGCAACGTGCATATATTTATATGTGTATACATATACACATATACATATACCCCACACACACATGCATACTTCACAGTTTTGCTGGTGTTTGCTGCATGATATATTTATTTCAGAGAGAAATGTGTTAAAATATGTCATTTTGTGGTTTTCTTCATTTCATTTGTTCTCCTGTCATTTCATGCTTTATATATTTGAAGACTTTTTTGCAAGATATATATAAAATATTTATTTATAAATACCATTCTTGAATTTCTCCTTTTATTGCTACATATCCTTTTTATCCCAGCTTGTGCTTATTATATGATATCTGATATATGATATTTTTATTACCAATGTACCTTATTTAGTAAATGTTCGCCTGACATATACAAACTCCTTTTTATAAATAATTTCGTGTCATTTATGAGGTCTATCTATTTTAATGGTATACATGAATATATAAGTAGATTTATTTACAAAATGTGTGTATTTTATTGGGTTATTTTGTTCTGTTTATGTTGCCTGTGGGTGTGGCAGTCATGGTGGTTGCTGTGAAGCATTACTGGAAGAGAAATTGCCGCAGCCAACATAGTTCACTGGTAATTCCCAAGCTCTACATGTCAGGGTCTACCTGGGAATCCACTCTATTACTCTTCCTGTAGACTGGTCCCAGCCAATGACTGCAACTGGTACCGTGAACTATTGCAGGGCCACTCTTGTCCAACAGAGGACACTCCAATGGAATTTTGTTTGAGGGATCACCAAGGCCCTGGCCAAGACTTTCTCAGATGTCCTCTACAGTCTGTTTCTCTTCCAAGCTAATCCTTCTTTCACATGGATTAGCCTTCAAACTAAAAACCTCCTTTTTATTCTTCACAGGTGTTTCATAAGTAAATATTGTGTGTCTAATCTTATTTAGGCCTCAGCTTTCTGAGATGACTCAAAGTGACCTGGGATACAGATGCTATGAGGACTTACTTGTATCTCCTAGCTTGCATGTTACCAACATATAAAGATAATATATGATGCTCATGTATAAATGGATTCTTTTAAACCTGGGTTAAAATTCAGTAAATTTCAAATAATTTCATCATAACAATGAGTTCTTTGACTACAATGCAATTAAATAATAGCCATAAAAATATGTACAATATATTTATCCTGCCTATTTGTCTATATATTTCTCCATTTCCCATTTCTAGTTAGAACCTATTACAAAGACAGCTAGTTTACCCTAATATCTTTCTTCTAGTCTTCAACAGTATCATGAACTCCAATTTTTATCTAGCTGTATATTTACTCACAAAAAAAGAAAGAGAAAAAGAAAAAAGAAAAAATAATACATTCACAGCCGCCTTTAAATCAGGAGTGACGTCATGACTGTATGCTGATTAAAAGGATATTACAGAAGTGGTAATGAAAACTATACTCAACATGACCAAAAAATCAACAATAGAAGGAAAAAACTGAAGGGAAAAACAATAATTTTAAATTATAAAGATACTGCCCAAGATAAATATGATTAAAAAATACTAAAATCACAATATCTGATGTAACATCCTCAAAAGAAATGAAGAACAGGAAAAGCAATGTGCACTTTGTCAAATGTGAAGTACACAACAAATGTGAGAATTGAGACCCTTATAATTCAGAGGAGTGGTAGATAGAAATGACTAAGATAAGATAATAGCTGTAAAGAAAGAGAATAAAAAGTGGCAATCTCACCTAAGGAAGTATAAAATATGCACCTAAAGATAAAAGCCACTATTCAGGAAAGAAAAAAAGTGGTGCTAAGTTTTCTAGAAAAATATTTGGAATTAAATGTGAATATTTGGACAATAAGAAAATTTTTGTCACTCTAACATTATTTAACAAACATTATGTCTATGGACTACCTAAAACAGTTTTGAATTAAGAGAAATAAAAACATCTTCCAGACTGGGAGGTCTGGGTGGCTCTGTGAGTTAAGCATCCAATTTCAGCTCAGGTCATGATCTGACAGTTTGGGAGTTCAAGCCCCGTGTTGGGCTCTGTGCTGACAGCTCAGAGCCTGGAACCTGCTCGGATTCTGTGTCTCTCTGTCTCTCTATCCCTCCCCTGCTGGCACTCTGTCTATCTCTCTCTTAAAAATTAATAAACATTAAAAAATATATATCTTCCAGATAAACATTACTATGGCATATAATTTCTCGGTATTACTAAGTGTGGGAAGATGATGAAGCATCTAGTACATACATAATTGTAAAGGAGGAAAAAAGATTTGACTGAAAGGTTTTACATGTAGCCAAATTGCATTTCATGTGTAAAAACCATTTCAAGAAAAATCAGATATGATATAGCTCACACTTAGGTAACCTTCCTAGAAAAAAAAAATATATTAATTAATATATTAATATTATAATACTATATATAATAATATATATTATATATATTATATATATTAATATATTATAATATAATATATAATTATATAAATCATTATATAATTATATAATATAATAATATATATATATATATATAATGATGCAATCCAGAATGACAAGAAAAGAAAACTAAACTAAGGTCATAATGAAGAAACACATATCCAGAAATTACGGGCACTTAAGTTTGAATATGCAGTTACATCTAAGAAATTTTTATAGCTCAAAGTTTATAATATTAAAGCCCAGAAGGCAGAAGTGGGAAAAAAAAAATGCAAGTTTCCTGATATACCAAAGGGATATTAAAGGATCCATTATAATTCTCAGGAAAACATAGTTTTAAATATACCTTAGAAATCTTATAGTCCATTAATATATTCAATAAAACAATACTAATGTGCATGTATTATGTTTTTATTAAGTGCCAAAAAATGGCCAGTTGCTAGAAAGACCAATATAAATAATATCGGTTTTATGCACTCAAGAATATCACAGTTCAGGGAAGAAAATCGACATAAGCATTTAATGATAAAGCAGGGTATAAATAAGCACAGAGTACTAGGGAACTCCATTGAAAACCCTGATGATGGTCTGGGGAATACAGATTGTAGTAAACAAAATTGAAAAAAATTTACAAAATAAACATTAGTCAAGCCAATGTCAGTAGTATGAAAGTAAAATTCTAGGTGAAATGTGCAATAAAAAATATATAGGCAAGTAAGCGCATGGTAGAGAAAACAAAATCAGATTGCTGATTATAAATTGTCAAGGGCAGAGTGGCTAGAAATTACAATGGAGAAGATAATCAGTGGAAGGTCTTGCATTTTTGATCTTTATAATGTCCATTATTACAACAGTGTATAGATCTAATAGAATAAGACAGTTCACAAATTAAAATATGTTGGCAAGAAAGCAGTAAGCATAATAAAAGATGACAGAAATAAACCTGAATACATCAACTCAGAAAAAAAACACTCAAATACATTAAAATGCCAAAATGGGTTAGCAAATAAAATATAACTTCATACTGTATACAAAGTATACCTAAAACGACGTACTGTGGAAGCATAAACAATGAATGAGGGAACAGAAAAATATCTATCAAGCAAATGGTTATTGAAGTTAAGAGTGGTTGCATTATTTTAATTGTTTTAATGTTTATTTTCCGAGAGAGAGAGAGAAAGAGAGCAAGTGAGGAAAGGGCAGGGAGAGAGGGAGAGAGTGAATACCAAGCATGCTCCACACTGTCACCATTGAGCCCAAGGCAGGGCTAGATTCCATGAAATGTGAGATCAGGGCCTGAGCTAAAATCAGGTTGGACGTTTAATGACTGAGCCACTCAGGCACCCTGGAAACTTTATTTTTAGATGTAACACATAATACGTGTAAATAGGCTAAAGAGTCAAAGTAAACCACTGGAAACTTGACAAAAAATGATGGATGAAAATTTAAAAAGTAGAAACTAACAAATTATCAACAGGAAGCATAACTAAAAACTCTTCAGCATTGTCATAGACCCAACCACTATGATTAAGTATTTTCCTTGAATTTTAATAGTGGAAAAAAAGAAACACAAATTACTTGGATGTAAAGAATAAACACACATAAATCTCCATTTATGAGTGTTATTTATAATTCTGTTCTAAAGAATTTGAAGATCAAAATGAATTAATGGAATGAATGAAAATTTGTGTTGTGAATTCGTAACTTCTAAAGTTATATCTCAAAGTCCCCACTCCATGAATAACAGACCCAATTGCCCACTAAGTAATTCCTTTTGCGTTCCCAGAGTCAGTTCAAGACCCATTTGTTCAAGATGAATTTATCACCTTCTTCTCCCTACATATACCCTTTCCAAGCTCACTCCCCCCGACCCCCAGTAAATACACCCTTACCACACAACTCTCCTCCTTATTTTCCTTACTGTGGAGTCTATCACTGACAGTTGTGCAGTACACTTGGTTTTAAGGGCAGGAGTTGTGTCTAGTGCACTATTTTACCCACAGTGGCTAGCATAACTGACCAGTGAATTATAAAATAAATCATTAAGTTTTTGCTCAAAATTTGGGTTAAATATTAAAAGGAATTTATTGGGTAAAAACAGCCTCCTGGGTGGCTTAGTCAGTTAAGCAACTTGAATCTTGCCTTCAGCTCAAGTCATGATCTCATGGGGTTCATGAGATCGAGACCCTTGTTGGGCTCTGTGCTCTGCAAGAGCCTGTTTAAAATTCTCCCTCCCTCTTTCTCTCTGCCCGTCCCTCGCTTGTGCACATGGTCTTTCTCTCTTTCAAAAAACAATTGGTAAAAACATTTTTCTGAAAGGCAAATCTAAATTATAAAATTCCGTATACCTTTCACCTGTATATTCACTTCTGATAGTGAATTTAAAGATGGAGATAATAAAAACAAACTATACAAAAATATGTATACATCCTAAATATACCATCATATGGTAGTAGATGTAGTGAATAAAATACGGTATATCCATATGTAAAACCCTATGTTGCTATCAATAATCATGTATGCAAACTCTCACTACATATTGCCAAGTTTAAAGCAAAAGGATATATATAATAAACTAATTTTTAAGTATATTTATTCGTATGTATAAAAATTATTTTTCATTAATTATTTTTATGAATATACAGGTTTCTGCCACTGTCTGAAAATAAAGTATCCCTATGAAATCTTTAATAAGCCAAAGTAGCATAAAGCAAGGAAGCAATCACCATTAACTTATGGAAAAATTTTTGAGGATCCCCAAGCTCCAAAAATAATCTCTCATAGGCTTTTCTGATACTTTAGGACACACCTTGTTAACGAATGTACAAAATAAATTAACGCAAAGCACAGATGCTCACAGACCCAGTTCAAAGCTATGGTGGCTTGCTGCTGAGATGTTCAGTGTAGTTCCGGGGGAGAGGAGCACGGCAGGGCCATTCTCCCTGCTCAGGATGCACTCTGCGTCTAAAACAGTCCTTCACAAGACAGATGCTGAACACAATTTTCATTTTTCACCTTTTTTCATAAAAGCCAAAATCCTCTTGGGATTTCTTTAGGTCAGTGAACATAGGTACTAAGGTAGGTCTTTCATTAAATCAAAGTGCCCTAATGTAAACTTTAGGAAATTGGGGGTAATCTGTATTCAACAAAATTTGCATTCTGACAACGTGCCAGACATTTCACTAAGTGCTAGAGACCCTTGGATGTGTGACACCAGGCTCCACTTTTGCAAACTAGGTATCACTGCTGAGTTTGTAATTATTTATTAAGTAAAAGAATGCTATTTAAGTTCATTTTTATCCCTGTGTGATTGAAATCTGAGCCCTCTTGAAATCGTTCACTCCACTTTGCATCTGAGGAGACAGAATGGGTCTGTGTCCTCAGTGAGTATTGATAGACTAACACAGTCTTAGGTCATTATTCATTTGAATCAGATTGGCTGAGGTTGAATCCATTTGCCACAACCTTCTAGATCTGTGACTTGTACAAATCCTTCCTCTCAGCTTCTTTCCTCTTCAGAAAGCAAAGAACTAAATAAATTAATATAAGCTGCATCATAAGATTTACAAAAAAATGATGTAAGTATTCACTTTGTCGCCTACTATATCATAAGTTCTTGAGAATTCATTATTCTCAAGAGTTATTAATTCCTAGAAGAAATGAGGAGGAAAGGATAGAATATGAAGAGAGTCTGGCAAAAGGTATGGAGGAACTTTGGAACTAACTTAGATGGAACATGGAGTATTAGATTCTGCTGTTTGGGGACAGAGGATGACATTACTGAAAATTCCTTAGAGCAGATGGTAGTTGACTTTGGGCCTATGGATAGGATTTTACTATGTGAAAAAGTGGAAGAAAGATATTTTCATGCACGGGTATCATTTTTCTAGATATGGCTATAACTTGATTATATGCTCATTTGGGGTAATGTTTTATTTAAAAAGATGGTTTTATGAATCCTTTTGGTTTAAAAAAGACAATGTTTGTGGTATTGTTAATGTAAGTATTGGCTTTTCTATTTCTTCCTTTTTAAGTTTCTCTTCTCCTTGCCTCTCCTTTTCCTTTTCTTTCCTTCCCCCCACTCCTTTGTCCTAAAGAGGATAAACTTCTCTGAATTACCTGAAGCCTGGATGCTTCAAGTTAAAAACAGATTGATTCACCTGGTTTATAGCGCAGAAGTTTAAATTTATGCTCAAAACTCTTTTGGAAATTGAATATGCAACCAGTTTTTAGCAATATACTTTCAAAAGTTGGTAAATTCTTGCTTAAGTCTCACAGACCTTGAATGCTTGGTCACTCCAGATTAAGAGTCGTGACAAAAGCTTGGGCATCTTAAAGAAAGGGCCCTTCGGCTCTTCCTGCCTTTGGTACAGTCTGAAAGTGGTAGCCATATTTAGAAACCAAAACATTTAAAGAATTTCTCTTTCTCCTATTGTCAGATTTGCCAGACCCTTTTCTTAGGAAATTTTGACTTTCCATACAGTGCCATTCCCCCAGCCTCAACCTTCTTCTTAGTCTGGAGCTGCAGTTTCTTGAAATGGAGGAAACGTACCAGAAAACATTGGTGTGTTTTGGATGGGAATGCAGTAAGCAGCCCCCACCGTATTATCTGGTGACCCTGGCCTCCAGGTGTTCCCACTCTTGTATAATATCCTGCCATTGAGGGTGGGCTGGATTTATTGCCTGACTTCTCCCAAAAGGAATGTGAAAGTTATGGGATGTCATTTCTGTGATTAGGATATAAAAAGAGCATGGTTTCCATCCTTTGGAAATCTAGCAGAACCTAAAAAGAACAGGGCACAGGAGAGATCTGGTCCCACCATGATAGGAAGGAGAAGTAAAATTTCTGAAGAATGGAGAGCAGATACAGGGGCAGGCAGCACTGTTACTGCAGGAGTAGGTTTAATTCTGAGCATCTCAATATAGAAGATGATAAAAAATGTATCTTAACTTGCATTTTGTGTACTTGCATGTCCTATAAGTGATATAGCTGCTTGCCATTAATAAAGTCAGTATATTAACTTTCGTAAACCTTAGATCTCTCATCTGTAAACTGTGAATCGTGTTGGCCAAATCCATCTTCAGATTTTTGTGAGGAGCAAGTTAAGTAGTGTGTGAAACACATGGCACTTTCAAGACTGATCTGGAAATTCATCTGAGAGTCAATTATGGACAATGTGTTGTGCTAGGTAATATTTATTGGATTCTTTCCAGTCTGCTTACCTCAATTTCCATACAACGCAATTTCAATACCCTATTCCAACTTTGCCTTCCTCATGTCTTGGTTAGTAAAGTTGAATTTAATTCCATTTTGTTTCTGTGTTAGAAGTGCAACCTTATCTTTATCCCTGTTCAGAAGTTCATATTAATATGTAATGCCTGGTGGCTCAAAACTCACAGCTATATGAAAGGCTAGAAATCTTTAATTTTGTTCTCGACCTTGATGCTATATTGATGCCAGGGCTGTATTCCAGCCAACTGTGACAATTATTTCTGTTTAATTTTCTAATTTCAGTCGGACTACTTAGCTTGCCAATGAAGTCCGTCAGTGTCAGAAGCCAAGGCAGTAACTCATGAGCAGTAATAGCTTGTAATGGTTGCTTTAATACCCTGGGGAAAGAAAAAGCCTGTATGGGCTCTTCAATAATTAATACAGATGTGTTTATAAATTTATTAAAGCAAAAAACACATGAGGCCCAGAAGAGTGCTTGGCACATGGTAGGTACTAAAATATTTGTTGGCAGCATATAGAAATAAATAAGTAACTGAAAGCTAGTGCATCTAGATACATTATTTTCTATATAGGTACCCTTTTGAGTCAAAGGGAGATCTCAGTGAAAGTGACATAAACACATCAAAGGTAAAGTGGAATGCAAATTCATGCTGATAAATGTAGTGCTTTTTGCGGTCCATGTCTTTTAGTTATCAGGTAGTTATACTTTATAAAACCCAAATAATTAAGTAATATGGAATATTCCCTTTAGAGCTAGTAGTTACTTTGAGAACTCAAAAACTCAAAAACTAACATGTAGGAAAAACATGTGGGAAACAGTATGGAGTTCTTCAAAAAATTTTTAAACAACAAATAGAACTACCATATGATCCAGTAATTCCCCTACTGGATATTTTCCAAAGGAAGCAAAAACATTACTTCAAAAAGATATATGCGCTCCTATGTTTATCGCAACATTATTTACAATAGTCAAGATACGCTAACAGCCCAGTGTTCATTGATGGATAAAGATAAATGGATAAAGATGTGGTAAATACATACAATGGAATATTGCTCAGCCATAGAAAAGAATGAACTCTTGATGATTGCAGTGACATGGATGGAGCTAGGTTGTATTATGCTAAGTGGAATAAGTCAGTCAGAAAAAGACAAACACCATGTGATTTCACTTATATGTGAAATCTAAAAAAAACAAAGAAAAAGCAAAATAAACAAAAAACCACAGAGACTCTTAAGTACATAAAAAAAAACAACCTTGATGTTTATCAGAGGGAAGATGGGGATGGGGGATTGGGTGAAATAGATAAAATGGATTAAGTGGTACAAAGTCCCTGTTATAAAATAAATAAGACATGATGGGTGCATGGCTGGCTCTGTCCCTTAAGCAACCCGCTTTTGATTTCGGCTCAGGTCATAATCCCAGAGTCGTAGGATCCAGCTCCATGTACTACTCCAAGCTCAGTATGGAGCCTGCTTAAGATTGTCTCTCTTTCTCTCTCTATCTCCTCCCCCTCTTTCTCTGTCTTTCTCTTTCTAAAACAAACAAACAAACAAACAAAGATAAATAAGTCATGGAGATGACAAGCACAACATAAGAAATTGGCAGGTAAGATTTTCAGATTTTCAGGTTTTCAAAGACATCTCTAAATTTATTCATCTAGAACAACATGATGATCATTGTGCTATATAACAAAAATTAACCTGAGTAAATATAAACATCAAATTGGCTTTATTCAATAATTTGTGAATCGGGCAACATCCTGCCTAGCAAATAGAAAGGAGCTCCATCACACTTCAGTAAAGAAAAGGTTTTTAAAGGCAGAAAGGAAGCCCCAAGAAAGAAATTATTAGCAAAGAATCCATTGTTTTAGGCAAGGTTACCCTTCTGAATGGAATGAAAGAGGTATATCAATGGGTTACCTCCTGCTGCTGACTAGGAAATTCCGAGTTGGCTGATTAAAGGTCACATTTCTGGGAGAAACTAAAGCTTTAGTTAAGTTAAATATTAAGTCTTGGTGGGGTTTAACACAAGTGACTCCATTTTGGGCCTGCCGTCTCCTTTTTAACAATTGTAACAGAACGTCATTGGAAATTTATAAAATACAGATTAAGAAACAATTTATAGAGAGCTCAACTTCAAATCTTTGGACAGTGTCTGTTCATGGGATGAGTTAAACATAAATCTTCAAAGCTATCTAAAGTTTTTGTGCATTTTCATGATTGGTTAAATCAATTTGAATATAGGTTTCCAGGGGCTTTGTAATCAAATTAGTCAAAGAAACAACTGTTCAAGATGGAAAGAAAATTTAATCTTCCACTACAGATGTTTCTTTGGGGTCTTTATTGGTCAATAAATTTTGTTCCAGGAGAAATAATACATGCTACTTAGTGCTAATCCTTATTTTGTTTTAAAAATATTATTCTTGGGGTGCCTGGGTGGCTCAGTCAGATAAGCATCCAACTTCAGCTCAGGTCATGATCTCACAGTCTATGAGTTAGAGCCCCATGTCGGGCTTTTGTGCTGACAGCTTACATCTTGAACCCTACTTCAGATTCTGTGTCTCCCTATCTCTCTGTCCCTGCCCCACTCATTCTCTGTCTCTGTCTGTCTGTCTCTCTCTCTCTCTAATAAACATTTAAAAAATTAAAAATAGTGTTCTTGTTACACAATTTATACATTTGATGGGTAAATGTGCAAGTGAAACTTAGAGGATTGTATTGATTAGGGATTGAATGATTTTCTTTTAATGTTTTATTTATTTCTAGAAGAGAGAGAGAGAGAGAGAGAGACAGCGTGGGCAGGGGACAGTCAGAGAGAGAGGGAGATACAGGCTCTGAAATAGGCTCCAGGCTCCGAGCTGGCAGTCAGCACAGAGCCCGACGTGGGGCTCTAACCCACAAACCACGAGATCATGACCTAAGCAAAAGTCAGACGATTAACCGACTAAGCCACCCAGGGGCCCCAGGGATTGAATGATTTGAGAAATACACTTATGTCATGACCATTTTAGTAAACCATAGTCAGAATATTACCTAATTAAAGAAAAGTCCATAGCTCTACTTCCTGGAGGAAAATATGGCACCATGGTCCTTTAAATCTTGAGGCTTTACAACTAACATATCACTAGTGCTATTGAGATAAGCATTTGAAATTTCACCACCTGCCCCTTCATAGTTACAATTTCAAGTGGTTTCCATATTTTAATTATGAAAGGCAAGCACAAGTAGAATTATCAATGACATTAAAAGCTTATTTTGTGTAATTAACTGTGATCACAGTTTGATGATACTTTCCTCTCACAGCAAATATTTTTTTTTTTCAAAGTCTTAATTCCATCTCAGGCCAATGATGTTTCTATTGTTGCTCACCTTACTATTGCCTTTTTAAAATTATACCCTTAATACAAAAGTACATTAAAAATCTTTACAGAGTATCTTATTCTATTCATCACATTTTAATTATTCATTTCTTGTGTTTTATAACAGGAAGATTGTACATTCCTACTGCAGTAGAGGTATTCACAGTGATATTTCCTTGTAGTGTTATCTTCTATTGCACAGAGGAGCTCAAAACTCTGAGTCATTTGCAAGCTTTGAAATTTTCTTATTGAATTAATTATGACTCAGTTGAATTTCTAATATTGAAGATACTGATAATTTCAAAGTACTGTATTCATTTTATTTTATTTATTTTAATTTTTTTAATTTTTTAAATTTATTTCTAGGAGAGAGAGAGAGACAGCGTGAGCAGGGGAGGGTTAGAGACAGAGGGAGTCACAGACTGAAACAGGCTCCAGGCTCTGAGCTGGCAGTCAGCACAGAGCCTGACGCGGGGCCCGAACCCACGAACCGCGAGATCATGACCCAAGCGAAAGTCGGACACTTAACCGACTAAGCCACCTAGGCGCCCCTACTGTGTTCATTTTAAACTAAAATCAAAAACAAAATCCACAGTGTAACTCCTCTAGTTAACATTTATTTAGCACTTATTCTGAATTAAACACTATCCTAAGTGCTTTATATATTAAATCAGTGGTTGACAAAATACACCTCATAAGCCAAACCTGGCCCCCAGTTTGTTTTTATAAATAAAGTTTTATTGGAACACAGCCACACCCATAAAATTTCATATTATGTATTGCCGCTTTCACACTACATAGTGGAGATGACTAGTTGCCACAGAGATTATATGGCTGAAGAAGCCTAAAATATTTACTATTTGGTGCTTAGTTTGGTACAAAAGTTTGCCAGTCCTTTTATTAAAGCTTCTAATTTCCTCTACAACATTATGGAATATCAGTCTCATCTTTTTTTATTTTTAATTTTTTAGAAAGAATGAGAGAGAAAAAGTAGAAGGAGAGGAGAAAGGCAGAGGGCGAGAGACAGAGAATCTGAAGAGGATCCAATCTCAGAGCGGAGCCCAATGTGGGTCTTGATCCCGTAACTCTGGGATCATGACCTGAGCCAATCAAGAGTCAGACATGCAACTGACTGAACCACCCAGGTGTCCTGATTGTCATATTAATCTCAATTGTAAAGAGGAAGAAAATGGGCTATTGAGAGGTTAAGTAACCTGCCCAAGGTCATACATTGCTAGTAAATTGGAAAGCAGGATTAAATGTAGGTGACTTACTCTGCTCTCATCTATGTTAAACTGCATCTCAGATGGAGAATTATGTTTGTTTCCTGTGAAGGAGCAATTATTCAAACATATTTCTATTAAAAAATTGATGGGGCATTAATAGTTTTTCCCCAAAGCATAAAATACCTAGCGACTGTGGGCTACCACAGATTTTTAAGTCTAAACCTCTGGTCACATTCTGTTATTTGTCTAGATTTCAGATAGGAAAATCCACTACGCTTGTAGTAGGCTGCAGAACTTTCCTATTGTTCTCTCTAAATACTGCTAGAGAAGCTGAAGAACTTGATATGAATGATATATATGAGCTTGGTTGGCCTAAGACAAATACCAACAAATAAAGAGATTATGAAGGGATTCTGGATTCTCAAGCATCTTCTTTCTTGCCTCTACAGAGGCTACTGGAGGCATTTAGAAAATGACACTAATTAGAGAAGATCAAAGATAATTCCATCATCAGGAGCAGAGTTTCAGATAATGACCATAGCTTTTGGGGGAAGGCCTTATCACTATTAAAACCATTCATCCATACCCAATCCCTCTGGAAAATTAAAATTTTGCACTAATCAGAGCAGGTTTCCTACAGCTGCCAGTGCATGATGGACTTCTCAATAACAGGCGGACGGATGTTCTTTTTCACACTTGGAGCAGGGTTCCCATGGCAACGCTCCTTGTAAGCACTCAAATGAAACTTCTTTTTGTCCCTTCAAGATTGTTTCCCTTTTCTTCTCTTTACCTACCTTTTTTTAATTATTAAAAATAAGTACCTTGATCTTCAAGACGCTAAAATCTATCAGTGGGGCCCAGTTCTCCATTTTCCCTATGTGACATTTTGAAGGCAAGCATGCACATAGACACACACACGCACACACAAGATTTCATTGTACATTGATATTCTCCTTTATTATATCACAGGAAGAGTAGTCAGAACTGCCTTTGGATGTGGAAAATGATTGTGAGGGCTCAGCCTTCATTTTGAATTAGAAGCCTGAGACCAAAGCTAGGGCATGTGACTTTTACAGACATACAATAATATACAAGGAATTCTGGTTCCACTCTATGAAGATAAAGTAGTATAATGTGGGACTCGTGTTGAGAGCAGACTGTGGTTTGCATATTGGCAGTCTTCCTGATTTATTATCAGGTGATTTGTGTGTTGATAAAACAGACTCTGCTGTTAGTAGCTGGTACTTCATAAAGACATAAGCCATTTCTGGTAAATAACTCCTTAGGAGGGGGTTGCTGTTGTTGTTGTTGTTATTGTTGTTGGTGTTGTGTGTTTTAGTTTATTTATTTATTTTGAGAGTGAGAGAGGGAGCATTAGGGGAAAGACTGCCCTAGAGGTACTGGGCCATTAGGGGAGGTCTACAGCCCCTGTCAACTTGCAGCCTGGCAGGGAGAGAACCAAAGTAATAAATACCAACCTCTCTCTCCATGAGAACTGGAGACTTGTCAGAGGGACATGCAACAAGTGACAGTAAGGGAGAGACACAGCCACTGCCAGTGGTCACAGCCCAGAGCTGAGAGGAAGCATGGAAGCCGTACTTCCTTCTCTCCTGTGAGAAATAAGTGAGATGATTCATTTTCAGAACTACTAAATAAAAGTTGTGCTGTGGGGCACCAGAGTGGCTCAATCAGTTAAATGTCTGCCTTTGACTCAGGTCATGATCTAACAGTTTGGGAGTTCCAGCCCCACACTGGCCTCTGTGCTGACAGCTCAGAGCCTGGTGCCTGCTTCAGATTCTGTGTCTCCCCTCTCTCTCTGCCTCTCCCTGCTTGCACTCTCTCTCTCTCTAAAAAATGAATAAACATTAAGAAATATTTAAATACAAACTGGGCTGTCTAGTTAACACTGGATTTACAACCTATTGGAAATACATATGAACTCCCCTCCACACACACACACACA
Source organism: Proteles cristata cristata (assembly GCA_017311185.1). Lineage (NCBI taxonomy): Eukaryota > Metazoa > Chordata > Mammalia > Carnivora > Hyaenidae > Proteles > Proteles cristata. Next base: position 15,478 of record JAESUZ010004165.1, read on the forward strand.
CCAGTAATAGAGCTCTAAACCTTTATGACACTTCACTTCCTGGTTCTTTTCCCCCCTCTCCATTTCAAGGGCTTATTTTTTTGCGGGCTTTGCAATGAGCATATACCAAAGAACTGCAGTCTCTGTGTCACCTCAAAGAATGTACATTTGTTCCAATCAGACTATTTTTTGCCTTACCTGGGCATAGGTGACTTCCAGGTAAGACTATAACCTTTGTAGTACTCAGCCAATGAAGAATCAGGGGAGGGACTGCACACTGGGAGACAAATTGCCTGCTGTAACTGCCCCAGGTGTGCCTGTCCATCTGACACCTGCTCTTTTGCAAGAAAGTTGATCAGAGCTCACCTCATTGCGCTCCAAGTCTCTGTGCCCCTCCTTTGTTTGGGTCAGTGGGCTTATTTCTCACATCACCCACTTACCAAGGATGTATACTCCTTGAACTAGTAATAAAGCTTATGTCTTAGGTCCCTGTCTGACATGAGTCCCTTCCAAGGTCTCAGGAAGAAGCCTATTAATACACTTAGAATTCACACTTTCTGTAAAATTTGAAAAGGTATTATTTTTTCAATCACTACTCATTATGAATTCTTTTTCCTCTCTAATTCCCCCTTTCCTCCTGATTGATGTATTGGGGAGGTCACTGGCAGTTTTGGGACCCAGTTAAGGTGACACTGAGTTAGGGATAAATTCAGGGCTTTTCCATGGGATATATTTTTTATAGCTCACAGTCTCTCTTTTTTTTGTAGAGGTAAGTCATTGTCAGTCATGCCGCTGTAGGAGTGGCTTTCAGAAATCTTACTACTTCTGTGTTAGTTCACCTGTCTTCATAACAAGAAAAGGCAGGGACAGAGCTGTGTTGCATAAGAATGTATCTAGGAAATATGTAGGTAGAAAAGGGGCAACAAGGTTCAAAAGCGGCAATAAGGTGGGGCACCTGACTGACTCAGTAGGTGGAGCTTCTGACTCTTGTTAAGTTGTAAGTTCAAGCCCCATGTTGGGTGTGGAAATTAGTTTTTTAAAATCCTCAAAATAAATAGGATCAACAAGTTTAAAATTTTGAAATCTATCTTTGGAACTATGTTCCAAGTCTTATACTTAATACATAAAATACCAAAAACTCCTGATATTTTCCCATATTTGACAATGGTAAAGAACAAAACTTCAATAGTGTAAATGTAAAGGTCGAATTGGCTTTAATTATTCATGAGTGGAGCATCACCCCTCTAACAGAAGGGCCCTCAAAAGAGGAACACATGGAAGGCTTTTATAGGCAGAAACCAGGTGGGAAAAGGAGGTTACTACAAAAGGAAAGAAAGGACGGTTTCAGGAAAAGTCACCTTCCTTTAGGAGGTCTTACCATGCAGATGGTCTCCCTACTGCTGAGTGATTTAAAATCCCACTCCTAGGGAAGCTAGAACTAGAAACAAGGTTAGGTATAGTATCTTGGTGGAACTCAACATAAGTGTCTTCAATTTGGGCCTATTGTTTATTTTCAACAACAATCTTAGGTATTTACACATTACCTCCTCCTCACCCTACCAAAAACACTGTGAGGTTCAAGGAAACTTTTCTAAACTCTCTATATAATAAGCAACAAAATTCTGTATGTTCAACCATGTAAGAATAAATAGAAAATTATCTTTGTATTCTCTCTAGAGGAAATGTTACTTTTAAAATCATTGTCCTATGAAAAGTATGCAGTGAAGATAATATAAGGGAAAAACATCAAAGAGATAGTTAATACAAAAATATGCTTGTATTCCTATATTTTGTGATATGGTGATATTTGTCTTGAACACTTCTTTAAGAATTTGTCCTGTGTACAATTTAGTGATTCGACACTTCCATACAATACCCAGTGCTCATCACAATAAGTGCCCTCCTTAATACCTATCATCTATGTATCGCCCCGCCTGCCTCTGCTCTGGTAACCGTCGGTTTTGTTTTGTTTAGTTTAGTTTAGTTTTTTTTTTATGTAAATGTTGAACCACTAAATTGTACACCTGAAATGCATATTACACTGTTTGTAAACTAACTGGAATGTAATTAAATACTAAAACACACAAACCAAAAATATTGAAATCAGAACTATAATAACATATACAATTGTTGTACAAAAAGTGGTTTTCAGAACAAACCAATAATACATTTTAATTTTTTATTAAAAAAAGAATTCGTTCTATGTATTTTTTTAACTATTTATTTTTCTTTATTTTTTTTCTTAAATAGTTTATTGTCAAGTTAGTTTCCATATAACACCCAGTGCTCATCCCAACAAGTGCCCTCCTCCATGCCGATCACCCCCTTCCCCTCTCCTTCACCCCCATCAGCCCTTAGTTTGTTCTCAGCATTCAAGAGTCTCTCATGGTTTGCCTCCCTCACTCTCCCAAACTATTTTTCCCCTTCTTCTCCCTCATGGTCCTCCATTAAGTTCCTCCTAATCCACCTATATGTGCATACATTTCGTATCTGTCCTTCTCTGTTCTATGTATTCTAAAGATACATAATTTATTGTGTTTTTTTTCCTCATTGTAAATCAATACATTCTTAATTTTGCATGTATAGATTTGTATTCATCTCCTATGAGGGAGTACTCAAAGTTTCAGGTCCCTTGAGCACATGATATGCTCCTGCTTCAGAAACCAGAGCCCTGGTGAGCCTATCTGAAGGAGTCATAGAGGAATTGAATGGTGATGAAGAGTGAGAGAAGACACACAAAGAAAAGCCATCATCCAAGTTCACAAAGCTATAGAAGACTGAGGTCAGGAGTCAAACTCCAAATGTCTGCTTCCTTTTTTTTTTTTTTCTTCCTTTAATTTATTTCTAGGAGAGAGAGAGACACCATGAGCAGGGGACGGTCAGAGAGAGAGGGAGATAAAGACTCCGAAACAGGCTCCAGGCTCTGAGCTGGCAGTCAGCACAGAACCCGACGCGGGGCTTGAACCCACATACCGTGAGATCATGACCTAAGCGAAAGTCGGACGCTTAACCGACTAAGCCACCCAGGCGCCCGGTCCAAATGTCTGCTTTAAGATTTTTTTTTTTTTTAACGTTTTATTTCTAGGAGAGAGAGAGAGAGAGAGAGAGAGAGAGAGAGAGAGACAGCGTGAGCAGGGGTCAGAGAGAGAGGGAGACACAGACTCTGAAATAGGCTCCAGGCTCTGAGCTGGCAGTCAGCACAGAGCCCGACGCGGGGCTTGAACCCACGAACCGCGAGATCATGACCCAAGCGAAAGTCGGACGCTTAACCGACTAAGCCACCCAGGCGCCCCCAAAATGTCTGCTTCTAAAGCAGATGCTCTTTCCTTAGATCTAAGTCTCAGTCAGTTACATACAAAAGCACTTGAGTGGAGGGTGGGGTATCAATAAGACCGTTGTTTCCATTTAGCTACGGTCTCAAAATGGGTAAGTTTTAGAGCATATGAAAGGCAGTAAGATTTGTAGAATTATGAATAAAAAATAAGTTATCTGAGTTTTTTATTTCAGAACAAATATTTTTTATTCATTATGTAATCCACATGGCTTGTTTCTGAAATAATCGGTTAATTGCAAACAAGTGCCATATCTAAGAATATAACCTATTAATAAGAGGGGACAGCTATTTTCAAAGACATTCTTTGAAATAGCTTGGGTTAAAAAACAAGTTTAAGAGGGGCTTCTGGGTCAGTTAAGCATCCAACTTCGGCTCAGGTCATGATCTTGAGCCTCCGGTAGGGCTCTGTGCTGACAGCTCAGAGTCTGGAGACTGCTTTGGATTCTGTGTATCCCTTTCTCTACTCCTTCCCCACTTGCACTCTATCTCTCTCTCAAAAATGAATAAATGTTAAAAAAAATTTAAAAAGAAAACAAGTTTAAGAAATGTTCAGAATAAAACAAAATAAAAATAAATGACCAATTAAGATTTCTTTTTCGAGGTGCCTGGGTGGCTCAATTTAATGGTTAAGCAGCTGGCTCTTGATTTTGGCTCAGGTCATGACCTCATGATCAAGCATTGAACATAGGTTCGATGCTTGGAATACTGTCTCTCCTTCTCTCTCTGCCCCTCTCCCCTCAATCAATCAATCAATCAATAAACAAACTTAAGAGAAAAAGATTTCTTTTTCTTCTTCCCTTCTCTTAAAGCAGCAACATGTTATGACACTAATTCTCAAACAAACTCCTGTGCTTTAAACATCTTAAATTCAGGTACCATGAAACCTTGCCTTCAGCCATATATTCTGAAACATGTAGAATATTCCTCTTATATCATGAGTGAAAAAAATATATATACTTTACTGATAAATTTCTGTGAATCTTGTTTCCTTATCTGTGGTGTCTCCTTAGAGATAGTGATCTTTAGGCACTGCAGAAAAAAATCAGGATGAGGTGAATCAAGGAGAGCCGTCAATCAAGGAGAGCCAAAAAGAACATCTGCTAATAGCTAATGGTGCTGGCACCAGCTCAATTATGCCTATGGTAAGGTTCATTACTTTCTGAGACTTGAGAATTCCCATCTCACCTGAAAGGATTTAGCTACATTATCAACCCAGGATGTATAAATTGCATTTAAGGTTAGAATAGCAACGAAGGCAAAATAATCATAGTATCTAAAATAATAAAATAGGGGATAACCATGGATCTGAAGGTCATATGGAAAGAAAAGAACAGTAATTAGGCTATTAGCGTATATCTGGATTGTTTTCTAGAAGATCACATACTCTTTCACATTTCACGCACTGCCAAATGACCGACGCACAAAAGGAAGGATCACAGATGATTAATATACTTGGCAAAGACTTTGTTTGCCCTCATATCCATTTTCCTTTTCTTTCCTTAGTGATAGAAATCTTGCATTTTTGCTGAATATGTGACTGCCCCAGAATAAAGTCCACATGTTTTAGACTACCATGGAGCCACAGATAAGCTGCTATCAATACATTGTCACCAATGAGCTGTGAGTGGAACTCAGGCACCTTCTCCAGCTTGCCCTATTTTTGCTTTTCATTAGATTTCTTGGAGCTTCTCTGTTCTGAATTTGGTAGTGAGCCGCCACGTAGACACGTAGACCATGTAGACAAGGGCACTATTCGAAGAATGGCAGAAAACAGAATGTATTTGGGATGCCACCATTTCAACATTGGATTACATAAGCTCAGGCTATTAAGATTAAAAGGAAGTGAACATTTCTCCTGTAAATTATTCCATTATTTGTTATCTTTGATATAGCAGCAGAATCTACATTCTACTTAAGTAAAAAAAACGTTTATTATTCTGGTTAAACGCTTTTCTAAAATATGGATTTTTCCCTCCTCTCACAAAAGGATTGTTTCTGAAATTCCCATCCCTCCTTATCCATGATTCTAAACAGGCCATCTTTGCTGTGTAGGACTCCAAGATGTCTCTCTAATTCCATATTATAATGATAATATTAAAGTAAAATAAGTTAGTTAACAAATATGAGTTGCTTGCTGTGTGTTAGATACTATGCTAGTTACTTCAATATATAAACACATTCACCCCACACAGTAATCCTATGATAGAAAAGCAATAACTATCTTCATTATAAATCTTTTGACCAAGATCACATAGCTTGTAAATATTTGAACCAATATTCAAATCCAGAGAGTTAAAGTCTGAAGAAAGCAGACCATATGGGGTCTTTAAGAACCTACTGTGCATATCCCTCTCACCTTTACATTTAGTTTATTGAAATCAGGTTGGTCACTCAATATGTGTCCAAGTGGGAATATTTATAGCTCAGAAATTGGCAAATGTTGCAAATTGGATGGTTTGTTTGTTTCCTTTAGAGAACTGAAAACTAGCATACCACTTGTTTAAGAACATAAAAAAATTATATGAAGTTTTTATACTAAAAAATAATCATATTCTGGCTGGGGATACTAGCATATGAGAATAATTGTAAATATAATAATATCTACATATTAATATAAAAATATTAAAAATTATGGGTATAAAATTGAAAGAGCAATTTAGTGTATGTATGGCAGAGGTAGAAAATCAACTGAGACACGCATCTGAGCTAGACTTTAGTTCAAATGTGATGCCGTGTTGGTATTAAATTTTCTGTGTGTTTGTGATAAAATGACTGACTCTAAGGGGAAGCTTCAGTTCTGTTTCTTCTTACTCATATAGTAAGATATGTGACAAACTTTACACTTAAGAGAATAAGATGGTTATCTATGCTACATACGTATTGTGTCCCTTGATAAGATTTCTTCCTCATAAATATCTTCATCACTTCCTGATATTTCTACCTTTAAAGATTAATTTCCTAGGGTGCTGACGATTTCTCTTATTAAAATGCAAATATACCTGGAAGTCATTTTCTTATAACTTCTTATCAGTTATTGGTTCTGAAGCTCTGACTGATTGGTAGTTCACAGAACTAGCCTCCTTGACCCTGAACTGTAAATTCAAGATAATCAGCACTTTAGAAATAATCATGCCCTTGGTTTAGTATGGAAAGGGAAACTTCAATCAATACTTCAGTGTCTCACCATATAGTTAATCTTCTACATTATTTTTACTTTGGCTCATTTCTAATCACTAAGACGAAGTACTTAAGCAAGTCCAGGGCATTTGTCCCTGTCAAGCTTATGCGGCATAGTTTATACATTCAATAATGAAGTAAATTCCATAGCAACAGTATCTATTGTAGACTTCATATATTTTGTGTTTACCTGATTAAAAAGTTGGTTTTCAGTGATGACACTCAGTCTTGATATTTTGTAATATCTACCTGAAATATGTGCCCAGTAGACTGTTACCTTTCTTGCTTTGGCCAGTCGTACACTGATTGCCATGTTTCCCTCCACTGATCTCTAGCCTTATGACCTGGCCCCTGTTCCGGTTAGCTTGCTGAAAGCTGAAAATCTGATCCCTAGCTTGTTGACCTGAGCTTTTGTGCACTTCCTACTTTGCCATTATAATGGTTCTTCAACTCTTGGGACATGCTCATTTTCTGCTGGACTTTCCAGAGGGTACTTATCCACCCGTCAGTGTCATCACACCAATGAGACCCACCCTCCATCATGTCTTGATTGCTCCCATAACCTAAGGCTGGTTTTGTGCCTTGAGGCCTGTAGCTGAGTGCCAATATCAATGTCGTAGCTGCAGGTCCTCCTACTTTAGCTTTCCCCCTAGCCTACTCAAATCTAAAGTTAAAAAACAAAAACAAGTGAGATGGGTCAAAGATGCCAGGTAAAGGAAATGAACAGGGCAAGTAAAGGGGATGGTGTTGTAGCCATCAGAATATGAAAAGAGGGAACAAATCTTAAAAGAAAAGACCATTTTCTACATCACAATTTTACCTGATACTATACTATACTGGAGCTACTTTTTGGAATAATCTAGGGCATGCTGTTTTCTATATGTTAAATAGCTTCTTCTGACCAGTGCGACAGAGGAATGAACAAATGTGGACAAATATCTGTTTACAATGGGGCTGTGCAAATGTGAAATTGGCCACCTTGTAGGCACAAATTTCATATCTATATACAGCGTCTTGGTTATTGTGCCTACACAGCCCAAAGGATACTCGACTTGGAGCTTTTGATTAAGTGGGTAATATAAATGCATTTGAGAAAAAACACTTAAATATTTTTTACTTCAGGTATAGTATTACAATACCCAGCTTCACCTTTTTTTTAATAGGTCTTAAATGAATGAATATGTGCTGTTTTTAAGTGTGTCTTTTGTTACAGCAAATTAGTTGTCAGAATGGGTTGGCTGCCTTTGAAATAATTTTTGATTCAATCAAGAAACAAATTTCACAGCAATGGCATATGTTACACTTTGCAAATTTTTATTTTGATAGATTAGATATTGAACTTTAGAATATTGGAAGGCATTTGCCCCACTGAAAGGGAATACAAATTGTTGTTTTTTAAAACTTTTTTTATCTTCTTGCTCTTTATGACATTAAACAATATTTTAATGACCAAACAATATTTTCAGCTTCAACTTTCTAGGAAACTATAATAATAAAGAAGAGAAATTGTTTAATTAGTCTTATTTCATGTTTGAATGCTTTGAAAAGTTTTCCCTGCATTTACTCAATGTTATGCATTTATCAAATTTTATTCATACACTTGCCTATTTTTAGATATCCAGCTGGTTTAAAATCTCAACTAATGAAATTTCATGACAATGGGTAGCCTTTTATGAGGAACCTCAGAGACCCAGGCAAAATTCCCTCTGGTACCCATACCGGAGAGTAGGCTTAGTGAATACCGAAATTTACATACACTTGTTTTCCCTAAATGCTGATAAGTTCCATTATATAATGGCTTCATTCTTTACACTCTTGCCAGTAATGCATGAGGATTCCTATTATCTCATATTTTTGCCAATAATTGGCATTATCAACCTTAACAAATAACCTGTTTTATCTTTTACCAATCTGATGGGTATGGAACCCTTTCTAGTTATTTTGATTTTACTTTCTCTAATTACTAGTAAGACTGATCACGTGCACTTCTCCATATAAAATTTCTGGGTTTTTAATATTCGTGTTCTCAATTTTCACTGTTTTTTTCCTGTCATTTTTGTTGTTATTGTTGATATACAGAAGCTCCTTGTATATTTTATATATTATCCCATCTTTTTTTAATTGAAAATATTTCTCTCCCAATCTGTCAGTCACCTGCTATGAGTTTGATATATCAGAAATAATTGCTACTACAGTTTTAATATTTGTGTTCTTTACATAAATTTCTATTTTGAGATCCTAACCCCCAAAGATGATGGTATTAGAAGGTGGGACATTTAGAAGTTGCTTAGGTCATGACTGTGGAGCCCTCATGAATGGGATGAGTGATTTCGTTTGTTTGTTTGTTTCAAGTTTTTATTTAAATTCTTTTTAGTTAATAGGCAGCGTAATGGTTTTAGGAGTAGAATTTAATGGTTCATCACTTAATACCCAGTGGTCATCACAACGAGAGTGCTCCTTTTTTTTTTTTAATAGTTTATTGTCAAGTTGGTTTCCATGTAACACCCAATGCTCATCCCAACAAGTGCCCTCCTCCATGCCCATCACCCCCTTCCCCTTTCCCTCACCTCATCTGCCCTCAGTTTGTTCTCGGCATTCAAGAGTCTCTCATGGTTTGCCTCCTTGATGAGGTCCCAATAATTCATTTTTGCTCTTGATTCCCTTGCCTGTGAGGATGTATCAAGTAAGAAATTGCTGCAGTTGAGGTCAAGGATGTTGTTTCCTGCTTTCTTCCCTATGGTGTTGATGGTTTCCTGTCTCACATTCAGGTCCTTTATCCATTTTGAGTTTATGGAAATAATCTAATTTCATTCTTCTGCATGTTGCTGTCTAGCTCTCCCAACACGATCTGTTAAAGAGGTTGTCTTTTTTCCATTGGATACTCTTTCCCTCTTTGTCAAAGATTAATTGGCCATACATTTGTGGGTCCAATTCTGAGTTCTCTATTCTATTCCATTGGTCTATGTGTCTGTTTTTGTGCCAATACCATACTGTCTTGATGATGACAGCTTTGTAGTAGAGGCTAAAGCCTGGGATGATGATGCCTCCCGTTTTGGTTTTCTTCTTCAATATTACTTTGGCTATTTGGGGTCTTTTGTGATTCCATACAAATTTTAGGATAGTTTGTTCTAGCTTTGACAAGAATGCTGGCACAATTTTGATTGGGATTGCATTGAAGGTGCAGATTGCTGTGGGTACTAATGACATTTTAACAATATTTAATCTTCTGATCCATGAGCATGGAATGTTTTTCCGTTTCTTTGTGTCTTCTTCAATTTCCTTCATAAGTTTTCTATAGTTTTTATCATACGAATCTCTTATATCTTTGGTTAGGTTTATTCCTAGGTATTTTGTGGTTTTTTGTAAAATTGTGAATGGGATCAGTTTCTTGATTTCTCTTTCTCTTGCCTCATTACTGGTGTATAAAAATGCCACCAATTTCTGTACGTTGATTTTGTATCCAGCCACTTTGCTGAATTCATGGATCAGTTCTAGTAGGCTTCTGGTGGAGTCTGTGGGGTTTTCTATGTCAAGTATCATGCCATCTGTGAAAAGTGAAAGTTTGACTTCTTCATTGCCAATTTTGATGCCTTTTATTTCCTTTTATTGTCCAAGGGGTGATGCTAGGACTTCTAGCACTATGTTAAACAACAGTGATGAGAGTGGACATGGGATGAGTGTTTTTGTAAAAGAAAACCCAGAGAGTGTGTAACCCCTTTCTATCATGTAAGGACAGAGCAAGAGGGCCCGCAATGAATCATTAAGAAGTCCCTCACCAGAAAGCAACCATGACCTTGGACTCCTCAACCTCCAGAACTATGAAAAATTAGCTTCTCTTTATAAGCAACTAAATCCATGGTGCTTCTTAGCAGCCTGAATAGATTGAGATACTTGTCTTTGTGGAGCTTTGCTGATGTATTCTGTGAAAGTGTGTTGACCTGACCTCCTAGGTCACAGAGAAGTCACTTTTGGTAGAAGAGAAGCAGAAGCTACAGAAAAAGCAAGAGAGGAAGAGAGAAGTTGGGAATAAGGAATGAGAGACAATCAGATTCATGAGTAAAGAAGTGGATTCACTAGACGAAGGATGGTACATGAATGGATGCTGGAGACTGACTGCCTGATCATAGGCTCATGGGTGTTGCCACTGGACCACTGGAGTTTCTATTTAATATGAATACCCACGAGAGGAGTTACACTTCTTGAGTCTGCTGAATCTCTTGTTTTCTAACTTCCCTATGATTCATAATAAAATATCAAGAGAGGTAACCAAAATCTGTATTTCTTCTTTATAATTTGAAGGAAGTTAAGTACAGAATGCTACACCCAGAGCTGTGCCTCTGCCATCACACATCAGGCATGCGTTATGTTATGTGATATACTAATTTGTAATTACTAGAACTTTCAACAGAATTCAAGACCAAAACATTGACTTTGATTGTCTCAAAAATAGATTAGCCAATCAGACTGCATTAGTATGTTTCTCAGAATTTAATTTTCAATAAACTATATAATATCAGACCCCTTTAATATAGCAGATTATTTTTTTTTATCTTCTTTAGAAATTTTCATAGGATTTCTGGCAATCAACACAACGGTTCTTGAATTTAAGACCTTGAATTTAAAAAGATTGTGACAATAATAACAATGGTAAATATGAAACTGCAGCTATCAGTGGAGTCTATTATGTGCACCAGCCTCTTTTAGAGCAATCATTTATTAATACATTTGATAGACTGGAAACAATGCAATAGCATTGAAGTGTGATTTTTTTAATCTAGAATCTTCCACTCGCATTCAAACTTAATGAACTCTTTGGAAAAAACTGGTTTGTATCACTGAAAATCACTTTATAAAGACAGCCTCATTGTAATAGACTATAGAAAGTTGTTTCAGACTTACCAAGGTATCTTTGGATATAGCAGTAGTCACAAATTCAATTTAAATGGAATTTAGTTACTGAACCAAAGAAAAAATTTATAGGTAAAAAATAAACCTTATCATGTAGGTCACATTTGAAGAACAGTTTATGAATCAATGTAAACATGATTATTTTTAAAAACTAATCTTGAAAAGTCAATTGGTCACACCTATGATTCTGGCACAATAATCTAATATTTATGTAAAGGACTAGATCACTGCAGTTACTTATGTCCCTAATATCTTGATGAAGAGGTAAGAATATCATAGAATATCATACATTGAGGGGCTTACACAGAAAAATATTTCTCAGTTCTGGAGGCTGACAATTCTAAGGTCAAGGTGTCAGGAGATCCAGTGTCAGGTGAAAACATTCTTTCTGATTGAGTGCTGTCTTCTTATTGCAATCTCACATTGTGGAAAGAGAGATCATTTCCTTCATTTTTTAGAGAGAAAATTACATTTTATTGTTTTTTTTTTAACGTTTTTATTTTAGTTCTTGTTGCTTTCCTTTATTATCAGAACACCAATCCCATTCATGAGAGCTCCACCTAAGTACCTCCATCCAGAAGGCCTCACCTCCTAATACCATTACACGGGGGCAAGGACCCAATCTATTAATTTTGGAGTTGGAAGCAACACAAACATTCAGTCCATGACAACTAAGCATTACTGAAGCTAATGATCAAATTACCATCAATGATGCTACTGCAGATGTCCAAGTAAGGTTAGTAAAACAATCAAGTGGTAAAAGAAAAATACAAAAATTACCAATTTTTGGCAGTATTTTATCCATGCTTCTCTTATCCTCCCTACTGAGTTAAAAGGCTACCCCACTTATGTGGAAGTAAGAAACAATTTAAGCATTTTGTAGAGACACTTTAATATTATAAGTAAATTTAAGAAATATCAGTTTCTTTAAAAGGATGTTTAAAGCTAAGGTCCTTCATTACCAAAGAAAGGATGTATTTTAAAGTTGAACTTTTCAGCATGAGAAGGTGGTCCCAGATATCAAATAGTTATTGGAGTCCAGGTGCAGCTTGCACTATTCCTTACCAGAAGTGTTTCTCACAGTTGGTGCTCATTATCTTAGTGTGTTTGCACTATATATACTCAGGAAATGGCAGATGTTACTGAAAGACTCCTTAGTTTAATTAAAAACAGCCTTGAAAATGCAGAAAAACATAAATTACCAGACCAGGTCTCTTATTATTATTTGAGTCAAGATCAAAGACTAGGCAATGATTGGGGTGTCTGGGTGGCTCAATAGGTCCAACTTCAGCTCAGGTCATGATCTCATGGTTCATGGGTTCAAGCCTCACTTCAGGCTCTGTACTGACAGCCAGAGCCTGGAGCCAGCTTCAGAATCTGTGTCTCCCTCTCTTTCTGCCCTTCCCCTGCTCATGCTCTGTCTCTCTCTCTCTCTCTCTCTTTCAAAAATAAATAAACACTAAATTTTTTTTAAAAAAAACAAAGACTAGGCATTTTTTAAATATGTCCTCGGTCATCAGCAAAACATGAAAACCATCAATTTTTAAGAATCATGTTATTTGCATTCTCATCAGCAGTGAACGAGTGTTCCTTTTTGTCTGCATCTTCACCAACACTTGTCTCTTGCCTTGCTGCTTCTAATCATACTGACAGGTGTAAGGTAATATACCATTGTGGTTTTGACTTGCATTTCCCTGATGATTAGTGCAAATGTGTCTTTTCATGTGTCTGTTGATCAATGGTATACCTTCTTTGATAGGTAATATGAGATTTCTCAAAAATTTTAAAAAAGAATTACCATATGAGCCAGTAATTCCACCATTGGGTATCTACCTAGTAAAAATGAAAACACTGATTCAAAAAGATATATGCATCCTTATGCTTATTGTAGCATTATTTATATTAGGTAATATATGAGAGTTATTCAAGTGTCCATCCATGGATGAATGGATAAAGAAAATATGATATTTAAAAAGAATGAAAGTCAATTATGTTGACTTTTGCAACAATATGGATGGACTTAAAGGATATAATCCTAAGTGAAACAAGTCAGAGAAAGAAAAATACTATATGATTTCACTCATAGGTGGAATTTAAGAAACAAAACAAATGAACAAAGAAAAGAAACAAGCAAAAAGATTCTTAAATACAGACAACAAACTGGTGGTTGTCAGAGGAGAGATGGGTGGGGGATGGATAAAATGCATTTAAAGGGTTAAGGATACACTTATTATGGAGACCCCTGTGTGGCTCAGTCTGTTGAGCATCCAACTTCAGCTCAGGTCAAGATCTCACTGTTGATGGGTTCAAGCCCTGCGTTGGGGTCTGTGCTGACAGCTGACAGCTGGGAGCCTGGAGCCTACTTTGGGTTCTGTCTCCCTCTTCTCTCTGCCCCACTCTCACTCACACTGTCTCTCTCAAAAATAAACATTAAAAAATTGAATTAAACATTAAACGTCAGAATTAAACATTTAAAAAAAGAATACACTTACTATGACCACCACTGAGTAATGCATAGAATTGTTGACCACCACTGAGTAATGCAAATCAAAACCACAATGGGATATTACCTTACACCTGTCAGTATGGTTAGAATCAACAAGACAAGAGACAAAAGTAATGCATATATGTCGGAAAATCATATAACACTGTATGTTAATTACACCTCAATAAAAATATAAAAATATTAAAAATCATTTTAAGGTATAATTTGCATACAACAAAGTTCACTAGTATAAAATTTGATAAATTTTTAAAATTGTGTATAGTCATGGGCTCCTGGGTGGCTCAGTTGATTAAGCATCCTACTTCAGCTCAGGTCATGATCTCATAACTTGTGGGTTCAAGCCCCACATTGGGCTTTGCACTGACAGCTCAGAGCCTGGAGCCTGGAGCCTGTTTTGTATTCTGTGTCTCTCTCTCTTTCTGCTCCACCTCTGCTCTCTTTCTCTCTCAAAAATAAATAAAATATTTTTTTTAAATGTTCATAGTCATGTATCTGGCTCACAGACATAATCTAGAATGTTTCTATCATTCCAGAAAGTCTTCTTGTGCCTCTAGAAGTAAATCCTACCTCATCCAAAATAAGAATTGATAATTTATATTTTATTTCAGTTACATTACAGGAATATCTAGGAATTATTTATTTTAATGCCTCAGCTAAAAGATTTTTCTTGTGATCTGTTAATAAAAGCCCATAAAAATTTTAGCTCATATTAGCATAGTTGGTATAACTCTTTCATATTTAAGAAAATATTTTCATGAAATATGGCAATGAAGACAAGGCTTCATATTAATTATCCTTAGCTATCCTAAAAAATAATTTTATGATTTTTCCAGAGCCTTTAAAATAATATGAATTGGTTTTAGTCTCAAATGTTTACTGTGATGACCCTAGCTCACTTGGCCACAGATGCATTATAAGGCACCATCCTAGGCATTGCATGATGGCAGAACCATTAAGTTACCAGACACATATAATTAAGAAGAGACTAATGTTGCATTCTGAAATCCCTATACTACATACTTTATAAACAGTAATTCTAATAATCTCTTGGACTGGTTAAAATATTTAGTTAAAGAAGTTGTGATTCTAGGGAACTCTGGAATGTACATCTCATTTTTCCACTTAAGCAAAAATGTATTGTTTTGGTTCCCCCTCCTTTGCTTTGATTCCAGTTGCCAAATGACAAAGAATCAGAGTAAAGTTGTTCAGTTATTTTTATCAGTAAAAAACTAGTATACTGGAACATTCTTATTCTGCATTCTTACTACTGCCACAAGTACTGCAATATATTTGTAATCAGATAAAGTTGGAATGTGTGTTATTCATTCCTGTATATGTATTGAGCATCTACATAGACGGATAATAGGAATACAACAGTGACCAAAAACCTACTCTCTTTAAAATTTTTTTAATGTTTTATTTATTTCTCAGAAAGGGAGAGAGAGAGAGAGAGACAGTGTGAGCAGGGGAGGGTAAAAAGAGAGGGAAACACAGAATCTGAAGCAGGCTCCAGGCTCTGAGCTGTCAGCACAGAACCTGACATGGGGCTCGAACCCACTAGGTGTGAGATCATGAACTGAGCCGAAGTCGGATGTTTAACTAACTGAGACACCCAGGCTCCCCACCTACTCTATTTCTGCCCTTACATAATTTAAAATGTAGCTGGAAAGTACACTGGGATGAATATTATTTCCCCCAAATTTATTTCCAAACATATGCACCCTTCTTTGGAAATAGGACCTTTGCAGATGCAATTAGTTAAGATGAGGTCATACTGGATTATGAAGAGCCCTAAGCTCCGTGACTAGCATCTTTATGAGAAGGCCATGTGAAGATATGCAAGGAGGAAGGTCATGTGGCAATGGCGACAAGAAAGTGGTGCATCTACAAACCACTGAATGTGAAGGATTTCCAGCAATGTACATAAAGCTAGGAGAGAAGCATGGAGCCATATAATGGATTGCATGTTTCTATATCTCTTCACAATTCATTTGTCTAAATCCTAACCCCCAGTGGGGTAGTATTAGGAAGGCGATCATGGGAAAATAATTAGGTTTAGATAAGGTCTTATGGAGATAAATCTCTCTGAATGAGAGAGTAATGTTTTTATATAAAGAGAGAGGGGCACCTGGATGGCTCAGTTGGTTAAGCATCCAACCCTTGATTTTGGCTCAGGTTGTCATCTCAAGGTTTGGAAGATCGAGCCCCTCCTCTAGCTCTGTGCTGACAGCATGGATTCTCTCTCACCCTCTCTGTCTCTCTCCCCTTGCATGTACGTTTGCTCTCTCTCCCTTTCTCTCTCAAAATAAATAAACTTTAAAAAAGAAAAAAATTAAAAATTATAAAAAAGAAAGATATCGGTCTTCCTGTCTTGTGAGGATATAACATGAAGATCACCATCTGCAAGCCAGAAAGAGTGTTCTCACCAGGTAAGAGATTGGCTAACACCTTGAACTTGGACTTTTGAGCCTCCAGAACTGTGAGAAATAAAGTTTTGTTGTTTGATACACCACTGTTTATGATATTCTGTCCTAACAGTGAAACCAAGACAGAAATTGGTACCGAAAAATGAGGTTCTGTTTGAAAGCAGAAAAGGTGAAAGCAGCTTTGAAAATGAGTAATGAGTAGAGGCTACAATAGTTTTGAGATGCATTCTAGAAAAAGCTGCGATTGCCATGGAGTGACTTTTAAAAGTGACTCTGATGAGAGCATAGAAAGAAAAAAAAAGAGCTAGAGAGAAAGCTTCTATCTTCTCAGAAAATACAAAAATAGTCATGAACCAAATGTTGGTAGAAATATGGAAAATAAAGGCCATTCTGATGATATGTCAGGCAAAAATGAATGTGCTATTGGAACCTGGAGAAAAACTAATATTGTTTTTAAGTGGCAGAGAACGTTGCTGAATTGGTTGTGTTTTAGTTTTTTGCAGAAGGTAGAACTTACAAGTGATGAAATTGACTTTGTAGCTGAGGGCATTTCTAAGCAAAATGTTGAAGGAGTGGCTTGGTTCCTAGGAAAATGCAAGAAGAAAGAAATGAATTGAAGAAGGGATTGTTCAGCAAAAAAGAACCAGAACTTAAAGATTTATAAAAATTTCGGGGCACCTGGGTGGCTTAGTCGGTTAAGCGTCCGACTTTGGCTTAGGTCATGATCTTGTGGTTCTTGGGCTCGAGCCCCGCATCGGGCTCTCTGCTGCCTGCCAGCTCAGAGCCTGGAGCCTGTTTCAGTCTGTGACTCCCTCTGTCTCTGACCCTCCTCTGCTCGCGCTGTCTCTCTCTCTCCTAGAAATAAATAAAACATAAAAAAATTAAAAAAAAAATTTATAAAAATTTCAGCGTATCCATATTGCAGGAAATAAGAAAGCATATTTTGAAGAGAGGATGAAAGGTGTGGTGGAGCAAACATTTCATAAGGAGATTAGTATGCGTGTAACCCACAGACTTCATCAACAACCCCAACAGGCAAACTGCCAGTTTGAATTGAAGGGAAAAGAGACAAGACAGATTGAAAGCTGTCACTCTTGGATTCTACAGGACAAGATGATAAAGCCATTCAGTTGTACACTTGCACTATTCTTCAAGAAAAATAGTAAAATTGCCCTGAAATTGATTCAAAAATCATCAAGGTTCCCTAGATTTTAATAGGGAAGATGATCTTTGGGAATGTGACCCACATTGAGGCAGAACTGCAGCATGGGTGGGGTCTGGCAGAGAGTGGTGGTGTGGGTGGGAGCAGTGTCAAGGGCAGCATGGCCCATGCCTTGTAGCACTGTGTGTGTGACATTATTGCCCCAGTGGGCTTGGAAGACAAGGCATCAAAACAAAGAAGATTATTCTTGAACTGTAAAATCTCATGGCATTTACCCTGTTATGTCTTGAACTTGCTTCGTTCCCTTCACTTCTTCCTAATCTTAAATTTCTTTATTTTGGCATGGAAATGGCTGTCCTTCCATTGAATTTTGGAAGCACATAACTTGTTTGGTTTCACAAGTTCATAACTGAAAAAGAATTTTGCTTCAGGATGACCTATTTATGATTTAGATAATGGTTAGGTGAGACTTTGGACTTAGACATTACATGTTGGAATGAAAACTATGTGGGCTTTTGAGATGGAATGAATATTTTGCCTCTGGAAAGGATATAAATTTGGAGGGTCAGGGATGGAATATTATGGAATACATGTTTGTGTCACCCTGCCAGAAATTCATCTTGAAATCCTAATCCTCAGTGAAATTTAAGGAGGTGAGATCTTGGGAAGGAATCAGGTTTAGATGAGATAATAAGGTCTGGCCCTAATGATAGGATTAGTGTCCTTGGAAAAAGATGTCTGGATATATTGAAAAGATGGTCATCAGCACATGAGGAAGAGAGTTCTCACCTGCTGGCACCTTAATGTTTGACTTTCTAACCTCCAGAATTTGGAGAAATGCATTTTTGTTTAATATACCTAGTCTCTGGTGCTATATTATAGCAGCCTGAACTAATTGCTTTTGGAACCTTAAAGCTTCCAAAAGGAAACAAGCCTGTTGACACCTAGATTTCAGACATTTGACCTCTATAACTGTGATAGAATAACTCTGTGGATAGAATAACTTTTAAGCCACTGGCAACCCTAAGACACTACTCAGAGATATGGATCTAGTGAAATACTAATAAACAAATGTGAAGTTGCAGTTGTGAACAAATATTCTTGTTTTTTTAAGTGTTTTTTTTTTTTTTTGAGAGAGAAAAAACCAGAAGGGGAGGGGCAGAGAGAGAGGGACAGAGGATCTGAAGCAGGCGTTGTGCTGACAGCAGAGATCCTAAGGTGGGACTCAAACTCATGAGCTGTGAGATCATGACCTGAGCCGAAGTTCAAAGCTTAACTGACTGAACCACCCAGGCACCCCGAACAAATATTCTTAACGGACTTTAAGGATGCACTGAGAATGAGGGTGAATTGTCTTGGTCAGGGAAGTCAGGGAAGGCATCTTTGAGAAGGTGGTCTTTCAAGAGAAAACCAAAGAGTGGGGGAAAAGTTAACGACATAAGCGAAGAAATGAAAAAAAAGGTCCAAGTAGATGGAAAATGTGATTTTAAACTTTTTAAAACATCAATTATTAAATACATTTTAGTGCATACTTTATTTCATGTCCTGTTATAAGACCTATAGATATACAAATGAGCAAGCAACTTTTACTCTATGAAGGAAGATATTATTATCAGGATATTGAATAGCAAATATTACATTTCTGAAGATAAATGGCAAAACTACATATACTGTTTTCGGTAATCTTTAGGCTCATATTTTATGAAGAATTGTAATATTTTAAAATAGTGATTATCAATTATTTCCTTTTGTTACAGAAACTGGTCTTTATCACCTGGCAGAAAAACCAAGAGGCACTTGGAGATCCTGGAAAGCAGGAGGTTTATTTCATACCAGGAGGCTCAGAGGAGACCTCTGAGTTCAGAGCATAAGCAGATGGAACAATTTGTACTCTGTTACTTCGATATTCCTCCCTAGTCGTAATTCGGTGCATGACAAGCAGGGTGAGAAGAAGACCCTGGAAGAGAGAGTCTCTGATCAGGGACGGGAATTTCCTTATCAATCCTGTCAGCCATCTTATAACAGATTTTTCCCTGTCAACATTTTTTGTTTCTTATTATAATGACACAATCAGACTGACAAAGATCAATGAAACAAAATAGAAAATGATGAAACTATAGACAAATTTTAAAAATTCTAGGGTAGCTCTAAAAACCATATTACATATTTAAGTGATATGTTTGAATACTAAACATATAAAAATTGATTTATTTTATATTTGGTATCTAATTTCATTTGAATAAAATAGTACCAGAGAAACTTTGTGAATAGCTATAATTATCTAATTTATTTTATTAACTAAATATGAATGTGGAAAATTTAAATAAGATGCTTAAAATAGTCACTCTAAAAATATAACAAATTAACAAGATAAATGGTTATTCCACAGCCAGGGAGAGTTTTAAACTTTTCCAGATTAAGGAATTCCAGGATTTCTTTCCCAGAAGGATTTCCCTCCAAAATTGTTTGGTTTCAACCACATTCTTTGCATTTGAGTAAACTGTGGTTGTTTTTCATAAATAAAAGCAGATACATGTAGGTTATTTCAAACTGTTAGAGACTCATGGCTTCCTTATTTATGCATTTTAGTTTATAAAAGCATTAGAGACAAAGTCTGAAGAAGCTTATTAATATTTTATTTTATTTTTTTGCACTCTTTGTTAGGAAATTAAGCTGAGCAGCAAACAACTCTTGATTTCAGCTCAGTTTGCAATGCTAGGATTGTTGGATTGAGTCTCAAAAGAGTCTGGCTCTGCACTGAATGTTGAACCTGCTTAATTTTTCTGCCTCTCCCCCCTGCTCATGTGCTCACTCTTTCAATCTAAAAATAAAATTTAAGAAAATAGAAATTAAGATTAAAAAAGAAACTAAGAAAGAAAATTAAATTACAAAATCGGAAGACACACCAGCCCCATTAAAAAGGTGCCCTTGAATAAAACAATGACAACCAAAAGCTAATAAATGACTGTATTAAGTTGGGTTTCCTAGAAGAAATGACCAAAAGGGGCCCATGTGCAAGTGAGATATTAAATGAGTAGTCCCACAATAAACTGGAAGAAAAACCCGTTAGAGAAATGGAGGAAGACAGGAAGAGAAGCATGATAGGGAAGGGGAAAATGCTAGGTAAGGCTGAAGTTCTCAGCTAAGAATCAGGTTCATCTTATCCTACAGTAACTCTGGCACATAAATGGAACCCAGTTTTTTTGTCAATCTTCACAGAGTAGTCATCGGGTTTTCACATGGGAAAAGGGGATCTCCAGATTGTCCAAGAGCAATCCCTCGGAGAAGTTTGAAAGTCTGAGGTCTGAGCATTAGCAGTAATAGTCACAGCACCTAAGGAATGACACACCCAATCATCAGAGATCTGATCATATGGAAGCAGAGCCCCAACAAAGGCCACTGCAGCCCAAACCCTTTACCACTGTCTGCATAAAACTGTATTAGGACATTAAAAATAAACAGAAAATAGCAAAGTAATAAAAGAAGTAGGATCAAAATATTTTAGCTGATGAAAATTTTCTCCACCAAACAACAAAAAGCAGAATGAAGCTATGACACAATTGAGTATTTTTTATCAGGCATTTGTAGATATGAAAAAGTACATGATTCAAAGTTTATAATGTAAGTGGAAAAATACATAAGAATCTATGAAATCAGAGCTGATATACCTCAGGGAAGAAATGGGAGAAGGAGAAAAAGGAACTTTAGAAAAATTAAATTATAAGGTGTCAGAGTAAAATACATTTGACTAAAAATGTAATCAGAGTCTTGAAAAATTACATGAATATATCTCTGAGAGCAAAATGAAAAACGTAAAAAGGTAAAAAGATTAAGACAAGGCAATTGATGCAGAGAACAGGAAAGGGCCAATTGTACCCATAATTTTAGTTCTTGAAAAAAAATAATGAAGCAGATATAATATTTAAAACCTTTGTCCACAAAAAAAAAATCTGGAAATAAAAGACTCAGTTTTAAAAATCACCATGTACCTGGAAAATGTACTGGAACAGAAAATAATAAGAAACAGACTAATGAAATTATTAGACTTCAAACATTAAAAAAGAAAAAATAGACCAAGTTGCAAAAGAAGGGACACTGGATTTTTTGCAGCTTCTCAATCACAGATTAAGAGCAAACGAATATGGGCCAAGAGTTTTATGGTAAGCTAAGTTATTCTTAACGTATCAAATGTATAGGAATATAACTCTAAATATACAAGAGCTCAGGGAAGACTATTTCAAGAGTCATTCCCACAGGAAAGAGTTCCTGTTAGGGGAGAAGCTTTATTCAAGCAGGAAATTAATCAAACACTACATAACGACAAAGAAGTAGACTTGAACAAAGATAAAATTTTAAGTATGTTAATTTCATATCACAAAATGCCAAATTAATAAATGTTTGCTTGTTTAGATTGGGTTTTGCCCCATGAGCTAAAGAAAGTTGCTTCTAAAGGTTAAGTTAAAGACAAAAAAATTAGCATCCTAGTACAGCACAGAAGAAACTGGGAAGGAGAGGATAAGCATTGAAGGAGTCCTGCCAATAGAACTACTAGATGTTGACGTTTTACAAAGCTTCAATTAAGAAAACAAAACAAAACAAAAAGCAAGACAGTCACATGACTATATAGAACAGAAAAGGAAGTTCAGACATAGCCCTGCTTCAAGTGAAAATTTAATATATGTGAATGGTGGTGTTCAAAACAATAGAGAAATGATGGACACTTAAATAAATGGTATCAATAATCTGGATAGCCATTTGAAAAAAAGATAAAATTGTAGCTGTACCTCACAAAAAAATTAAAAATAGAGAATAGACTCAAAATGGGTGTGAGATCAAACTCTGAAAACACACAAATCCTTGAGGAAACTATGAACAACTTTCTTTATAACCTGGATACGCAATACAGAAAAAGTGATCAATTTGAGTACCAAAAACCCCCACAAAACAACAACAACAACAACAGCAACAAAGAAACTGCCTGGAAAAATACTTATGCAAAGTTAAAGAAGTAAATCACAAGTTAACATATATTTGCAATATAGAAAAGATAAAACTTAAGCCTTTTAATATGCTTTTTAAGACTCTTAAATCATATGGACAAATGGCCCTTATTTAACTAACCAATCAACCAACCAAACAAAAATACACTCACTTTCTTTTAAAATAAGAGAAACACAGAATCACACTGTCAATGTTTCACAGCTATTAGATTGACCACAGATTGACAATACCCTTGGATGAAACAGGTATTGTTTTACATTGATGGGATTTTAAAATAACATCCTTCTTTGGAGGGAGATTCATTAGATATATATATTTACCTGTTTACTCAACAATTCTGCTTTTAGGAAGTGAATTCCATAATTTAAAGTCACAACAACAAAACAACCCTAAAACAACAACAAAATTTATTCATAATGTTAACTATTATGAAATTAGTTATAATAGCAAACTACGGAGAATATCTTTAATTCTCACACAGAGATTGGCTGATGACTCTATGGAACATCCCCTCCCCCATAATGCAGTACTAGGGATCTTTAAAAAGGAACAAGAAATATGAATACTGTGTGTGCATCTGCGTGTGGAGAGAGAGTTTAGCGCTTTAGAATAATGGGAGTGGCATAATTAGATGATAGATGATTGAATCAATAGATGAAAATATATAATAGATACATAGGTAGGCAGGCAGATGGATAAATGGATAGATATATGAATGAATAGAGCTATACCATCTAGATCCATATTTATTTTTATGTCTAGAGCATGAACCAATAGGGAAACCATGAAAGACTGGTGAACCTGAGGAAATGGTATAAGTGAGTTAGTTGTATTTGGTGCAGATATTTGAGTACTTTTAAGCTACAAAAATAACAGTTCCAATGTGATTCAATCTAAATACAAGGAACACTCCTATATGCCACCTAATTCACTGATATTTTCATAAATTAATAAGTCCATCAAAAGTCCAAAGCCTTATATTCTTCTATCTACCTTATCCTTTCAACTTTTCTGAAGTTATGAAACTTTTCAAATAAAGTGTTGCAAACATTAACAAAATGCATTTTTCTCAAAAGGTCTTAACATACTTAACTCTACGGGAGGGAAATAGAGAGAGAGGGAAATCACATTTCTGAAGGATCAGCTTTGTCCTAGGAGTTATTCTAGCTCTCACCTTGACACATAAAGAAATGATTCAAAAGAATCAAGGGACTCTGGTAAGTTTCTATATTTTGAAAAGTTTATGTAGCTAATAAATGACAGAGTCCATAGAATCATGAAAATAACATGAATCTCCATTAATTTTTGTATGCAGACTGGAAATTAAAGTATCTGATGATAAAAGCATAAAATTGAAAGCCACCTTGGGGAATATCTACAGTCATGGAAAACCCAATACATATCAGCCATAGTATAACTCTTTCTAAATGCTTTCCAAATTTGATTTATGCAGTTTAATTTTTAATCTATTGATCTTCAAATATGTTTCACATATTTCTAACATTTGAAGCAATGTTGAATGGTTGTGAAAGAAGCATCAGTAAGTCCCTCACCGGTGCATTGTTCTGGGTGAAAAGTCCTCCAGTGCTTAGATGCTGGCAGTGAACCTTCCCAGCCCGTCTCCCTCATGTAAAACCTAGAATCCTCACAGTACATTTTATTGGCCTCTAGTCAGAGAGTGGCAGTTTGCTGATAAAACACTTAGTGTCATTTACCATCTGGCAATTCTTCCATGGGTTAGGAAGTATACAGTTTCTTTTCTGTCATCAAAGAGTTTTTCAGTGTCAGAAGAGGATCTTCTAGTAATGAGAGGAAAATGTTGCCATTGACACAGCACCTCAAGTGTTAAGCAGAGAATATATATTTCAGCCTTTTTACCAAACTTGTACAGTTTTTCTTAAATGTTTTATTTATTTCTGAGAGAGAGAGAGACAGCGTGAGCAGGGGAGGGTCAGAGAGAGAAGGAGACACAGAATCAGAAGCTGGCTCCAGGCTCTGAGCTAGCTGTCACCACAGAGCCCGACACAGGGCTCGAACTCACCAACAGTAAGATCATGACATGAGCCGAAGTTGGACTCTTAACCAACTGAACCACCCAAGCACCCCAAGCTTGTACAGTTTTAAGATTCTGGAAACTCTCTATTAGTGTGCAGGTGGCTAGCACGAGGGTGATGCAGTAGGGAAAAGAATAGCAAAAGAAGAGCAGGTCATACCAGCCAGAACCTATTAGACTTTTCAGCACTTTCTCCAAGCTCGAGGTTAATAGGATCTAATAAATCACTTCCAAGGGTATAGAAAATCTTACTTGAGTAAAAACTTTTATGCTTTTTAAAGTTATTTATACTTAAAAAGCAAAAAGTGTTTTAAAAGACCCATGTCAAAGGCAATAACCTTCGTACTAACTTTGATAGTGTCTTTAAGTTGAAAATAATAAGCATATTGAAAATTTGAAATTTGCATGTTAATGTAGGATCAGCCAACACAGGAACCCATGATGCAGAAAAAAAGATGAGTGTCAAGATGGAGAAGAAACATTTTGGGGATTTCTGAAAATGCAACCATTTAGTGTCTAAATGGTTTCTAGTTTCTAAACTAGTTTCTTGCTAGTCTGCTGTAAATTTAGAGTTTTCCAAGTGGCTGTGGTTCAAAAGATTCTAGTTTGTGGCTGTGCGATTCTGTGTACAGTCCTTTCTCTTATGAAACCTCCCTTCTCTTATAACACATGAGTCTTCTAGAGAGGCCTTGGGCATTTCATGATTAGTTACACAAATTGCTTGGTTATCTGGATATTTTGGGGTTTTGTGGAGGTCTGTTTTTTTAATGTTTATTCATCTTTGAGAGAGAGAGAGAGAAAGAGAGCGAGACAGAGGAGGGAGGAGGGAAAGAGAGGGGGGGACAGAGAATCTGAAGCGGCAAGCCTGATGCAGTATTTGGACTCAGGAACTGTGAGATTATGACCTGAGCTGAAGTCAGAAGCTTAACCACTGAGCCACCCAGGTGCCCCTGTTTTTTTGTTTTTGTTTTTGTTGTTGTTGTTGTTTTAAATCATTACTGGTGTTTGTTTTGTTGCCTTCATAGGCTGGCCCATCGTTGTCAGCCAGGCCGCCCTGATAGCAACGCCCCTTTGAATCCCTCATATTAGTTGTGGTGTCCATGTCATTCTCATTTATAAGGGACCTGCTTCCTGTGCCAGACTTCCAACAGCTCTAAGTTCTAGTGTGTTAAATATGGAAGACTCTAAATTTTAATGTTACCCATTAACATTAATTACCAGGAGTAGCGATATTTTTTTAATTTTTTTTTAATGTTTTATTTATTTCTAGGAGAGAGAGAGACAGCGTGAGCAGGGGAGGGTCAGAGAGAGAGGGAGTCACAGACTCTGAAACAGGATCCAGGCTCTGAGCTGGCAGTCAGCACAGGGCCCGATGCGGGGCTCGAACCCACAACCGCAAGATCATGACCTGAGCGAAAGTCATACGCTTAACCGACTAAGCCGCCCAGGCGCCCTGCGATATATTTTTTTCAAAGAAGCATCAGAACCAGCATAATTTTGTTTCTCTTAATTTGCTTCCATTGAGTAGTAAATAGATTGTGAAGTTCTGGCGAGTCATCAGCTGTCTGGGGGTAGTCAAGAGGGCCTGATGGAACTCTAGTTTTAGGTTCTAAAGAAGCGGTTTTCTTCCTGAGGCATCTCTTATACTCTCCTCCAGAGTGCTCTCTTTTCAGTGTTCTAGGAGCGCAGTTTCTCCTAACAGTGCTCTTTCTTCAGACTACACCCTGGCCAGTGTCCCTACTCTCCTCATCTCTAACCGGACAACCGCAATTCATCAGTGGAGCAGCTCACATCATGTGAAGCATTATTGTATCTATGAAGGATAGAACTCAGATAGAACCCAAGTCTATAAACGTTAGCTTGGCAATGGAAAAACTCTTGGGTGACTTAAACATTCTAGAATCTTCATGTAAAACATTTGATTAGATCCACAATTTTCTAAACTACAAGGTAAATGGTCAGATCTTTGAAGAATCCAGAAAGGCATAGTTTCCTTGCTTTTGTTTTCTATTTCCATTTATTCCCCGAATATATTTGAACTTTCAAAAGAAGTTGTATTTTCCTTGTGTCACGTGGATGTTCTTATTAGAACTTATAATTAAATATCTCTTCAGCTTTGGAACGGAAGGAGCTTGAAGCAACATAGCAGTGTACCCAATTTTCATTAAGTTGTCTTGCTCGCAGCTTTTAACATAAACAGAGTAACATATTTTCTTAGAGCAATTCAAATTAGTTTTCTTCAGCTGACAACTTCAAGAAGCTCTATATGAAATTCAGAGATGACCTGCTTGCTAGTCTGCTGTAAAGCCGGAGTTTTCTAAGCAATTTAGATTTTATTTTATTTGACAACCAAATTTTATTTTAATCTTAAAAGGTGTTAGCGAGACTGTTTGAGTACACTTGAAAAAATTTTATGCATGCAAAGATGTTATGATTATCCATATTAAGGAAACAAGTTCACCAAAATGCCATAGTCTTGGTATTCAATTAATTAAAACATAGAAAGACATGTTTCATAATGTCATTTCTTTCATAAAAGAGAGTTGTGAGGAAATAATATTTAGAGATAACATATATTAAGGATAAAATATGTATCTCTAAATTATTTTAAATCTGCATGTACAGATATGAAGCATTTCTTGAATTCTATGTAAAAGTTGCATAACTACTACTTTAAATAAATCACTTAAACGTGTTTATTGAATACCTACAATATAAATCATAAAACTCTTAATTCTTACAAGTGTAAGTTTTTCTGACAACCGATAAAAAAATGGAATGCTTTCATGTTTTATTTAAAATACAATGTCCTGAAATGCATAAACTGAAATTGTTTGATTAATTAGCCCATGGATATTTTTATCTAAGATATTTCCTTTTTATCCCTTAGTAAATCAGCTGCCAGTCCCAGTTTAAGACTGAGAAGAGCAATCTCCTGGGAGTCTTAAATTGTGGGATGATACCAGTCTCACTTACACAGATATCTGAAAAATGAGGCAAATTTTTACCCTTCCCTACTTGCTGGCATGTAAGGCTAGGTGACCTTGAAGTTCCTCCCATGTTTACTTTTCTTTCCTGCCATTCAAGTAGAACATCTTTGTGAAAATAATACATTCCCTAACCTTGGGCTATTTGATAGATACATCTATGAAAATTATACCCATTTAGAAGATTTTTCAAAGCTTGACAAGATGCTTACTAAAGCTCAGTATTTTCCTTTTCTGTAGTCGAATGCTTATAAGCACAAAATGTTAAAAGCAATGAAGTTATAATAGAATGTGAGATAAGGCTGGACAAAGGACAAAGATAAGCACAACAATCTGACCCTCTAAGTAAAGTTTCCTCTGCTTATGACACAAGGTTTTTTTTTTCCTCTTCTTTTTTAATTATGAAACTACACTGCAATATGAAAGGGGTTGATGAAGTATGAAAGTTCGTATATGTGGAATTTATTACAACATTTTGGAGGTTTCTTGAAGTCACCTTTAGCCTGGACACGCATGCCTGATCTTCCATGGTGGAAGATTTCAGATAGACAAATAGGCTTCCATGAGTTCTAACGATCTAAGGATTGATCATTCCCATCACTGCCAATGCAGAGCCTTGGAATAAATTCTTTTTATTCAAAAGTAGGATCGGCAAAGATTTAGACCATACTACAAAGTTCACAACTTACAGTGGTATCACAATTAATTCCATGTCTCAAGGGACAATGACTAATTTGGATGGCTAGAGGTTGGATAAAGTGTTGCTTGAAAAACAGTCAAGGGACACCAAGGTCGGTGGCTCATTCCATTAAGTGTCTGACTCGACTCCAGCTCAGGTCACGATCTCATGGTTTATAAGATCGAGCCCCACACTGGGCTTTGTGCTGACAGTTTGGAGCCTGCTTAGGATCTCTCTCTCTCTCTGTCTCTCTCTCTCTCTGTCTCTCTGTCTCTCTCTCTCTCTCTCTCCCTCCTCCACTCTTTCTCTTTCTATCTCTCTTTAGATAAATAAACAAAAATTTTAAAAATCAGGAGATATGATTCTATAAGTGAGTATGAGAATAAAGGGGAAAAATGTTAGTGTACCAAGTAAGAATATACAAGAAAATTTCCCTCATCTCTCTCATATTTAAATATAAAAACTGTTCTCAAATATCATCTTTCTTCTACTCTGACCTTCTCAACTTTAGACTGACACCAGCTGCCACAAAAGTGTTTCTTTAATATTTTCTTTAAATTAACAACCACACAAGTTTTCAGTGGTTACACATGTGATAAAGAGACATGAAACTCAAAAGGTAAAAGAATTTGACAAATATATTCTATGAAGCTTCAATTTAAATTATCACCATCTCATTCAAACCAGCTCTCATGAGTTTATGAGAAACATCATGAGTACTTTTACCACTGTAAGTGGGGTACACCTGAAGATTAAACAAATATTTGTCAGATTATTTTCTTCATCTTTGGAATTGGGGTATCATTGGAATTTATCTGTACAAGCGACTCTTTTGCAGTGGAGTTGAGAGTGCAAAAGAGGATGTAAAAGTTTAGAAAGCAGTTGGAAGGATTAAAAATATGAGATTATTGCAGGAGAAAAAATCATTCGATGACTTCTTTTAAGGACAAAGAAGGAATAAAGTGAGATTTAAGTCTGAAATCAAGATAATATTGAGTGTTTTTATACAGGAGAATAAAATGCCAAGACAGAGTTTCAAGTCCTTTCTGGGGATTCCTTAGGAGTGAAAAGATTGTCATGCACCTATTTTAGGAACAATTTTGCCTAAGCTGCAAGAGACCAACTAAGTAACCTCTCAAGGTCCCTTTGTTCCAATCTTTAAATAATTATTTAAATGAAATCAAGAATTAAACGCCTGCTCTGACTTGCAATATCTCAGTGCACTGACCTGGGCTTTGTAACTTAATATCTATGAGTACTAATCTATTTTAACTAGATAGGAACAGAAAAAATGAATTGCAAAACATGTTAATGAGATCAAAGGTCTTAATATATCTTGCATTGTTCCAAGACCCAGAGGTCAAAATCCAGAAGTAGGAGGAGTGAAGTGGAGGAGAATAAAAAGGAGGAGTTTCATCCAGAGTTGAGCTTCTAAATGCAGATGCTGTGGATGAGGGCTTAACCTAATTATAATTTACTGTGCATGTGATGAGAATACACTCTAGCGGAAAAACCTCTTTTCTACGGGTCTTTATAACTGAATAAAGTTACATTTCATCTGAATGAAGAGTTTGTTTCCTTCCTGTGACCTAACAATAGCCAATTCCAATGATAAAAATCATCTGAATCACAGTGATAATTGAAACTATAGTCCTTACAAATGAATAAGTACAACTAACTTTGATTCAGATCCTTCACGTTAATTACCAAGTACATTTTTAGAAGTGTACAATATTTCGAGGGGCGCCTGGGTGGCTTAGTCGGTTGAGCATCCGACTTCCACTTGGGTCATGATCTCGCGGTTTGTGGGTTAGAGCCCCGCATCGGCCTCTGTGCTGACTGCCAGCTCAGAGCCTGGAGCCTGTTTCAGAGTCTGTGTCTCCCTCTCTTTCTGACCCTCCCCTGCTCACGGTGTCTCTCTCTCTTTCCTAGAAATAAATAAAAATTAAAAAAAAAAGTGTACGATATTTCGAGATTTTTCTTTAGCCATCATTTGTGTCATAGGCTGATGCCAAAGACAGAATGAAACTTCAGTTTTTGGAAACGGATCTATAATAGATGCATTAATTCATAATTTCACATTAAAAGATAATTTTGGTAATACTTCGCAATTTGATTCTTGGATTGCTTTTCTTTAAATCTGACTGGCTTCATTATTTTTACAGTGTGAGTAGCTCCAGTAATAAATTATAACTTAAAAAACAAACAGAATATGTGGATATTGAGAGAAGAAGTTGTAGGGAGGGGCATATCCTTGAAGCTGTGCTAATTGAATCTCAAACTGATTAGCCTCTATTCTCACTAAATTCATTTTGGTTACCTCTGTGTGTGCATGTGTATGCATGTACATGCACCATGGACATTTTATCATTAGGAATTCTAATTCCATAGAATGTTCTCTAAGGGCAAGGGACAACATATTCCTTAATTCTTTTTTTTTTTTAATGTTTTATTTATTTCTAGGAGAGAGAGAGAGACAGCGTGAGCAGGGGAGGGTCAGAGAGAGAGGGAGTCACAGACTGAAACAGGCTCCAGGCTCTGAGCTGGCAGTCAGCACAGAGCCCGACGCGGGGCTCGAACCCACGAACCGCGAGATCATGACCTAAGCGAAAGTCGGACGCTTAACCCACTAAGCCACCCAGGCGCCCCTCCTTAATTCTTAACTTCAGTTCAACGTCTTACATGTGTGCTTGGCAAGAATTCTGCTTTTCTAAATTTTTTTCTCCCTCTATTTCTTAAGCTTCCAATATCCAAATGTCACACCATTCCTTCATTCCTACGATTATCTAGAACCTACACTATCCCCATCTACATCTCTTACCTTCATTTTCTTTTGCATAAACAAAGTTCTACATACTTACGGCCCGAATATGCTAAATTTCCCTTCTGTGGTCTGATACCTGTTTCATGCACAAAGCCATATTCCCCTTCACTGATTGGTGTGCTCTGTGTCAGACACTGTTCTTAACATTTATGTGTATCGTCTTAATATTCACAGAATTGTATTAGGTGGGTGCTATTATTATGCTTTTCCTACAACTGGCAAAACTGAGAGGCAATAGCATTTAAATAAATGGGCTGACTTTACCATCTCTCAAGTGGAGGAGCCATGACAGGAAACCTGAGAGAGTTTAATATTTTTCTCCTGACTGCTGTACCACACACTATTCTTCTACTGCCTCCTTTGAGAGCAGTACAAGCACACTTTCAGTAGAATGGCTGGGGGTTCAAACTTGGCAAATGACTGGCCGTGGGTTATAACTGTGAATCTGGAAGAGAATGAAGTTAATTTCCCACATACGAATTGAAACCACTGACCTGGCAAATCTAGCATAATGCTTTCACAAGTTGCACTCAACCAAGTTGCACTCAACCTCTCTTCGAAAGATCACTTCCTCATTATTGTTTTCACCATTTTCGGCTCAACAGCTGTGGTTTACAATATGTCTCTTATTGCCCATCCACAATGCTTTATTTCATTTCCTAGACTGTTTAACCCAAGAATTCTCTCAGGTAATATTCTTGAAAAAGATAAAGGGATTTTATCTTAACCTTGAAATTATGTTTCTTATTATTTTGAGAGGCCAGTGAGGTCTGGAGATTAGAACATTGTATTTGGAAGGAAAGTTCATGGATTATAAAGTTGGACCTACTATCAAGTGCTGTGTGACATTAGGTAGGTGGCTTCCCAGGTGTCACTGTCTGTTTATAAAATGCGGACAAAACTAGCTTACCTCACAAGACTGTTACAAGTCCCAAAAGCAACAGAGCATACATAAAGCAACTAAAATGCTCATAAAGTTTTAGAACTATTCACTGGTCCTGTTATCCTGCCATGGAGTATCTTCGCCATGTGATTATTTTGATATTCATTTGTTTTAATCTTTGTCAATAATCCACCATCTGAAAATATGGCTTTTTATAAGTGTGTTGCATCAGAGTGTCTACACAATAAGAGGAAATCTATAAGCATAAAGTAATCTTTCATTACTATTTCTTATAATGAGGATAGTAGTAAGATAGTAAGATGGCCCTCAACTAATTGGCCTTCTGCATCTGCCTTTCATTTTTCTAGATGTGGGTTGACTTATTTCATTTGTTTACTAGAAATACGTGGAAGAATTTTTAGGTCAGGAACTGAGTTTCATTTGCAGAAATACAATCTGAAGTTTCAAAAAAACAGTATTAAGTGAATTAGCAGACAAATGGTACTATTAGAACACTTTCAACTGTCGTGTTCTAGTCCAGGTGGAACAATTAACTGCTTTGAACAGTTTTACAGGTATGCTTTATTTATGTGTTAGACTCAATCGTAGTTCAGTCATATTACTGTGCTTTCACAACCCATTATCCCTAGATACGCTGAACTTTGTAGACCAAATTGAACCATCTGTTATCTACATAAACTCTGAATTCCTTGAAATGTTTTCAACTCAGAAAAAAACAATAAACGTTTACATTTACTGAAAAATTTGTGTGATTTGCAACAGCCATTTAAAATCTGTTTCGGTAAAGCTGTGGTATATGTACAGTAAATGCATTCAGGAATGTGCTGAGCTATGTTTCCCAGTTATTTCTCTTCTCTGGTGGAAAGATAACAGAAACCTCCCCTAACAAGTTTCAAAGGGCCAAGACGTCAGTCCTAACAGCTCAGCTATTGGTAAGAACATTGCTGTAATCAAAGCTCACTTAGAAAATTCTATTAAGACAGGCATGTAAACAAACAAATATCATGCTCCATGAGAACAGTCAAAATGAAGGCAGATATAAAGAGCCCCTAGGCACAGTGGGGGGTAGGATTAGGTCTTGGCCGGAAGTTTTTTTTAGTGTGGACCCTGAAGAATGCAGTCCAGCGAGCATGCAAAAGAACATGGTTTTCTGGGAAAGAGAATGAAACTAAAGTGGAGGAGATCAAGTAGAACAGTGACAGAAAAGTGAACCTTGCATTTCTCCCAGGGCTGCCATTCAATTAAGAAATCTAACTTGTGGCTTTGCTATATTGATGTCCCTATTTTTTCAGTCCTTCCTGTATGTCTAGAGCTCTAGTAATCTCTTATTGAGTAGGATTAGTTCTTTCTTCCTTAGCTCCTAGCCTGTAGCCTCTATTATTTCTTACCTGATTTATATTTTTTTAACCAAGTCATTATCGTAGCCTAGCACTACATCAGTTAAAATCAACTGCTTACTACTCTTCAATCACCATTCAGCGATGGTTCTCTGTTAGTGACATCCTACCTATCTCATTTTTAAAATATTTTTTTATTTATTTTGAGAAAGAGAGTAAGCACGAGAGTGTGAATGGGGGAGGGGAGGAGAGAGATGGAGAGAGGGAATCCTGAACAAGCTCGATACTGTCAGAGTAGAGCTGGACGCGGGGCTTAAGCTCACAACTGTCAAATCATGACCTGAGCTGAAACCAAGAATCGCACACTTAATGGACTGAGCAACCAGGCTCCTCTATCCCATTTTATAATACTTGTCACTCAACCATAGCAGCCACTATGCTATAGACTCAAGAAGGCAAAGAGCAGATCGGTCTTGCTTACTACTGCAACCCTGCTATCTGGAAAGATGTCTAGTACATAACACACTCAAAACTCTGGTTTTAAAATAAATGCTTGTCTGTGTTTATCTTTCCAATTGATTCAACTTCATATCCTTTTCTTTGATAAAAATATCTATTTTTCTCTCCTCTATTATTGGTTTCTTCTGTTTACATCTTAGTCCGGATAATTAGCCCACCCAACTCTGATGTGTCATAAATTGTGTCATAATTGAGGTGGTCACTTAATGCTATGGGACTCTTTCTAAATTATTGTTTGTTTCATATCTTGATGCACATTAACCAAATTTTCTCTATCATGCCAGTGGAAAGGCAATGGATAGAAGCCAAGTAAGATTTTATGCTCATAACCTCTTATGAAATATTTCAGAGTAATCCCTAGGTTTTAGTAAATGCTTATAAGTAAATGAGAAAAACACAACTAACTTGTAGTGTCTGCATGTTGTATTAGTCATCCCAGGCTGATATAATAAAATACCAAAAACAGGGTGGTTTAAAGAGCAGACATTTGTCTCTCACACTTCTGGAGGCTAGGATGTCTGAAATTAGAGTGTTAGTGTAGGTTGAGTTCTGGTGAGAGCCCTCTTCCTGGCTTGCAGACTTCTGCCTTCTTGTAGCCTCACAGAGCAGAGAGACATGTTGTTTTTCTCCTTATAGGGGCATCTATCCTAGTCTGAGAGCTCCACCATCATGATCCAATTACCTCCCCAAATGCCCATCTCCAAACACCAGCACATTGGGAGCTGGAACTCCAATATCTGAATTTTAGAGGGACACTTGTCAGTCCATAGCACATGTTTATGTAGATCACATGCATGTGAAAATACAAAAATAGACATGTACCTTTTTCCTACATTTGTGCTTTATATTTGTATTACTTATGTACCTAGAGCCAAGTGTGCTCAGGGGACCTTTGGAGTTTCAGATGCAAATTCAAGGGTCTGCTAGGATAAGACTACTTTATAACAATAGGAAGACAATATTTAGCTTTTTCACTTTATCAATATTTGCACTAATGGTCCAAAAGCATGGTCTGTTAAAAAGCTGATGGCTAAACATGAATCAAGACTGCAGTCTTTGTATGAGGAAGTGTGCTTACATAATTGTTTGAGTTGTGACCTGAGGAACCATTTTCTCTTAGGCCGCCATTTTTCTTTAAAGAAAAACTGACAAACTGGCTCACCGACAGATATTTTGCCAGAAAGAAATCAATTAAACCTGTCACTTCAAGGAAAATAACTGACAAGATTTATTGCCAATGATAAGAAGTCAAGCTTTCAAGTAAAAGTTAGAATTTTGGAAAACATATTTGTATCACCATAGGCCTGACATCTTCAAGATTTTCTGATGAGTTTGGTGATTTATTAATGAATGTAATGTTTTTATATTGTGTAATGAAGTGGGTGGACATTTGAAAGATTTGCATGACTTAGGGAACCAATACTTTCCAATCAGTAAGTGATGTCATAAAATTATACATGGGCACAAGGTTGATTCAAAGTGAAAAAGGGACAATAAAACTAAACTATAAGGAACTACTGTAGGTTGAATTTTGGGGTAGTCTCAACGAAGAACATCCATATTACTCTCTTCTCTAACTATATATATGAGGGGTCAGATTTTATTTATAGACATCAACCAAAACATACTGAAATATATTGAATACAGAAACAAATGTGAATGTTAGCTATCTTCCATAAATCCAGGCATTAAAGAGATATACAGAAATAACATACAGTACTATGCTTCTCAATGATTTATTGGTTTTGAAAATGCATTTTTATGTAAATATATTATCTACAGGTGATGGGTTTATTATTGTTATATTTAAATAAATTCATTAACAAATAATTTCTTAATTTCTCAGTTTCAATTTCTAATACAGAGAATAGTGTGAACAATAAACCCCGCAATAAATGTTTTTGAGATAGTCATTATTTCTTAAGAGTATCAAGGCTTTTTGTGATCAAAATTTAAAGAATCTCTTATCTACAGAAATTTGAATCTGTGCTAAATCTAACAGAGAGTGCACACATCTTGTTCCACCATCAAGCACTGTGAAGTTCAACCAGACTCTTGGGGAAAAAGTTATAGGATATTCCTGTATTTGCTCATTATCTCAATTGAGTTTATTTTATTCTCTACTTTTTCACAAGTTTTTTAAAGGTTTTTCTAGAGACTTTGGTCTCTATTTCTCTCTCTCTACCATCTCTATTTCTAAAATGTGATCAATACTGCTTTTTGTGTTTGTATGTGTGTATTTGTGCATGTGTGTGTTGTGATTATTAATTCAGTCTTTCCCAACTTACATATGCTTTAGACAATTCATTAGACATTTAGATCTAACAACTGCCGGCATTTAAATATCTCAATGCTCTTGGCCAAAGCTTTCCTAAAACATCAACTTTACCATTTTTGGAAAATAAAATAGTAGCCTATCTATACTTGTTTTGCTTCCTCTTCTTCTTCTCTTCCTTAATTTCCTTTAAAAATTGTCAGCCCACTGTTAGCATCACATGCCTACTGCTTGTGAAAAATCCTTGTAATTTTATAGAACTCAATTTGCAGACAACTAAAACAGTAAACCTAAGAATCACAAAAAAAATAAGAGAACATGAAGAAGATCATTTTAGCCTTTTTTTTTTTTTTTTTGGTGAAACTGCTTTCCTGGCTTTTCTATGGCTGGCCTCATTGTTTTTTATGCCTACTATACAAAAAAATTAATCACATTGTAGTTTTCTACTTTAGTTTCTTTCTTTATTCATTCAACTTCTCCATCAGATTATATATATTTGGAGAATAGAGTCTATCCTCTTTCTCACTTAATTCCACATTCTAGTACAGAGTCTGTTCTATAAATGGCAACATATTCTGTAAACAAATGATGAAACAAGAGATTTGAACTGGATCATTCAATGTAAAAGCCCAGATCATTTTTGCATTTTTGAGGCTTTTATCTCTTGGAACTTTGTTGGGTTCTGTTTGGGTTTATCTGCCACAACAATAATATGAGAAATGAATATTAAGCACCTGAATAGTATCTCAGAAGCCAGATACTGTGCAACGGTCTCACAGAAAACACACAATGCCTTTACCTCTCAGGTTCCTATGAACTAAACAAAAATTTCTTACCAGATAAATGTTCATCCTTTTACTCTTTGCTTTGAATATCATTGAAATTAGATCTGAATGACCCTGAGGGTTTTTTTTTTTAACACAATTTTGCTTATTAATGCTATATAAGTTGTTTTCAAATGACTAACAATTCTGTTGTGTACCTCTTTCTTATGAACAGGTACTAGGTTATTTCCACGCTGTTTTTCCTTCTTTTGGGCATATCTGTGAATGATCAACAGGAAATAGCATAGTCTTTCATTCAACAAATAATTCTTAAGTTATTCATTGTATGTGAGAATTATTGTACTCAGCACTGTGCAAAACTCAGAGAAGAAAGATTGACACCTAACTTGCCAGTGGTGTCCTCGACCTTGGAATAGCATTTTAAAAACCTAAGAAATTTTAAAATTCCCCGTGTCCAATCCATATACCAGATGAATTGAATTGAAATATTAGGAGGTGTAATTCTATGATGAGTATAGAGTACCCAAGTGATTCTAATGTTCAGTTAAATTTGAGAACCTGGAGGTAAGGGAAGAAAGATAAAAAATACCACCTTCTGTTTGATACCTAAGTGGAAATGTAGATCATGGGTTTTAATTCAAGCCTGCCTAGCTTTAGAAACATTACACCTTTCTTCCAGTCATAGTGAAAGAGAGAAGTGAGGGACAGAGATACGTATAGTATAAGGTAAAAAGCAATAAACTTAGTAATGTTTAATAGCTATATATTGCTATTATTTTGACTATTTCACAGAAGGCTTCATGGTATAGTTTTTATTTTTGGTGATATAGTAAAAGAAGAGAGTAACAAAGGTAAAAAACAATGAAGAGAGATATTTTTATGTATTTACTGAAATTTTGAGTAATTCTCTATGGCTAAGAAAGATTAAAAAATGAAATGTTGACTGTTTATGAAGTCCAGGAAAAGTCTGTAGAGTCTTGGGAGTTAGCTCTGTTGAGGCTGCTATAATAAAACACTACAGATGGGTAGTTTATAAATAGCATGAATTTATTTCTCACAGTTCTAGAGGCTAGAAGTTCAATAGGGTGCCAGCATGGCTACCCGTGTACTGTCTTCATGATCATAGAGTTCTTATATCCTCATGTTGTAGAAGGGCCTAGGGAATTCTGTTAGATCTATTTTATAAAAGCACTAAGTCCATTCATGAAGGCTGCAAACACATAATTTAATCACTTCCCAAAAGCTCCAACTTCTAATACTATCATACAGGGCATGAGAATTCCAACCTGTGAATTTTGAGGGAACACAAACATTTAGACCATAACACTAGTTATGGAGACTAGAGATTTCCAATAGGCCAGAATTCTGCCTTAGAGTAAGAAGAGATGTCAAAACTTCCAATAGTGATTGAAATCATCTTTATAGAATTAATGTGCTAACATGTGGAATTAGGTGGCAACAAATTGAGGAACTTCAGCAACTTGAGAGTGCAAAGTCTGATGAAGATAGAAAAAAATCATTGAAGAAGAGCACAGTATGACTATATTGAAAGGTGATACATTTCCACAAAGAAAGAGAACTTTACAGTGTTGTGTTATAACAGATGATAAGGACGAGTGATAATATTACTTGGTTTGTTGACAAGATGGTTATTGGTAACATTTGAGATTGTACTATCAGAAAAAATATTGGAGGTGGGAACCTGACTGAATATTCTTAAGAATCCAATTACTGACAAGTAACAAATGTCAATGAAAGTAGACAATTCTATCAAGAATATTTACTGTCAAGAAAAAAGAGTACAGTAACCCACTAAGATACCACGTTGATGGAAGGATGTTTTTAGGAGTTAAGGGAATTATCTTTATTTTTTTGTATATCTCCCTCACATACATAATTATTTTCATCTGCACCCAAGTATTATGTATATTTTTCCAGCTAGGCTATAGACTTTTGAGTACAATTTCTATGTTTTATTAACCTCAGCAGCCATAAATACTCATCAGAGATCAATAAATGCCCAAAGACCTCTTCAATTATTTATTATATTTCTTGTAATTATTTCCACTGTCATTCCAGATTAATGTTTACCAAAATGGTGGAAAGAAAATGAGAAAACTAAGATGTTGAGGTTCTGTTGTTCTATAGGTGTATAAAAGTGCCATGATACACAGACTGAAAAAAAAATGTGATGTTTGTAGTACTAAAATATTATACATATATAAATATATATATTGTTATATATAGGAAATATGTTTATTTCCTATTCAAGAAAAGATCACATATATGTGTGTATATATATATATATATACACTTTTTTTTTTTTGAGAGAGAGAGGGACAAAGAGGGATTGGGCTGGGGAGGGGCAGAGAGAGAGAGAGGGAGAGAGAGAATCCCAAGCAGGCTCTGGACTGTCAGCCTGGAGCTCGACTCAGGGCTCATCTCACAAACTATAAGATTGTGACCTATGCTGAAATCAAGAGTCAGACACTTAACTGACTAAGCCACTCAGGAGCTCATAAAAAATTGCATTTTTGACAAACAATTTATTTCTTATCTACGTTTCATTGATCTCTGTGCTACATGATAAATCCAGAGATTCCATGGACTTAGATATTGGAGCTGTTGCCTTGATTTCTTAATAAATGGTGTCCTGTAACAAATGAAAAATGTTTTAAAAAGATAACAAAAAAATACCTATAGATGCTTGCCAAACACACTAAAACACAAACTAATGTAATGCAGTATCAATTCAGGAACTGAGGTCTCTTCATGTTGACAAGATAGCTACAGGGAGGAGCTGATTCCAGTTGTATCACATTGGTATTACACCTATAACCAGGAGAGAGAGAGACAGAGAAAGAGAGAGAGAGATCTTGGTAGGGATAGACTTAGCAAGAACTTACAAATAACAAGATTACAGACTCCTAGATTGATGAAAGAAAATTGGAATTGAGGTAGCAGAGTCATCATTTATCATCTGCTCCTTGCCATATATGGTTGGATGGAAAATGTGAACTGAGACAACTCTCATCAGCATTAAGTCTAGGACACTTGCATGGTCCTTACTTTATATGATGTAACGAAGAAGACAGCAACAGATTCTATGTGGAAGTTTACTATGCACCCATTATCTATTGACTAGGATTGTCTTCACACTGATGGAAGAATTCAGGGGGAAAAATAAGGTTATATTTAGAGATGAAATCTATATCTAGCTTCACAGGTTTTCCTTAGTGATTGAATGTGAACTCTTCTGGACATGATCACTTATATTAAATGTTAGTTGATTCAGTACTATCAAAAGCAAACAAGTTACTGAAGCTTTCTTATATGTTGTAACATACTGCTCTCATCTTTGTACCCTCAGGCTTCCACACTATGTTCATACATAGTTGATACTCAACAAGGTTGCATGAGCAAATTTAAATTAAAATTACAGAAAAATGTAAATATTTGAAGAAGAGAAAAGTTGTGATAACTGTGGTGCTAGAGAAAGAATACTCCCTATTTTTGCTGCAGGATGTTCTAAAATGATGGAATAAAGTAGTGATTGTCAGGGAAAAATGTTTGTGGAGGTGAAGAATTGTGGAATACAAGAGTTATGATCATGGCAGCACTTGGTGGCCAGCTGGATACAAGGGGAAAGAAAAGCAGATTATTGAAGAGAAGGCCAAGTTTACCACACACAGTAAGTCATTACATGTCATTAAAAAAGACGAATTGTTCTAGTTTGGAAGCAAAAATATATTGTGTATGTTTCCAAAAAATAGTCTCCTACGTCACAGTGAATGTTGTTGTGCTGTCATAGTGCTATAAATGGAGGCTGTATAATGAAATGACAAATGTCATTAGACTTCCGGGTTCTAAAACTAAGTTCATCCCTTACCAGGTGTGTGACATTGAGAAAGTTGCCTGACCTGTCTTTGCCTCCATTTCCTCATTTATAAGAAGAAAACAATAAATCTGTCTCTTCCATTGGCTTGTCAGGATCAAATATTAAAATCTTTGTGATGTTTTAGTTGAAAACTAACCCAAGGAAACTTTCAACAAGTATTAGCCATTGGAGCATGTTCTCATTTTCATATCAAATTCATGGAGAGGTTACTTCCTTCACTTTCTATAGTTTTATTCACTTTGTACATACTCTTGTTTTCCTATTCAAGAAAAGATCATATTGATCTTTCTGTTGCTTCTCAAGCATTCCAACCACTAGCTTCTGCACTTGTTGCTGGAAATTCACTTGCCCAAAGATCTGCAAGTTTCACCCTTCATTTCCTTTAGGTCTTGCTTAAATTGTCACTTTATCAGAAAAGATTTTCTTCAATTTCCTTTATAAAATTGAACCTGCTCATCATATTCTTCATTCACTTATCTGGATTTATTTTTCTTCATCATGCTTATTGCCTCAAAACATGATTTGTTGCTTGATTTCTTGTTTATTGTTGTACTCCCTCCACTATGCAAGTTCCCATAGAGAGGATTTGTGTCTTTTTGCTGACTGTAACATCTCCCCACAGTACAATAGGTGCACTCTGTATTCTCAGCAAATATTTGTTGAGGCAATGAAACACTCCTTGAATCTCTTGCCTCTTAATTTTCAAAACTGTTTTTTTCTGAACCATAACCTTCAAAACAGCCTTTTCTTATATAGTTTCTATAAAACTATAGACTAAGTTCTTTCAAGTCAAAATATCTTTATTTTCAAGACAACAAGACTTTAAGAGATCTGTTTTAAAAGTTCTAATTACTATTATCTTTCAAATTTAATGAAAAATTCCACTTGTCCGGCATAATCTGAGCATTAAATTTAGTGCTAAGTCTCTAACGACATATGTTATTTTATGGTCTTTTATTCTTGGGACAAATAAATTCCCCTGAGAAAAATGACATCTCTAGACCACCGAAGGAAAGTGAAGGGGAAAAAATATGAAATAGAAGGTTTCTGTATCCTGAGAAAACTATAGAAGCCTGACCTCTCCAATGTCCCTCACAGTTTACTGGATGAGAATCCAGTTCCTAAGGTCAGGTTTGTAATATTGGAGAGACTGAAAAAAATGCTAAGGATCTCAAACTCTTGGAATTAAGCAGGAGTGAATCTCTGACACACCAGACTTTTAATTAAAGCAAAACAAAAAATATTATTTGCTTGTATTCTTTCTGAGTACCTTCACACAGCTCTAGATGCTTGTGGTCATGTTCATTCATGTGGAAGATTGCTCATTATTGCCTGAAA
This sequence comes from Proteles cristata cristata, assembly GCA_017311185.1. NCBI lineage: Eukaryota > Metazoa > Chordata > Mammalia > Carnivora > Hyaenidae > Proteles > Proteles cristata. The sequence goes on from JAESUZ010004165.1 coordinate 57,570, forward strand.
ATCTGCATATATTAAATCATAAAAGTTCACTGCTTAAAATATCTAATCACAAAAAATATTGACACTGTCACAGAAATCTCTAATTAACTATTGGGTATTTGAGTCCAAAATCAATGTATAGAGAAGTGTTGATTGGCCTACATGAATGTTTCTGGTGTTCTATTTCATCAATATATCTTATCTTTTGCTTTAAAGCCAATTTGGTTTCATTTTTCCCCTTTCTTTGTTAATAAACTGTGATTGTGTCTTGTAATGAATATACCCGTAAACCATCTGGCAGTTGTCTCACGGCTCATTACATGCTATAGGCCACTCTGAGAAGCCGCCTCAGGTGACATTTTAAACTGGTACATGCAGAGAAAATCACTTTTTATTATTGAGATCAAATTTTGGAAAAAAAGTAGAGCTCTCCTTCTTCTTGCCATCAATATCTAGGAGAAAGCAGTGGTTAATTAGGTAATAATCACCAATAGCTCTCATTTTGGGGTTGTAAATGACAAGTCTCTGCATATGCATATCTATGTGTTTTTATGTGAACTAAGGAGATTTTGTTTTTGAATTTTTTAATGTTTATGTATTTTTGAGACAGGGAAGGGGAGGGGCAAAGGGAGAAGGACAGAGGAGCTGAAACAGGCTCTGTGCTGACAACATACGAGGCTCAGACTCACAAACTGTAAGATCATGACCTGAGCGGAAGTTGAACAATTAACCAACTGAGCCACCCAGGTTCCCCAGGAGATAATGTGTTACACACTAGGGCTGCTGTGACTTCTAGTACATTTTTCATTTCTTAATTATTAATTGTGTATTTCAATATTACCTCATTATTTTATTAAGTGTTGGGAATATTCCATAGGGACTAGGAACTTGGCATTCTGACATTCCTCCTGGATGAAATCATGCACCTGGAGACCTGATCAACACAGACACAGAAACATGAGTTTCTTTCCAACACATGCTACCACATATTGCCTTTTTAGTTTTGATTGTCCACTCTTAAAACTGTGCTGTCTCCTGTGAATATTATTTCTTTTTGGCAAAAGTCACAATTAGTGCTCTACATGGCAATCTGTCATTCTGTTGCCAGTTAATGATAAGTTTACTGTGGCTGGGCAAAGTGTGGAAAGTATATTTTCTTTCTTTCTATTTTTTTTTTTTTTTGGTGCAAAAAATGTGCTTTATTAAAGCATGGGGACAGGACCTATGAGCAGAAAGAGCTGCCAAAATTAAATTTTCAAAGAACAAATCTTAGAAGGAAAAGAGCATCTAAAGGGTTTCCAAAGCACAAATGGGATATATTAAACTCATAATTCCACTGAGATGGATTATGTCATGATTCTGCTTCATGGCCATGAGACAGATCCATAATTTAGAAGAATGAAAACACCTTGTGAAAAATATGTATGTAAATTATTTTTAATGTTTTCTTCTGAAGGAAATGAAGTTTTCAAATTGTCGTGTTATTACCAGAGAGAGGATAACTTTGATTGATGAAAGTCAGAGGACAGGGTATTTAAACAAATGGGTCCAGCATAATGAGCCTTGAAAAGAAATTTTGACATTTCAGCAAAGGAAATCTTGACAGAAAAAAGTTTTCTCTTAAAATTTTGCTAGATGCTTAGAAACACCAACTTATAAAACTCCTCAAGATACTATAATACTTGCCAAATACTTCTATTTTGATTTATTTTGTGAGACAAAAAAGCCAAAATAACTAGAGTTACAAGAAACATTGGTAATTTCTTTTGAGCATCATTGTGTAATTGATTTTTAGGTAGATGTTAAAATACACACATATGCCCGTACATAAAGAGAGAGAGGGAGGGTGAGAGAGGAAGAGAGAGAATATACATGTTTTTAGAAAGATTTGATGTGTTTAATGATTACTGGGATATAGTATTCTTGAAGGAATAAGTTATATTAAAGAGAAAAGACTGGGTGGTTTTCTTGTAGGGTCAGATGATGAATCATATTTCTATAGATGCATGGGAAATATTCTTTGCTGTAATGAGATTTAGTGCAAAAATTTAACTAACTAATGAATAAATGAACTAACCAAACCCAAAACTCTGGCCTGAAAACCTTGAGGCCACACAGCACACAGCATATGCTTGTCCCTACTGCAGCACTATAACTTTATTGCAATTACCTGTTTGCATTATGCTTCATTCATATTCCAAGTGCCCTGAAGAGGAGATGATGTATTTATCATTTTTAATGTAGTACCGAAAGCAGGCACACACAATCTTAAGTATTCAATTCTTTTATCTTCCCTACTCTCCAAAAGTATTTTAATATTATTTCCAAAATCTAATGCTAAGTATGGATAGAAACTACAGAAGTGTGACACTGCATCGAAGGGATTTAGTTTCTTTTTGATGCACTTATTGGTATTTTACAGTTCCTCTTCCTGCGTCAGAGAGTAAACATTAAAAGCCAAACACAATTCGCAACATGGAAAATGAATGACTTGGTTTATAAGAGCAGTAGAATCTCCGGTGAATGTTTTATGTTGAGTCGAATGAAGCTTTCTCTTACACTTAAGCTCATAGCTCTTATGGGTGGGCATTAGTAGCTTCTCTGAGTCACAGGTGGAGACATCTACCTGAACACAGCTGTTGCCAAGGAAGTCCCACAGAGAACACATTTCAAATCCCTGACTCAGCAAGAGATTACTCAGACTGGAAAATACGATTTGGAGTACTTGGCTAAGGGCGCATATCTATGAATTACAAGGTGCATCAGAGAAGGGCTGCACATTTTTTCAACACTATCAAATAAATACATTTGATTAATAGCACCTGCTATTACATGACACATGGATGAAATAGCATCTGCTATTAACTGAGAAGTCCAATTGAACAAGGCCAAACCTCAGAGAAAAATAAGACCGTTTAAATTATCCTTCATAATTAGGCCTCCAAATAAAATGAGAAGAACTATTTGTAAGGTATTTCTGAAAAAGAAGGACATACTGAATTCCTAAGAAATGGTAAAAAAGCACACTTTAGGGAAGTGTGATGGAATCTTCAAGTAACTTAAGATAATAGTGTTAGAGAAATCGGGGCGCCTGGGTGGCTTAGTCGGTTAAGCGTCCGACTTTCGCTTAGGTCATATTCTCGCGGTTCGTGGGTTCGAGCCCCACATCGGGCCCTGTGCTGACTGCCAGCTCAGAGCCTGGAGCGTGTTTCAGTCTGTGACTCCCTCTCTCTCTGACCCTCCCCTGCTCACGCTGTCTCTCTCTCTCTCTCCTAGAAATAAATAAAAACATTAAAAAAATATAGTGTTAGAGAAATCATATATCAAACAATTGTAGAATCAGTATGAAATCATGCATTCCATAAGGATACTAAATTATTAGAAAATATTTAAGTACAAGATACATTTGAAGATGTTCATATACAAAGGAAATCCCCAAAAATTCCCCATAGGGAGATCTACTTTTTTCTCTTTCTTTTTAAGTATACAAGTTCTTAATAAATAGGTACACTTAGGTGAAACAAAGAGACACAGGGAAAAATGATACATTTCACACATTCACACACATACACACAAAATCAAGTTTCTGATGGGCTCAGGTAAGTCTCTAGTATAGTAGATGTTCTAATGATTCTTTCCCACTGGCTTCAGATTGCTGTTAAGACCTGCTATAAATCCCTATTCTCAAGAATAAAAGCTAATTACTATCATAGGTTAAGAATGATTTTTCCTCTTCCCTCTGCACCACAGTGGGTTATTATACAATTAGCTACATAAAAGAGATATCATGCTTTATCTCAAAGCATTCATTCTTGTCCACAGTGAGAAGGGGCCACATTATTGCTGGCCATTTGTGTTGTGGTAATTCTCTTATTCACAACTGTGCAGAGTACCTATGCATTGATCAGTAAATGTCACTGGAAAGAATGTCTTGGGAGATTAAAGAAGGAATTGCATAAATGAACATCTCAAGCATCCTAAGAGGGCACTGCAGAGTATATGACACATGGATGAAAGGGCTCACAAATGAGTCTCTATTTAGAGCTTGCCTCTGTGGCTCAATGTCTTATATCTGTGTTGGAAAATTCCAAGACAGTATCTCTTTAAATATTGTTTCTGCCTTGTTTTTGTTTTCTGTTTCTTCTTAGACTTTAGGACAAAACACATTAGCTCTTTCACTAAGTTGCATATAGATATTATACTCTTTTTTTCCCTCCTTCTTTTTTAATGACCATGCTTCAGTCTGGGTATTTTCTATAGTCCTGTTTTCAAATCTAAAAATGTCTTCTGCTCTGTTTATTTAAAAACTAATCTCATTTGTTAATTTCTTCATGTTAGCCATTGCAAACTTTAATTCTAAAATTTGAATTTATATATAGATTCTATTATTCTGGTGAAATTTTACAATATAATCTTTATTTTCTTGAACATATAAATTGTAATTATTTTAATGCCCATGTCTGAAAAGTCCCACATCTGGGTTTTTTTGATTGTCTACCTTTCCTTACTTCTTTTTGATCCTGTCTCCAGGCTGCCTTGGTAATTTTAGATCGCTGTATAGGAAAGCATTGTAGAAATTCCAAATGATGTAATCTTCACCCAGAGGATATTTTTTTGGAAAGTCAATCCAGTATGGCCCAAATACTCCTGTACCAATCTGAGTGTATATGATTTGAGGTGAGGTTTTAAATTATTGAGGTCTCAGGGTGCCTGGATGACTCAGTTGGCTGAGTAACCAACTGTTGATTTTGGCTCAGGTCATGATTGAGTCCCATGCTGATAGCACAGAACCTGCTTGGGATTCTCTCCCTCTCTCTCTCTGCCCCTCACCTTCTCATATATGTGCTCTCCCACCCTCAAAATAAATAAATAAACTAAAAAAGAACAAATTATTGAGGTCTAATTTGTCTCTAATTTTCCTTTTACTCCTAGAGTGTCTTTTGGAGATTGCAATTGAAATCCGGAAGTATTTATTAGAGTTCTTTATCTTGGGTTGGCTCTGAACTCACAATTTTATCTCCTCAGTGTGGCAAGATTTCCAAGAGCTCTCCTTAGTTTTTGGCTTCTCCATCTTCCCTTATACTTGACTGCTTGACCTGTCCTTTTATAGAGAGGTGTTCAAGTCTCTAAGTGCTATGAGGAAAATTGTAGGGCAGAATGCATGGAATTTCTGGTAGACCAGAACTCTAATTTTTGTCTCCTAGTCCTCGAAGATGGACAAATATTTTGAACCATGGCTTTCTGCTCAATTTCTGGGTAGTGCTTCATTAAAGAATCAGAAAATGCCTTTTCCAGTGAATTTTATGACATTTCTGTTCTTCTGGAATTTGACCACTCATGTCTTGAATGTCCAGGTTATTCTCTGATGGCTTTAAGCAATAATTTTGTTGTTTTTGTTTTAGTATTTCATGCATCATTTATAGTTGTTACTTTCAAAGGGAGATTGGTCTTATAAAATATAGTCTGTCATAGTCAGAAATGGAAGTTGTACAAGCCTCTCTTTAAAAGGTCCTATAATAAGCATTTTTATTAAGAAGTATAAACAGAAAAAATTCAAAATAGAGGGGGCATGAGAAATGGAAAAATGGGCGAGGGATTCTTAAGGGGAAAGAGGAGGTAAAAAAAGAAGAATGGCTTTAAAATGTTTTATAAACAAATCAAACTGAGATTTTAAATGTCTTTGCTTTGGGGAAAAAAACAGTTAAAAACATAAGTACTTATAAGGTGTTTTGCAATCCAGTCAAGTAAAACAGATTGATTTTTATCTGTAAATTGTTATTGACTGTGAAAATCAGCTGGCTTTTGTTGTTAGAAATCAGAACACAGTGCATTAGACTGAATAAATGTGTTGCCTAGTAAAGTCGCTTGGTGCTAAATTGCATTCAACTAGTGAATAGTTTAATGATTTTTTTCCTAAGAAGTGAACATGTGAATGTGTCTCAAATGGTCTGTTATACTCAGTTGAATTTGTAGGCAGAAAGCTTATATGCCTCACAAAAAGATAAGAGAAGCCATAAAAGTGATGAGGCAAAACAGATCTCCAAATGGCAAACGTGATCTAATTTATCTGTGAACATTTAACTGAAATTAATTTTTAAATGATTGATCGTATTTGGTGACAGCAACTGTAACTCTCTATGCATGAGTTAGAGTCAGTCATTGTGAGGATTATAAAGATGATCAATGACTTGGCTTTCTGACAAGTCAAATCACAAACACATTACAATTCCTTGTGCCGTTCATGAAATACCTACCCATGAACACACCAGACATTTGGAATTGTCAGGTTTAATTCACATATTGATATTAATATAAATTTCTGAAACATCGTCAACCAGTACTAACTGGGGGCCCTCTGACTATGTGACCAATTAGCAGTGTGAACATGTGGAAAAGGTACACCACTGTCAGGAAAGACTCCTTACACTGTTGGAAGGAAAGATAGTGAGGTATAGAAAATCATTTGCTGAACAAAATTAACAACATATAAAATGTTCCTGGCGTTTGGTGAGGACTAAGATTACAGAGACACAAATAAACTACTCAGATCTTGTCGCAAGAGGATTATAATATATTGGAGCAGCTGATAAATAAACCAACATAAAGGGTGGGATGTGATAAATCCTATTCATTTCCTTCCTCAACAAATCTTTTTTGAGCAATTTTATGTACTAGGCTTAAGGGAATGCAATATAAGCTAGTAAAAGAAGATAATTTATAAATATGAAATATAGTAAGTATGATAGTAATTTGCAGTTTGGTACAAGATTTATGAGGAAAGACATCTAAAACAAATTGTGAGTTTAGAAAAGGATTCTCTGTAGGGAAGTAGATGCTACCTCAAATGGGTGACGATTGGGGTGATGAGATTCTTTAGGCATAGAAGGGAGCAAAATTGGAGTGTGGTGACTTTGTACTACGTTAATTTAGTTAAGCAGAAACCAAATTTTCCAGAACCACCTTCCCATTCATGGTTAGGATTGGACAGCCATTACCTGTATATGATGAGTGCAAGTCCCATGCCCCACCAGAGCTTGGCACATCCTTGCCAGTCTACTTGCTTCTATCGCTGGTGGGCTCATACAGCCACAGCTCCTCCACCTGCTTTGCATCTCTTCCTTGAGCTTCTCCAAGTCCAGGGCCAGACATAGGTGCAATTCTGGAGTAAGGGAAATGTGCTGCTTCTGCAGATTACCTGTATACCTGAAGCTAGAGGCAAGTTCTGATCTGTCCTTGAGGGCACAAGTTAATTATCAAGCATTCTAGTTTGTCTTTGATTTTTTTCTTTGTTTGTTTGTTTTACATAGAGATATTTTCCTGACTGTCTAACTACTGACCAAGATAACTTCAGACCCACCATAAGGTACATAATTCATTCCACTGACTTCTACACCAGTTTTCCTTCCTGGTTTCTGGTTAGTGTCTTCTCTCTGATGCTCTAAACATCTTCTTCTAGAACTTTACTTCACCAACTTTCCCCACAATTGTGTAAATTCTAATCATTATAATAAATATTTTACTACACATCATTCATAGCTGTTTTTATTCCCTTATGGAATCCCAGCTAATGCTTACATAAGGATTTTTTTAAAATACCTTCATTGGCAACTATTAACAGATAATGTGGCTGAATGAAAGGATGAATGTGAAGAGTAGCAGAAAATGAAATCATAAGGGGATCCCATTCAGAACTATTTTAAAGTAGGATGCATGTCTAAGTTTCCATTTTCTAAAATTCTCACTTACTGCTTGTGAAAATGAACTGTGGTGTCTAGGGGCACCTGAGAAGGGAAAGAAAAAGAATTAGTTACAAACAGAGAGGGAGGCAAACCTTCAGAGACTCTTAAACATAGAGAATAAACTGAGGGTTGATGAGAGTGAGAGGGCAGGGGTGCATGGAAAATGTGTAATGGGCATTGAGGAGGGCACTTGTTGGGATAAGCACTGAATATTGTATGTAAGTGATGAATCACAAAACTACTCTCGAAGCCAAGAGCATGCTGTATACACTGTGTGTTAGCTAACGTGACAATAAATTATATTTTAAAAAGATTAAACATTATAAAGTTTTCAATTTTCAAGAAAATATTAAGTACATGTGACTCTTAAAAATAATGACAGATAGGGGCGCCTGGGTGGCTTAGTCGGTTAATCGTCTGACTTTCGCTTAGGTCATGATCTTGCGGTTTGTGGGTTCGAGCCCTGCATCGGGCTCTGTGCTGACGGCCAGCTCAGAGCCTGGAGCCTGTTTCAGTCTGTGATTCCCTCTCTCTCTGACCCTCCCCTGCTCACGCTGTCTCTCTCTCTCCTAGAAATAAATAAAATATTTTTAAAAAATAATGACAGATAATAAATTTAATGGGGGATAGGATTTGTGCTGAACATCTTCCATCTGCCCTTTCTAATACACTTGTTCACCTTCTCCTATTCTGTGCCTTAAGGTAGATTGAGTGTTATGGTATGAGTATACATTGAATTAACATGTCTCCCTTGTTTTCTGGCTACAGTAGGATTTGATCAATGAAGGGAGACATGTGCTGGAGATTTGAAGGTGGGAGGAAAGTGAGGTATGGTACATTTTCTCTAGACTTTCTGCCTGTTGAACTAGCTTCACACCACCAGAATCTACGACTTCTGTAGAGCTGATTTCTCCAATTTCTCTCTCTGGGTTTTGGAAATGGTTCCTTTCCTGTGTCCCTTCTGATGTGAGTTTGGTAATGCCTCCCCCTATGCTTAGTCTCAGGGTACTAAATTATACCAAATTGAGTTCCTAAAACTTTGCCCGCAACTTTATAAATAGTCCTTGAATACAATCTACTCAATTTACCCAGTCTCTATGTGCTGTTTCTTGGTGTACATAAAACTCCAATTTGTCCTAAAACTATGTTATGCAAAATATTGGAAATTGAGAAAGTTAGACATATTGGTCAACAGAAATTAGGAACCACTACTTCTTATGTATCCATGTATGTATGTATGTATGTATTTAAAAACAGTTTATGACCACATATTTACAAAGCACTGCCATAGATATCAATAAGGAGTTGATAAACAAAATAAAACAAAACATGGAAAGATGACTGGGTGGCTCAGTCAGTTGAGCATCGGACTTTGGCTCAGGTTATGATCTCATGGTTTATGGGTTTGAGCCCCACATCAGGCTTTGCATGCAGGGCCTGCTTCAGATTGTCTGTCTCTCTTTCTCTCTCAAAAAAAATAAATAAATAAAATAAAAAGTACAAAATAAAAAATAAAAATTTTAAATATTAAAAAGTAAACAAACAGGAAGGGTCTCTGCCATCAGGGATTTTACATTCTAATTAAAGAGACAGACATTAAGTGAATAATTAGAAAATTAATCATTTAGATACCTTTATGATAATTGCTAAATAATTACAAAATGCTGTCCCTGTGTAAAAGAGGGATCTAACAAATTATTAGGTAAGGAACAGAGCAGAAATTTTGGTTGTTGTTATCTTTTCATTTTGTTTCTAAACATTCAAAATGAAGTCTAAAGAATATATTTGAGTTTCTAAATAAAGTATGAGGAGAAAAACAAAGTATTCAGAGGAGACTAATTAGCCTCTGTCACATCCCTGAAATGACTAGAAGTCTTGCATTTTCAAAGAACAAAACGAAGCCAGTACCTGAGGTCCAGTGGGCCAGACAATGGTGAATCTTCTAGTAGAGGTGTAGGCTGCTTCATGCAGATATTTAAGAGATATGAAGGATTTGACTTTAAAAAAATTAAAGTTTATTAATTTTTGAGAAAGAGAGAGAAAGAGCAAGGGAGGGGCAGAGAGAAAAAGAGACACAGAATCTAAAGCTGGCTCCAGGCTCTGAGCTGTCAGTGCAGAGCCCCACATGGGGCTCAGACCCACGAACCATGAAATCATGACCTGAGCTGAAGTCAGAAGCTTAACCGACTGAGCCACTCAAGCTCCCCAGGGATTTGAGATTTTTTTAAAAAATGAAAACACCTGAAGATTATAGGCTAGGCTTGAGTTAGTAACCACATGTTTAAAAGATAACATTGACTGCATTGTGGGAAGCAGTTTAGAATGAAGAGGAAGAATGTGAATAGAATATGATTATTTGGAAGCATATCTCAGCCATCTACACAAAAGAAGATCCCAGTTTAATTAAGTATAATAAAAAGTGCATGGACACATCAATTGGGTCATCTGGAAACAGACCCTGAGAGATATCAGGAGTGCAGGGACCTATGAAAAATAAAAATGGAGAGAGGAATCAGAATTGGGTATGGAAAACCTTCAGACTGTAATGCATGTGATGAACACTTGAAAGGGTACCAATGAAGTCCACGTTCTCGAATTTTGGAAGTGGTCCTCAGCAATAATCCCTAATGAAAACCTATGTCTGGCTTTCATGTTTGGGCCATAAAATAAGCTGTACTTTCTCCTTTTACTTTCCATAGGAAGTATCTGTATTCCAGGCAATAATCTATGTGTGTGTGCATGCATGTGCACACATGCGTGTGTGTAATGTCTCATAGGTACAAAATATAATATAAAAAGGCTTCACAATTTTTGAGAAAATGATAAGCATATTCTGAATTTTATAGCTGTTGTTTCCTTGCTTTTCTTTTTAATGTCCTATATATTTATTTGTAAGCAGCTTATTTAGTTTTGCTTTTATAAGTGAAAAAAAATTCTATATCTTTTCTAATCTGCATTTTGCAGTCAATGCTATGTTTTTCTAAAAGTTTTACCCACATTGATATGTGAAAAAAATTCTATACTTGCCATAGCTCTAGATCATTCTGTTCTCCAATATATCACAATTTATTGATTAAATAAATCTATTTACATCTACATTGATCCATTTGTGGAAAATTTACACCTTTACTCTGTGTCTCCTTAATATCTTTCAGTAAAATTTTATAAGGTGTCTCCTCCTCTTGTAACAGTATTGAGGTTGAATATATATGTATTTCATATGTAGATTCATATACTTTACATATTATACTGACTTTTTAAGATCAGTATCTATTTCTAAGTTTATCAAAATGCCAAACAGATAAGTATCCAGAACTTTATGGAAAAAAAGTTGGACAGTCACATAAATTAGTGACATATTCCTTTGATTAATTGCCAGCAGAAATGATTGCCTCCTCTGCCACAGCTACTTCCACATATTCGACCATCTCCCGGATAGCTCTATAAGGTTACTTGACTATTCAAATTAGGCAGTTTCATTATGTCCCAGAGCAACAACTGAATCTATTCTGCTCTGCTTACCTGCTTTGACTTGGGTAATTTCCTTTGTGGGATGGTCTGATCTGGCAAGATATTTGACTATGTGAGATTTAGATAGCTCTGCCTCCGAGCTGAATCCTCAGCTGAATCCTCAGATGCCCAAAACTCAAGAGAATTTGCAGCATTTCATTTCACTAAGAGTGTGGGAAGAGAGACAGAGAGAGGGAGTGATTGAGATTTAAACTCATTTACAATAAAAGACATTTGTCAGAATAACTCACACACAATTTTTGCTACATCAACATGTATCAAAATATACACCATCTTTAATAAATATTGAGCTGTGTGAATCTCCATTTGCATGCATGCAAAAGAAAAGCTCTTCTGTATATGTAGAGCCAGGCTGAAGAATCAACAGATGGTTCAGATAAATGTCTCCACATTACATGAAAATTTCCACTGTGGGATGAAACAAAGATTTCATCCACATTTTTACTCCATGCACAGCTTTATACTTTCACACTTGTGTTATTTTTAAGATTAAATTTAGAAAGTAATGTAAATATAGGAAGGGGGTATATATTAGAGAATTTATTGGGCTACAACAAGAATATTCTTTCTATATAAGAGACAACTTGTGGGACACCTGGGTGGATCAGTCATTTAAGTGGCTGATTTTGATTTCAGGTCATGATCTTGCAGTCATGAGACAGAGCCCCATGTCAAGCTCTGCACTGAATACGGAGCCTCCTTGGGATTCTCTCTCATCCTCTCTCTCTGTTCCTACTCCACTTGCACAAGCTCTCTCTTTCAATTAAAATAAATAAACATTTAAAAATAAAGAAGATGACTTGCAGGGCACCTGGCTGGCTCAGTCGGTTAACCATTCAACACTGGATCTCAGCCCAGATCTTGGTCTTGGGGTCGTGAGTTCAGGCCTGGCATTGGGCTCAGCTCTGGGTGTGAACCCTGCTTAAAAAAAAAAAAAAAGAAAGAAAGGAAAAAAAAGATGACCTGCAATTCTAGTCCCTTTTCTGCCCAGGTTGCTTACTTCTTTATGTCAAAGGAGTCTGTCTTTTTGAATATGCATGTATCCTGTTCTTCTGAATGCTTGTGAAAATGAATATTAACTACTATGTAAACGTCAATCAGTGAATACCTCATGATTTTCCTTTTTAAAATGTGTATGGTTTGCCAGGCACTATTTCAACATTTTCCTTATTGCATGGATTTGCTGTTTTTGTTTTTGTTTTTTGTTGTTTTAAATCAATGCTTGATTGCAAGGTGGCAAAGTTAGGAAACAAAAGACTGGAATAGTTCTCTTCCCTTCCTCTTCCCGTGGTCCCCATGATATAATAAACGGACAAGTAGAAACAATATATAAAAGAGATTTAAGAGTGAAAAAAACCCTAATCTGGATAAAAAGCAAACTGTATTTAGTTTTATGGCCTTCTCACAGCAATTTCCCAATTCCCATTCTCACTCCCAAGGCCTCCATGTGACCACCATTATAAGTGAGTTGGGTATCTTCTATTCTTTAAATATTACTCATTTATAAAAGTTTATATGTACTCTGATCTTCTCAACCCTGTTACCTTTTCAGGTCCAACATGGCCTCTGCTGCATGAAATTAAGAAAATAAGTATGTTTGATTCCACATTCTATTACTTCATGCTTATATAATTTTGAAATTCAAAGAAGTTTCACTTATTAGTTATATCTGTCATTTACTATTACATACTTACATGCATTCTCTTGTTTAATTCTTACAAAAACTTCATCATAAATCTGCATGTTGCAGATGAGGTAGCTAAGGTTTAGAGAATGTTCCTTCTGGATAGTATATAATTTCTTTAACAGTTTCACAGAAGATGAGCTACTAAGAATGGTATTGACATATTGGCTTTGGGGGTGGCCACTTAAATTTGGCACAAGATATGCTTGGACTCTGGGCTACTAACAGCCCTCTGCCTCATCTTGGCCTTGAGCCACATGTGTGGACCTGAGTCTTAACGCTTGCCCCTGTTATATATGACCATAATGCTACCTCCATCCCCAGCACACAGGAACAGTAGGGGTGGTGATAGGTAGCATTTACCATGCAGCCACCACCTCCTTCCCTCTTGCTCCCAGGGTAGTGATACTAACTCCTCCTTGGGCTACTGCATACCAAGCATTGGCCTTCTGGCTGGATCTCTCTGGGATTGGCTGAACCTATCTTCTCTAAGATTTTCCTAAATCCATCCCCATGAAGGGAGGTTTGGTGCAAAGAATCTGAAAACCCTTAAAGAATATAGTTTCAGCTATTCCCAAGAGCCTGACTGACATTTGGTACCAAATCCATGGAAGGATTGGGTGGCTATTCCTGGTGCCAGCTGGGGGAGGGGTCATACCCACAAGGGAAAGTATGCCTGTTGTTGGTATGTGGTGCGGAAGATAGCAATCAACATCAACAGCTCAAGGACTAGGAACATAGTGATTATAGCCTAAAAAGTTCAAAAGAGGACACAGTTGAACAATGTGCTATCTATGTTTATAGTACAATGTTCCAAATGGTAAATTTAACTTGACCAGAAACCGAATCATCATTTACATTTCTGTACATTACCTAGGTAAGACTTGGATCTGAGAAACTCATTCTATGACAATAATCATGGGTTTCATGATTGGTGATGGCTGGTGCAGTGTCATGAGTAAGGATGTAATCTGCATAAAATAAATGGCATTGGGAAACTGTACAGACAAGAAGACCTAGCTGGTTCAATACATATAGCTTCTGACACGCCACAGCATTGTGAGTAATAGCATCACTGCTAAGTTTTTTTTTCCTCATAATTGGATATATAAAATTAGCTAGAAATGTTGTATTTAAAAATAAAGAACATGGAAAGAAGGTTCCCAGTCATAAACAGGAAGTGATGGTGCCTGGACACTATGAAGACTTTTTATGTGTCCTAACTGGAAAATAAACAAATACTTGAGTACCTCTTTTCCAGCTATTATTCTAAATCCTCATACACACAGGCCATGATGTTATAAATATTTTAAAGCCAAATAGTCCATAAAAATACTTGCCTGGGACTTGCACACCCCATGGGAGAACTTGGTCAGGACAGTAGTGAAACTCACCACTGCTGAATGAGTAAAAGCAGAAACAGAGATGAGAGCTTGTGTCTGCTTCAACCCCTTCTCAATTCCTTCTTCTCTTCTTACTGAGGGATCACCAGGTACTCATAAGGCTCCAACGAGCACAATAGAAAAATAACACATCTTTCATCATCAAAATTATTTCATTATTTTCCCATGTTTACTTATTTATTTTGAGAAAGACAGAAAAAGAAAGAGAGAGAGAGCTCAATCAGGGGAGGAGCAGAGAGAGAGGGAGAGAGAATTCCAAGCAGGTTCCACATTGTTGGCACAGAGCTCGATGTGGGGCTCGATCTAATGAACTGTGAGATCATGACCTGAGGTAAAATCAAGAGTGAGACACTTAACTGACTGAGCCATCAGGCGCCCCTCAAAATTATTTCTAACCCAGATAGAGGAATGATATGTTAGGATTTTTTTTCTTCTATTAGTTAAAATAACAAAACAATTATTTTATATAACTATATCGTTAGAAAACTGGAAAATATAATTCTGTACTAATTTTTAAAAACTAAGCAGTAAGGGGAGCATCTGGGTGGCTCAGTCAGTTAAGTGTTCAACTCTTGGTTTTGGCTCAGGTCGTGATCTCATGGTTCATGGGTTCGAGCCCCGTGTGGTGCTCTGTGCTGTTAGCCCAGAGCCTGCTTGGGATTCTCTCTCTCTCCCTATTTCTCTGCTTCTCTCACACTCATTCTCTCCCTCTCTCTCAAAATAAATAAATAAACTTTAAAAAAATCTTAAAAAAATAAACATTAAAAAGTAAGAAAAAAACTACTTTATGGTACTAGTTAATGTGAAAGACAAAAACTACGTTTTCATTAAAGAATTTTCCAATACATAATTTTAATAATTTCATCAATTTTATTTAACTATTACAGGTTTACTAGTTAGTTTTAATTATTTTATTTCACTTTTAAAGCTAGCATTTGATCCTTGAAAAAATTTTAAATATCAAAAATAGAAAGTCACTTCAGTTTTACCTGCCAAGTGTTATTATAAATAATTTATTATTGCATTTTATTTGACATTTTATTATATGCATTATAAGAGTGCCCTTTAAAAATTTTTAAATATACATGAAATAGCAGATATAATGTTTTCCCAAATGATGCAGTTGGATACAAAAGTATTTAATACTGTGTTAAATGATATTTTTATGACATAATATAAATCATAAACAATCAATAAGTGTTCAAAGAAATTCTCATTGGACCTCCAAATATTTAGGGAAGGATTATTTTTAATTTAAATATTGTTAATTTCTATGTAAATATAACATTTTCACAAAGAAGTACAGTATTTTATTTATTTGAAAAATGCATGGTTATGAAATTAAGCAGTTATACTTTCTCCCAAGCAAATTAAGACAAATCTATCAAACTTACCTCAAATTTTATGTAAGACTTTCTCTGTGCAAACATTTTAATAGTAATTTATGCACAGATTTTTTACTTTATTCATTCAAGTACTTAAATTGCCAGCAATTTCTCATATGTATAAATCAATCAGCAAATCGAATATTAATTTATCAAACCACTCCAAAATAGTTTATACTTTTAGGTACATTTTGTTCACTATTCATACATTATCCATTACTACCACTATGTAAAAGCAAGAATTGTATGTAAATCTCTTCTTACTACCCATAGGTGGCACTGAAAATGTGTATATTTCAACAATAAAGTGTGTTCAGCTCTATGTTGAAGATACCTTCTTCCTATAATGCAGTTTCAGCTGTGGTTTGAATGAACACCCACCTACCATAAAATTACTGTGGTGTGAATGTGAAGAGGTCTGTTATGCAAATAGAATGTAAAATGTTTATAATGATGGAGCATTACATCAAGAATATTTTACTTGTATTATAAAATTTACATTGTGCTCAACTAAAATTGTATTATATTTAGCAAGTTAGATATAATATTTTTCTCTATTACTTCATTATTTTTATTTGGTAAAATTGTCATTTCCATTTTAGTCTTGATGTTTTTTATCTGAGTAAACCATACATGCAGAAGAATTTTGCAAAATTTAGAAGCATTTTCATTTTGCTTAGACTGCTTATAAATATATTCTCTGATTTGTAATGGTTAATAAAACTAGGAGCAAATATCTGAGTATTTGAATGTACATTAATTTTATTAGTAATGTTCTTCATTTTATCCATGTGTATATAGTTAAAATTCCTCACCTCCATTATAATAGAATTCTATTATCTCTGTCATTTATAATCCTCTTAAATCTAGTTCATTCAAGAGCTTTGTTTCAACAATTCATTGGTAAAAAAAACAAAAGCCTTATGACATTTATTCTGCATTTTTAACAGCAGTTTTATTAAAATGATTTATTGCCATAAGACAAATCCTAATGATATTCCTATTTTATAACTGCATTTTATTCTGGGCCTGGTTGGTGTGATTTATTCATATTTCTAAGAAAATCTGAACCACTGTGTCGCTGTAGCTATTATGTAGCAAATGTGTTTTACATTATAATAATAAACATACATTTTTCAAACCCGAACTTTCCAATAATCAGATATTCTTGAGTAGTTTCAGTGGTTTTATTAGATCCTAGTGAACTCTCATTATCTTGTACAATTTGTCTGAACTATGCTTCCCCAGATCCCTAATATTTTCCATTTTTTAAGCCTGTGCGGGAAAATAAACTTACCTGACATGAGCTTTATTTAATTATATTTCCATTGTCTCATCTCTGATCAGAAATCATTCAATAAGAAACATTTTTATTCTTGTTATCAGAATTTAGCTTACTCTTCTTAGTTTTCTGAGCCTCCCAAGCCTTATTTCTTGCTGCCCTCCACCACACAGGACTAGCAGAGAATACTACGTACACATCAGCTCTACCCAACACCAGTTCCTTCCTGGATCATCCTCTTCTCTTTAAAGCACCATGCTCAGCTTGAAAGATTTTTAGGGTTTACAGAATGAGAGACAAAACGTTAATCATTGTTAGGAACAAAACAAGCTTAAAGAAAAGATATTTGTTACTTTAACATGAGAATGCCAGAAAGGATTCAGACACAGTCAAACCCGGAGACATCTAAAATCATGCCCCCCATTGATCCTTGCTTCTTGGAATTCATCCTCGTGGGTAGTTCCCTTCCACATTGTGCAGAGCTGGTCTGTGTGGCAAATAGCGTACAACAAAAGTGATGCTATGTCACTTCTAAAATTAGCTTATCAGAAAATGATGGCTTCTGGTTTGGGCACTCTCTTTTTGGTTCACCACATCAGTTATCACGTTATGAAAATTTCACTTGGGGAAGAAGAGAGGTCTCCAGTCAACAGTCCAGAGAATTGAAACCTATGTTAAAACCATGTGGATGAGTTAAAAAGCAGATCTTCCAGCCGAAGTTGAGCCTCCTGAGAGAGATTAAGCCTGAAATAGCAGCTAAGCCACTTCTGGATTCTTGACACACAGAAACCAGATGAAAGAACTATATGTTGTTTCAAGCTGCTAAGTTTTGGGAGTAATGTGTTATATAGCAATAGGTAACTGTTACAGATTTCAAATAATATTATCGGACCTTTGTCAGAGTTTTTCTATACTAGGTTCTTATTACATCAACTTGCAACAGTTATTGATGCAAATGGATTCAGATGATCAAATGGTACAATTGTGAAGTGTCTCTTTGTTACATGGATTCTATATCAGAGATCCACAAATGACAACTTGCTGTTCAAATCAGGCCTGCCACCTGTTTGGGACAAATGATGTTTTATTGGAGCACAATCACTTCAGCTTGTTTACATTTTGTCTATTATTGCTTTCCTGCTACAGTTGCAGAGCTGAGTAGTTAAGACAGAAGACATGGCTCATAAAGCCTAAACCCCTGTTCTACATGGTGGGCAGTATACACTTTGGCATCCATACTTCCAGATGAGCTGCAATTGCAGAAGGAAAAATAAAAAATTCATAACTTGATAAAAAAAAGTTTAAAAGAGAACTCTAATTTACCTGTTCTGAGCCTTTGTCCCAATTTTGTAGACAGGTGGAAATGTTACTCTAATTGGCTGAGCCTCACTCATGTGACCATTCTTGCTTTTAGAAAAGTTGGATGAGATATATACTCCAGCCAGATGAAATTGGTTCTTAACAGGAAAAAAGAATTTTGTTCCTAGAACAAATGTAGTAGTATCTAGGTTACTTGTTGAGAGGTGGGGAACTTGAATGAGATGCTCCCATGTATATCTATCAAAATATACAATAGAAAAATAGCCACTAAAATGAAAATGACAAAATAATAAGGATTTCAGAAGTGCTCCAAAGGATCATGGTCTTTATTACTAATGACTGCATGAAAGTCCCAATCTTGGTAGAAAAAGACCTCCTGTTCTCTCCTTTTTTATTCCTGAGGAAGGAAGTCATAGATTTTCCACCCCCTTGATCTTATCCCCCCTTTTTTTTTCCAGGTAGACCTCTTCCTGTGTCACAGGTAGGGTAAGGAATAACAGATATTAACCATAGGCTGTGCAAGCCCCATACGGGTCATATGTAGGCTGGGTAAACTTCATACACTTCTCCACCAGACTGACAGTCAATCCTTGAATTATTATGATGATTTCAGATTCTTGGGCATGCTTTGGCAATTTCTCATGTGATTCACATAAAAACTGTGAGTTAAATACTTTATTGACATAACTTCTCTGGTCTCCCAGACACAAGTGCTGATTGGGGCATATCCTGTCAGGAAAACAGGATTACCTGTTTTCCTAAAGGAAAACCTTTTACCTACCTACTACCTGGTCAATTACTGGCACATAACTTAGGCACATGGTATGGGCTCTTCATTTCTTAAGACAATGAAAAGTGCATACACATAATTTAGATGGAAACAGCCAAAACAAGGACTTTGGAATTAGACCTAAATCTCTATTTTACCACTCACTACCTGTGACACCTTAGATAAATTAATTCGCTTTCTGAATTTTATTTTTCCCCTTTGTAATAGTGGATCTGGCAATGGTCACATTGCAGAAATATTTAGGTTCCATAAATCAAAGTACCCAGCACATAAGAAATAATAAATATTAGGATCCTATATATAGGGTCAAATTGTTTATCTCCTACAATTTAACCATCTGACATAAGACCTTGAGTGTTACATTTTTATGTTATAAGTAAAACACAGCTAGGGTTAAACAGAACAGTATGTACCCACTAGAAAAGCATGCGATTAAGTATCTGGATTTTATTTTTTTAAAAAATTGAGTTTAATTTTCTTTATATAAAATTTTTACATCTCAGATTAAGTTGATTGAACTCTACTAGTTACATATGCCTCAGATGGATTAATTATGAGCAAAATTTCAAATTATTATTTATTCATCAATTACTATTTCTCCTAATGCCGGCTCAGTGCAGAAACACAGCTTAGTCACTTAGCCAGGACATTTAGCCAGGACAATTGTTTTCCATCTTCTTAATTTTAAACTTATCATAGTTGACAGCAGATTGTCCTCTATCACTATATTCCGAATTACAATGACCACCTCTTTCTGGCAGCATTACATTTTGTAACAACGTTAATGTATAATGCAGTACAGGGGTAACTTTCATTGATAAAGAAAAAAACAAGCACTGTGTTTTTGTGCAGTAGGAACAAAGAAGGAGGAGAAATAAAACCTCTACCTTCGTTTTCATAGCATTTGATGAAATGTTGAAATTTTCTTCTTTTTTTAAATGTTTGTTTTTTTATTTTGAAGAGAAAGAGATAGAGCATGAGCAGGGGAAGAGCAGAGAGAGAGGGAGACACAGAATCCGACGCAGGTTCCAGGCTCTGAACTGTCAGCACAGACTCTGACCAGGGCTCATACTCATGAACCTCAAGATCATGACCAGAGCTGAAGTCGGATGCTTAACCGACTGAACCACCCAGGTGCCCCTAAATGTTGAAATTTTCAATTTGATTCCTACATATTCGCTTTTGTTTTCTTCTTTCTTTCCTAGGCTCCTGTATTCTCTGATTTTGTCTTTAATTTGCCTTCCCTGAGTTGTTCTCTTGACTCAATTTTTCATGCCTTATGACTCTGAAAAAAGAGCTCTTCTAAAAATGCTTATTATTTTGGTAATTTTCTCTGCACTGAAAGCACCACATGAAACTCTGGAGCTCACATTTCTCTCTTCTTTCCTATCCCTCTGCTCTCTCTGTGTATGTCTCAGTTTAAACACATTACTGATTCTTAGAACAAGTATCTCAGGGAATATAAACTATCTACAGAACTTATTGTCTGCATTGACATGATTTTACTATTCCACCATCTTTATCAACATTACTTTTTCAGAAAATTTCTTGGATAGGAAGAGAAATGTTGCAAATAATGTTATTGCTCATTCTAATAAAAATCTGGAAGACATATCCAGTCTTCAAGAGAAAGCTCAAAGGGCAATTTAAACCCCAAGACTCTCTGATACTTTGCTGCAACATCCTTTCCTTGCTATACCCACCAGTCATGAATTATTATATCACAATTCTTACCCAGTCCTAACCAAGCTCTGAACTTCCCCACTCCATTCTCCATCCTTCAATTGAAAGGCTCACCTTAAACTAGTCTTCAAAATGTCATAAATATGCCAGCTTTACCCTCTTTCTTGCAAGGTGCTACTTAGACTATGAGGCATAGCTCTCCCCTAGCACAGTAAGCAATAAACGCACCTTTGTCTTATCAACATATTGTTTGGTGATATTTGGGGGATCCAGCATTCAACATCTCTGAAACCAAATTAGTGTTTCTCCTCTGAAAAGCTCCTGTTCCTCTTTCTTCTTTACCATAATGCTACTAATGGAAGATTTTACTTTGTTAAGACTTCCTGGCTTGTTTCATGGATTTGAAATAGTGGACTAGTATCTGTATACTAAAAATAATACCAGATCAGAGTTATTAAATTTATACTCTTTCAAGGAAGGGGTTAAGAATTTTATATTGCTTAAGTAATCTATATATCTAATCATTAGGTTTTTCTTCCTTTAAATTGGTAAGCTATTTAAAACTTCTATTGATTAATAATACTTATCCCAACATTCACTAATAACCAGACAGAAAAGGAACTAACTTTATCATCCTTCTCTCTCCACCCATCCTTAGATCCTGGCATTTCTACTTTGAAAGGACAATTATGACCTATTTCCAATTTCATAGCAGTTTCAATAAATTTTAGCCTAAATAATTGTGATGAATTCTTCATTTCTATTCTCTGGCTTTAGATTTATTGTCAATAATATTAATGCCACAAATGAGGTGGTATTTACAATGTTAATTTTAAGTTAAGGGCATAATATCATAAGTATTTTATTTTTTGAAAGGACAGTAAGAACAGATACAATTTGATTAGGAATAGCATAATAGGTTCAGATGCTGATACTATCAACAGAAGTGTATGAACACTACCTGGCCCATAGTAAAAGTTCAATAAATATTTGTGGGGGTGCCGGGTGTCTCAGTAGGTTAAGCATCTGACTCTTGGCTTCAGCTCAGGTCATGATCTCACAGTTCACCTTGTGAGATAGAGCCCTGTGTTAGGCTCTGGGTGGACAGCACAGAGCCTACTTGGGATTTTCCTTCTCCTGTTCTCTCTGCAAATTCCCAGCTCACACACAAGTGTTCTCTCTCTCTTCTCACTCTCTCTCCTTTCTCTCTCTCTCCAAATAAATAAATAAGCTTTAAAAAGCCTAAATGTTTGTGTGATAAATACATGGAATTAATTTGTAAAAATCAAAAATTAACTCTTGTGCCATACATTGCTTACTCCAAATCAATAGTTTCTGTAGGAGCCCGACAGTGACCACGAGAAAGAATGGTTAAGGAAGAAGAGATGTGCCTGCAAACAGGACTCTCTGCATAGGCAGATCATGCTTGCAAACAGGATGTTCTGCCAAGAGGCCTGCACACAATATCCAAGGTTAATGATCTGCTCGCATATGAGGGAACATGCCCTCCTTAAGAATAAGGAAGAGGCTGGAGTTCTGGGCAGGCCTCTTAGTAAACATGCTGTGGTCACTTCCTCCCTTTGCTCCCCCCCCATCCTTGGAATGTGCTTGGCTTTTTGTCCTTATTTGGTAAAAGAATGCATTTCGTAGATTTCGGTATGTGTCCAGCTACTGGGGTAAAAAAATAAACCTCAAGGGGGCTTGCGAAGAATTTTCTCCCTCCGGCCGGAGTTGTGTCTTTGTCTGTCTTTTGTGTGTGTCTTGTCTTTGTGTCATTTTGCCTGCAACAGTTTATTTTCCTCTTTGTTAAGAAAACCTTAATGTTTAGTATAATATGTCATGACTAGAAATAAAGATCTTTACTTGCAGTTAATTGGCCATGTGACTAAGATTAATTCAAGAACAGGAGGTGGATATATTACTTGGAAATATGGGAAGACTCCTTAATACATAGGCTTCTTTTTTAAAATAAAATGCCCTAGGTGTACCTGGTTGTTCAGTCATTTGAACGTCTGAATTCAGCTCAGGTCATGGTCTCGCTATCTGTGAGTTCGAACCCTGCATTGGGTTCTGTGCTGACAGCTCAGAGCCTAGAACCTGCTTCACCTTCTGTGTCTCCCTTTCTCTCTGCCCCTCCCCCACTTGCACTCTATCTCACTCCCTCTCAAAAATAAATAAATACTAAAAATTTTTTAAAAATAAAAATAAAATAATAAAATGCCCTAAAGCCAATAAAGCTTAAGCTTCAAGACTCTTCATTTACATGGACTCCTCTATAAATTATATATTTATAAATAAACTTTAAACTTACCTTGATTTGAATGTACCATTATTTCCTATTAAGATCCCAATGGACATTATACTTTTGAAACATAGTTTAGCATAAATTATAATCTCTTGCCTTTATATTTAGTTCTGGATTAAACTATCTACTTTAATCTGAAGGGTCATTGTTTACAATTTAGCTCTAGTGTATAATTTTATAACTTTTCAGATCCTCTTTATGCTTAGTGAATAAGAAACATTTTTCTGCATATTAAGTTTGAATCTTTTGACAATTATTATTTTTTTAATTTGAGAGAGAGAGCATGTGAGTGGGGAAGATGGACAGAGGGAGAAGGAGAGAATTTTAGGCAGGCTCTACACTCGGCATGGAGCCCAACATGGGCTTGATCTCATGACCTTGGGATAATGTCCTGAGCCGAAATCAAGAGTTGGACCCTATGGGTGCTTGGGTGGCTCAGTTGGTCCATGATGGTTCCTGGGTACCAGCCCCACATCGGGCTCTGTGCTGACAGTTCAGAACCTGGAGCCTGCTTTTGGATTCTGTGTCTCCTCTTTCTGCCCCTTTTTCCACTCACATTTTTCCTTTCTCTCTCAAAAATAAATATTAAAAAAATAAAAGGCAGACACACAACAGCCTGAGCCATGCTGGCACCCTGAATCTTTTGACAATTTTGCTCATTTGATCTTATTAGAGACATCAGGTAGATTCTTTTTTAACCAACTGTATGCTTTTAGTATCTGAACATTCAAAAAAATTACTGATAAGAATATCCCCTAAATCTAACAAATATAGTAGTATTTATACAATAATAAATATACTATAAATATATAATATATAAAATAGTATATAGTATAACTATAGTAATATCATCATGTTAATTAATGATAAATTGCAACCAGCTAGCATGCAACACACATCACCATGTAATATTTTTAAAATGGTAGATAATTACAATAGGCACATGATTATAGCAGTGACTGAGAGTGAGCTCTAGAAATAGTTAATTACGGATTTAGAAAAACATTCATGAGGGAAAAGCACTGTTCTAGCATTAGCTTATTCCTACATTGAACAATTCGTCAATGAGAATTGGTAATTGCTGAGTAAGACAAAGTAGAATTTGTATGTAATGCCTGAAACATGCAGCAATTAAGAGATACCAGGAAAATTAAAAATAAAGCATTTGCCCTAAGGATCTTAAAATCTAGTTAACATAAAATTGGTAACATACTTAAATAGGATTAGAATCTAAATTACAGAGAAAGGCTATATTATAGATTGATATATATTAACCATACCACTTAACAAAATAAAATTTAGAAAGAATAGAAAAAAAACACTGAAAGAATTTATAGCAAATGAGTGCAAGTGAAGATGGGAGACAAAGGTTTTGTAGTGTAAGAAGTAAATAAACACTTACCAATTCATTTGTAAACTTAAAAACTTGTGCTTGATCTGCTTTACTTATTTCTTAAATAAAATATACACATTTAAAGGACACTTTACACTTTTAATAATGGACAAGAGATACTAACATTAATATATACAGAAACTTTAGTTTACTTCTTAAAATTTTTAGTATGGAACTTAGAATTAGGAATTATTTATTATTCAAAAAATATAAAAATTTTCTATCTGTTCTGCATTTAATGAAAACAATGTTTGTTTTTTTCTTTTGAAGATGTTCTAACAATTTACTTACTTTATGAAAGTATTTCTTTTGAGAAATATTGTTCCTGAAATCCAACTGCTGCCCTTCTAGATAGTTCATAGGTTTTGGCATCATTTAAGATAAGCAAGGTTAAAGTATAAATGCTATAGTTTATATGGAAATCATACTGTTCACTACAATAATGCAATTATACTCAATATTTTCAATAAGATTCCATGCTGTGCATAAAATTAGTGTTATCACAAAGGCAAGGCTTAACAAATGTCCAATACCAGAAAATCTGAAAGCATAAAAAGGAAAACACTTTTTCACAGGGATTAGAGCAAAGCATTTTCATTCTGTGGAAACCTCTACTTAGAATCTGGACTCCTTTACATTTATTTTAAATTGCTGCAATGATCACAGCTTTCACTTTTGATTAACATAATCTTGTAACTGATTTTCAAGGCCCAACATATAAATTTCTCATGAAATTGCTATAAATATGTGTGAAATTGTATCTTAAGAAGAAACCATTGGTATTTTGTTTCTCATCTTTCCTTTTTTTTTTTCTGTCATTTTTATTGTTGTTATCAAAACAGCAGTAAGTACAATGGCAACAAAGTGATAAGGGGTATTTAAAAATGGGTAAGACTTCCTGTCCTGCCTTAATTTAATATTTGATTTGATTCAAATCAATTAACTTCTCTGCACCTCATTTTCCATATCTGTAAAATTATAGGATTCCAGTAGATTATAATGAAGTTTTCTTCTATATATAAAAGTATCTGATTCTAACATAAGCTTTTAAAAACTATTATTTAATCTTTGAAAAATATGTATACACACGTTATTGCCAATTAAAGTATGCAATTAGCAGACAAGCCATTTTAGATTCCAGTCTTTAAAAAGAAAAGGTTTAATTAAAAAAACAAACAAACTGGGTCATATAGGTGGCTCAGTCAGTTAAGCATCTGGCTCTTGTTTTTGGCTCATGTCATAATCTCACACTTCATGACTTTGAGACCCATGTCAGGCTCTGTGATGATAACGTGGAGCCTACTTGGGATTCTCTCTTCCCTTCCTTTATTTGCCCCTCCCCCATCTCAAAATAAATAAATAAACATTAAAAAGTTTTTAAAAAAGTAACAACAGTTAATTGAGGAACAATTTACATACTATAAAATGCACATATCTTAAGTGTTCAGAAAGATGACACAAAAGTATGCCCTTGTATTAAAATATCAAGTGATTTCCATCACCCTAAAAAGTTTCCTGGCACTCTTTTGTAGTCACCCACTCCTTCCAAACGCTACTCCAGAGGCAACCATTTTTCCACTACCCTGATTACTCTTATCATGAGTTGCTCAAGAGCTTCACATATGTATGAGATCATATAGTATATACATTTTGCTTAGTTTCCTTGGCTTATCCTGAAATTCCTTCATGATACTAGGTTCATCAGTGCATTGTTCTTTTTGTACTGATGAATAAAAACTCATTTTATAACCCATAGTTTGTAAATCCAATCTGCTGATTGAAAGATATTTGAGTTGCTTCCATTTTAAAGTTTATATAAATAAAACTATTCTGGAAATACATTTACAAATCTTGTGGACATATACTTTATTTTTTTTTTGGCTAAGTACCTAAGAAAGGAATGGCTGAGTGCTTTTACAAAATGATTGAACAATTTTACGTTTCCACCAGCAATGTACAAAAATTCCATTTGCTCTGTCACCTCACCAATGTACATTTTATTCATTTGGATGCTATGCAGTTTCAAGTTGCATGTCCATGATGACTGATGATATTAGACAGCTTTTCATATGTTTGATGGTCATACATATTTCTTTGTGAATTGCTTGTTTAACTCAATTTATCATTAATAAGTTGGCTATTAAAATTATGTTAACCAAAGACACCATTAAGAAAATGAAAGGACAAACCACAGAAAGGGCAAACACAGATGTGTGTGTGCTATAAGTGTTAGGAATACCTATATTACATACAGCAATATGTAATATATATATATATACATATATATACATATGTATATGTAATATATATTATGCAATACACATATATGTAATATATATGTAATATATACATATATATTGCTGTATGTAATATAGGTATTCCTAACACTTATAGCGCACACACACACACGCACGCACACACACATATATATAAAACACATATAGCAATATATATATATGGAAAAAACACTTTTATCCAGAATGCATAAATAATTTCTACAAATCTCAATATGAAAAAGATAAGCAATACAATTGTTAAGATGTGTAGATTCTAGTCTTTTACAATATGCTTTAAGGTAGGCTTTCAAATAGAAATAGGGGTTTGGGGATTAAAAGTTTAGATTAAAGGGGATCTTGGGTAGAGTTAAGCAGCTGACTCTTGGTTTTGGCTTAGGTCATGGTCTCACAGTTCGTGGGATCAAGCCCTGTGTGGGGTTACAGCTGACAGTGTGGAGAACATGTGGAGAAAACAAAATTGAAATTTATAAGCAGTTGTACAAAGCTTATAAAGACCCTAAAATATTTCCAAGGACAGAATTACTTGGAAATCCAATTGTTAATTCTATCTCACCAAGGCATTAATTTGCTATGCTAGGAGACTAGATGCAAGGTCCAATCCACTTCTTGTCTGCCATGTCTTGAGATGTCTTTCTCTTAAATTCCATTCAGTTTTTATTTAAACTGTAAGTTTAAACAAACTTGAAAGTTTGTTACTTTCTACCAATACTCTTTTTCTGTTTTGCTGAGGAGCTTATGTGCTTATGATGCTGGCATATATCAGATGCCTCTCTCATATTCAGGACTTTTCCATTATAAATATTGATCATCTGTGCTTCATTTTACAAGGGAGAGGTTTTAAATGACTCCTTAGGAATATCTACTCTTTCAGATAAGAAACACAGATTCCCAGGTGGTGCTGCTAGTATATCAACTCATCTACAAATCAAATTTGGTTCTATCCTTTTCTTTTCTTTATTGTTTCCAACATTTCATTATGAAAACTTTCAAAAACACACAAAGAACAGAGAATAGCATGTAAACTCCATGCATACATATTCCAGCTTCAACAATTATTAACATATGGCCAATTTTATTTTATCAATATGCCCTCCATCACTCTTGCTTTCTATTGAATTGGTTTAAAACAAAACCTAGTCCCCATATCATTTCATCCACAATACTGTAGAATATATCTTTCAAAATGGGAACTTGTTTTAACATAACTATAATTATCACACCAAAAATAACTTATAATAATAATTCTTGAATATCATAAATGTGATATCATAATTAACCCAGATCATAGCAGAATTGGTTTATATGAAAGTTAATCAAGAGTATTGGAAACAAGAGAAACATCCATTGTTTTAAAATTTTTTTTGAAACGTGCTTACTTCATGCTGTGAATTTTCTATGAATTTATCATATAAGGTTTCAAGATCATAGGGTTAGTATTTTAACACCCCCCAAATATTCTGATTTTATAAAACACATTCCACATACCTAAAATGAATTGAGACCCAATCTAATTTTATGTAGATTTGCAGTCATATCAATCTTTCCTTTACTGTTAACACTACCTGATAGCAAGGCTTTCAAAATATCTGTATTCCCTTGGAATCTTGGTAAAAAGCATGTTATCACCCTCAGAAAAGAAAATGGAGGTTCAGAGAAATATTAGATGTGAATCATAAAAGGAGAAACCAGTATTTGAATCTGATATTTGTGCTTTTTATAGTGGACTATGATAGGTTTCTCTAACAGGAATATTAAATTTAGTGTTTTTACTATACCAGCCATGGCACAAAGTCCCACCACATAGAAATTAGTAATTGCCATAATTTCAAAAGCAGTCATTCTGTGATGAAAACAAAATTCTTTACTTCATACATTACTTTCTAGTTTTTTGGTTTTTTTGGTTTTTTTTTTTAAGTAAGCAGTAGAGAGATGTTACCAAAGTAGACTGGCATCTAAAACTCTGACAGTTCTACCTCAACTATAATAACTGTGGTGATGAGTGCCTCCTTTTTTTCACAGTGAAATGTTTGTTCTGACTTCATAATCAACTCTGATGTACCTTCAAGAAGTTCCCAAATCTTCTCAATTACATCTCTTCAATATCTTATGAATGCACTCCTCCATTTTGCTTAATTTCTTCAATTATATATTAAGAAACAGCTATGTACAAAGGGAAGTGATGTGTTAGGTGGTATATAAAAATGGTTAAGCATTTTCATCATCTTCAAGAGAGTTTCCAAAGTGTAAGGGAAATGTACACAAATTATTACCATAAAATTATAGTAAAAAAATGTCTTAAGAAAGACACAGAGAAAGTAATATGAGAATTAAGGAAGCCCGAAAAGTTATAAAAAAGAGTAGAACAGAGGTGTACAAACATGGAGGCATCCTTTGTGAAACTCAGTGACACATGGGAGACCAGACTTTAAGAGGTGAATTATCAGCATGTAAGAAAAATATATGTCCTTCATTCTTTCACTCTCAGCCTAGCTCTTAAGTCAGTCTCCATACCCCAATTCCCCCCACAGGATCTTTGATATTTGAAGTAGAGTATTTCCAATAATGCTAAATAACTGTGATCTCAAATGGCACTGTTAACTTATTTACATTTTATGCATGATGCTTGAGTATAAACCTGTTCAGCAAGGCTCACAAATGACAGCAAATACTTTCATCTATTTTTTTTTTTTAACCACAGTTACTGCTTATATGGCTGTCTTTCTATATTACAGCTGTAAAGTCAAGTTCTATTTCACAAGATATTTTAATCTGCATTAAAATTCAAATATCTTAGGGGCGCCTGGGTGGCTTAGTCGGTTAAGCGTCTGACTTTCGCTTAGGTCATGATCTCGCGGTTCGTGGGTTCGAGCCCCGCGTCGGGCTCTGTGCTGACTGCCAGCTCAGAGCCTGGGGCCTGTTTCAGTCTGTGACTCCCTCTCTCTCTGACCCTCCCCTGCTCACGCTGTCTCTCTCTCTCTCTCCTAGAAATAAATTTAAAAAAAAATTAAAAAAAAAATTCAAATATCTTAATCAAGTTCAGTGTCTATGGACATAGTACAGTCTTTGAAAATTGAGAGAATTAGGTCAGCAAAAACTTCATTTCTTGAGACTAATTAATGTATTAATGTGCCATTTTAGTTGATGCAAAAATTGCTCAATTAGAACTGGGAGAGGAACTGAAGAGGTAGTATCAATAATTTACATTCTTTGTAGAAAACTATAGACTGACATTCTAGGAAATCTTCAGCTCTATTATAAAGGAATTCTGTAACGCTGTCAGCATAGTCTGGGCAGTATTCTATTTTTGTTCCTCCACTTCGACAGCTCTTTAGGTAACTGTGCCAACATGGAGGCCATATAACACCATAGACATGATGTGCACATGTGTAAACAAGTAACAGAATCAACCCAAGGTTTTTAAATAGCTTACGTATACTAAATGTAATTTTATATTTAGGACAAAACCTTTCTAAAACCTATTACTGGAACTTCAGTCTTATTAACAAGATGAAAAATTTAGAGGGAATAGTTGTATGCTAATTCTTAGGCAAATAAAATATTCGCTTCTTTTAGAGTTTATTTTAATTTGCTTAACCTAATAGCTTCATCATGTAGTATTTGATAGAATAACCGGTGATGAATGTTAAGACTATGACACGTTTTAATGGATGATAAATCTTTAATTGAAGAATTACGATAATAAAGGTCAGTATTCATGATATTGGATCAATTCAGAACTCGTTGCAAATACAAAAGTATATTTTCCTTATAATAAATTCCTTTCAAGTTTTCTTTGTTTCTTTGTTTCTTTCTTTCTTTTTGGTTTAATTCTATTAAATAGTCTTAATTTCTTGAGACTTTAATTAAAAGAGACACTTTGCTCTTCCTTATGGGAAATTCAAATGGCAGAAGACAAGTGTCATTATTAAACATTTCAAAAATGATGATTCTCTTAGTACTTGCTTTGGTCACCTGGAGAAATATCAAATTAGACAGCTTATGATGAAAAGTCACTTTATGTGATTTAAGTTTAAATTGCTGTCTTCTGTACTGGAACAGAAATGAAATTTAATTGGGATCATAAGGAATTTTAAATATTAAAAACTTTTCTTACCATTATAATTATGTGTATTAGTAAGCTTTCCACATGAATACACCTGAAAAAATAGGACTTTGTGTTGAGAAAATGAGACATGAAGGTGGATAAAATTGAGCACCATTAACTTAGAAGAGTTACATTTGAGACATGGTTCTTAGGATTTTAGAAGAACTTTCATGTTTTCCCCTAAAATCCCAACTATTACTGTTAATGTTCAATCTGAACCAAAATATATTAGAAAAAAAAATCAAATAACACTTTTTAAATTGATGCAATGCATTACTTCAAGTCAGAGAATAAAATAATTTTGGAAGAAATAGAAAACTCAAAGACCAATTTTAGTGGGTCACAACAGCTTGGAAAAGAGGAAATTAGGAATATCAGAATAACCCCCACAAATTTTTTCTAAACCATACCTAAACCCTTTCACCCCACCTAATAACTGTCATTCCAGTCCAACCATCTAACATTTAATTATTTTTTGAGAACACCTGCCAAATTTGGACTTCCTTCTCAGTAATCATCCACTAAATACTTTCAGTCAAATTTCAACATCTCTAAAACTTTCCCTATGGCAGACTGAAATCTTTCTCTCTACTTTTTCTCTCTTTGGCTTTAGTTATATCACGTGGAGGCATAGACTACGAATTATTCTACTTCCAACATATTGCCATTATGCTTTAAGGCAATGACCTGTTCCCCAAGCTCTCTCAATGAAAGTTCTACTTTATATTTATATTCAAGAAGTTAGGCAAATCAGTAACGGGTGGTACAAGGGAAGCTTGAATGTTTATTTTTTGGGCAAGGAGACTCTCCTATTGATGTTAAGAAGAAAACTAAGGCGATGATGTCAGAATCTGAATCATTAGTCTGGCTCAGTGCAGCCATTCCCTAATCTTTAAACAGATATGCTAACATAAAATATTAGTCAGGCATCTAATCTAGAATTCAATCTAAAGGAGCTGTCAGTTATACGTAATTATTAACAGAGTGGAGGAGACAGCTATGTCAGTCACAATCTCTTGGCATAAAGGAATAATCTGCTTGTTAGAGCAATCATTACTGAGACAGCAAGATGATTTTAAAGACATGCCCAGGAGCGCCAGGGTGGCTCAGTCAGTTAAGCTTCTGATTCTTGGTTTAGGCTCAGGTCATGACCTCATGGGTTCATGAGTCTGAACCCTCTGTGGGCCTCCACGCTGGTGGTGAGGAGTCTGCTAGGGATTCTGTCTCTCACTCTCTCTCTCTGCTCCCTGTCCACTCATTCTCTCTTTCTTTCTCTCTCTAAATAAATAAATAAATAAACTTAAAAAAAAAGACATTCCCTGATTCCCCATATTAAATAAGATAAAGTTTACAACTTATGAAATACACAAATAATATATATAGTTATATGTGATACTCAATATTCCTTTAAGTATTTTTATTTTTAATGCTAGAGATAGAATATATATTATAAGAGGTTATACACATATTCAAAGAAAATAATCTTACTACTATGTAAAAATGCAGATTTAACTAATAAAATGAATATTGTAAATACATAAAAATATATTTATGAACAAAGAACATATATTTAGAAATAGGATATAAAAGTTTTTCAAATTTTGATGGGGAGGAGGGGCAGAGAGAGAGGAAGAGAGAGAGAATCCCAAGCAGTTTCCTTTCTGTCAGTACAGAGCCCGACCCAGGGGTCAAACTCACAAGTCAAGCTTCGAGTTCATCACTTGAGCCCATGTCAGACACTTAACCACCTGAGCCATCCAGGTGCCCCTAAATATTTTAAATTATACACATATGTATACACATGCACACAGTCTTTATTAGGATAACAGCTAAGAGAATAATTCAACTACTATTTGTTATATATTCCTTAGGGGTTATTACTGTAAAAAGTTTTCTAATTTTATGAACATCAATGTCATTTAAAATCTCTTTCACAATGTTGTTAGTGGCAACTTTCAAACCATGAATTGGAAAGTGTTACTTCTCTGGGAAAAAAGAGCAGAGGTACGATGGTTTCCTATCCTAGTACCTAAAGCATGAAAATCCCTGGTGTGCACCACAGCACCTGAAGTATTTTGTAATCCTTTTCCAGCGTCATCTCTATGGCGGCGATCACATTGTCTGATTGCACTGGCCATGCCCCTTCCAGTAACATACTCTTCCTTTTTTCCCTGCAGAACTCGTGCTCATGCTTTTGGGACCCAATTCAAATGGTCTTCCCTTGTGTAAAAGCTTTCCTACCGCTTTCTAAGCACCAGCAGCCCTGCTCTTCTCTTATCCCATAGAATCCATGATTCACACATTTTGTTAATAATGTGGTTATATTTCCCACCAGGCTGAGATACTCTCAAGAGCAGGGACTGAGTGTCATTTGTCTTTGTTCTCTAATGTCCTGCATGGTGCCAAATATTGTTAGGAACAGCACTTTGAGATTCTTATTTTGATGTCTAATCTCATCTTTGTCTCTCAACAGACTCTCTCATCTTAATCAAGTCCTTTAACCCTTTTGGCCTTGGGGTATCCTGTTGAAGGATATGTGCACGTTCGGTCGGTAAGAAGGCAATGAAATTTAAGAGAAATGGCATAGAATTTGGAGTAACATGTTTGCTGTGTGTGCTGATTCACTACGTTAGATCACTATTATCCCAGCTTTCTCTTGTATAACAGTGATTAGTAATTACTGCATCTGCATTTGTGGTGAGGACTTAATGAGGTATAGTATATAGAAAAGTATCTGTCATTGGTTTGACTACATGGATTCTAAAATATCTTAGGAACTCAAATAATCCATGGATTATCAGGTTATTAGAGTCCCTAAGGCTTTCTTTTAGAAACATCTTTAAATACAAAAAAAAAGATTCTTTTCTCATAGTCAGTGTTTTATCAAATGATAATGTGATTAAGATGAAGTTTTGCAAGTCAGTAAAAATAATAAACTACTAAAAAGGTTGACTTCTCAAGAAAACGTAGAAAGTATAAATTTTGATCTAGTGGGGGTGTTACTAACAGCAACTGAATTTAGAAGGTGTAAATAAGGAAAAGACAAGCAAAATGTATTAAAAGTTTTACATTGGCATGTTAACTATGGGCCAAGAAATAAAAATACTATAACATGAGAATTGCAAGTGTAGACTAGATATAAAATCGATGTCATGTGGTCCTGGTATTATTGCAATGGAAAATTTTTAAAAAGTAATTTTTACCGAGAGCTATTTGAGTGTTTTAAAGCCATTGTATATAAGGTGAGATCCAGATTTTAAAATTCTAGTAGATTAAATTTAAAGCAGGAATTAAATTTTTATTTTTTTAATTAAATTGTAGTATAGAATATTATATATTGCTTACAGAATTTGCCAATTAACACTAAAAAGA
This sequence comes from Proteles cristata cristata, assembly GCA_017311185.1. Lineage (NCBI taxonomy): Eukaryota > Metazoa > Chordata > Mammalia > Carnivora > Hyaenidae > Proteles > Proteles cristata. The sequence goes on from JAESUZ010004165.1 coordinate 91,838, forward strand.
AATTAGTCCTTTGACCTCAAAATCATAATTTTCTTAGGTTTCATTGTTTTGAAAAATCAATTCATTCTTTTCTTTTAATGTTTATTTTTTGAGAGAGAGAATGAGAGTGCGAGGGAGATAAGGGCAGAGAGAGAGGGAGACACAGAATCCAAAGCAGGCTGCAAGCTCTAAGCTGTCAACAGAGAACCCTACATGGGGCTCAAACTCACAAACCGTGAGATCACAACTTGAGTTGAAGTCGGACGCTTAACTGACTGAGCCACCCAGGCATCTCTGAAAGATCAATTTATTCTATGGCAATTATGATTCTGTTTCCATTAGAAACTATATTTGAACTATATTTCAGCAACCTATTTTAATATGCTTTCTAAATAAAATAAATAATGCTTTCTAAAATAAAAAAATTTAACAATAGAGATTATAGTCATCTTATTCTTTATTGAAATTTATTTGGAATACATAAGCGGTTATTTTTTGTGTCCTTATTTTAAAAAATCCTAAACATCATTTCCCAAGTTTGAAGTTATAAGAATTGTGACTGTGTATCTGGGCTTGTGTGGGCTGTGTGTGTGTGTGTGTGTGTGTGTGTGTGTGTGTATCTGTGTGTAAACCACCCCACACCCCAACACACACAAATAGCACACACGTTTTGTTTGCTTCCAAATATATTATGGCTTTGAGCAATCTCGTTACTGATGGATATTAATCAAGTATTCATTTCAGTTCTGCTGATGTACTGAAAGTGTCTAATAGTGAACTATTTGCCTATTAATCCTAAGTATCCTATCTTCCTTTCAGTACTACCATCAAATTCCAGAGTCTCAGGGCCAAAGCATAATTATACTGATAAAGAAATGTTAAAAAGTCTTACTTGTTTACGTTAAGAAAATTATTTCCTAGTGTGAAATATAGTTTAACCCAATGTTATGTATAAATAATCAAAGATTATATGTAAATCTGTGAAAAAATAACTCACTCCAGACAATTTTTACACAATGAGGTAACTTAAACATTGAAAATTTAATGCAGTCTTCCTAATGGCTTTTGGTCAGCAAAGCAGTGGTCTTAACAATTCTCTGTCACATTGTGGTGATACAGAACCTGAGAAGGCTCACGACACATGTATTTACATTGAAAGATGCTGTGGCACTTTTTGTCATTTGTTTCTGAACTATTTGGGACTCAATTTGCAAGGAAGTTCCCACCATAAAGACCTATGACCTTTTTGACAACTTGTTTGAGGAAATGGATGTTAGAATATTGAAAAGTACAAAGTTCTGGAGAAAAGCCTAATGTTATCATGAGCAGCACGTAGCAATGGAGAGAACACTAAGGCGACTGAGTTCTGATGCCAATTTGATCACCTAGTGACTCTGTAACCTTCAATGGATGCTCAGGTTTTCCCGACGCTTTGACTTCTCATTAACCCAGCAATAAAATATACATCCCATACCTTTTTCCTAGGGCTATGGAGGAAAAAAAGTGCTTAAGAAGAATGTAACTTTTAAGATGTATTATTCTATCCTTTGCTATCATTCTAAAGATAATAATAAATCTACATTATGAGGGGCACCTTGGTGTAGTGTTAAGTATGACACCCAGAAACAAAAGACAGGAGTTCTAATTATGTCTTCTGAATTCATTAATTGATTGACCTTGGAAAACCTACTTAACTCTTCTGAGCTCCCTTTACTTCTTTTCTAAAAAGCAAATGATGAGATAATTCCTCAAAAATGGCAGGAAACTGGAAATAACAATCTCTTCAAGTTAAAATTACATGTTTTAGGGGTGCCTGGGTGGCTTAGTTGGTTAAGCGTCCGACTTTCGCTCAGGTCATGATCTCGCAGTTCGTGGGTTCGAGCCCCGTGTCGGGCTCTGTGCTGACTGCTAGCTCGGAGCCTGGAGCTTGTTTCAGTCTGTGACTCCCTCCCTCTCTGACCCTCCCCTGCTCACGCTGTTTCTCTCTCTCTCCTAGAAATAAATAAAAATATATATTAAAAAAATTACACATTTTAGCAATGAAAACTTTCATTCTCGATTTCTTTGAGATAGTGGATAATGAAATCTCAATAATAATAGTAGTTGATTCTCTATAATAATTAAAATTCATTGAGTCCCTGTGTTTTTTCAGGAAACATAATATTCCATATGTGATATTTTACTTAATCTTCACAAAAATCTTCTGAAAGTTACTATTATTATCATTTTACACTAGGGAAACTGAATTTTGAAGGTTTAATAACATCCTCAAAGTCATAGACCAGTGCTAAGTTTGGGATTTAAACCCAGGATGATTCTAAAGACCAGGTCATTAATCATCATGCTACAGTCTTTTCAATATAATATTTTCCAGTATTAATAAAGAATGTCAGTTTGAGTCTGTTAAAGGAGAGTGGTAATATAAGATATATATATACATATTACACATATATGTAAATGACAAAAACTTAGTCTATGTTTATAAGATGCAGTAGTTGTATCTTACTTGATATTTCTCTCTCTTTATACCTTACTCTGTGCCCAAAGTACAGGATATGAACTTTAAACCACAAACAAGATTTTAACGCTCAGTTATGCAGTTTGGCAGAGGCAACCTTATATGTCCATTTGTCTCACTTGTGGACAATGGAGGCTTGTGGACATCACTGCTAAAACATCTATTAGAAAAGACATATTAGTGGGTGGCTCAGCCGGTTAAGCATCCGACTTCGGCTCAGGTCATGATCTCATTGTTCTCGAGTTCCAGCCCTGAGTCAGGCTCTGTGCTGATAGATTAAAGCCTGGGGCCAGCTTCAGATTTTGTGTCTCCCTCTCCCTTTCTGCCCCTCCCCCACTCATGTTCTGTCTCTGTTTTTCTCTCTCAAGAATAAACATTTAAAAAAAAAAAAACTTGGGGAACCTGGGTGGCTTAGTCGGTTAAGCATCCGACTTTTGCCTAGGTCATGATCTCGCGATTCATGGGTTCGAGCCTCACATCGGGCTGCGTGCTGACTGCCAGCTCAGAGCCTGGAGCCTTTTTCGGAGTCTGTGACTCCTTCTCTCTCTGACCCTTTCCTGCTCACACTGTCTCTCTCTCTCTCCTAGAAATAAATAAAACATTAAAAAAAAAATTTTTTTAATAAATTAAAAAAAAACTTAAAAAAAAACAAAGACATATTAGAGGACTATGAAGTGAAGGAAACCAAGTCAGTTTAGGCCTGAAATTATTCTAAGCCAAGAGTCTTACCCCTAAGAAATTTAAGTAGATATGGACCTACTTTTCCAAAAATTAGAAACGTTTGTAGTTTCTAATTCTAGGCTTCATAACCCAACCCTAGTGTTTTAAATTTTTTAAATCTCTTTTGTATTCTTTAATTAGAAGGAGAATTAAATTGGAAGAAACTTCTGAGACCTATGGCAGATTGTATTTTTTAATATGGCAGTGGCATTATCTCTCAGCCCTCCTGCTCATCTGCAATATGATCCTGTCTTTTCTGCAAAAGGCAGTGGTGGGAGCATGGGCAGAAAAACTACTAAATATGTTGTCTGTTAAATGTTTGAGCCATTGGGTGAGACTATAGTGGATTGCATCTTACTTTTTCCTTCACACTCTGAGACTTGACTCTACTAAAAACATTTCCTTTTGGAAGAAGGAGAGCAACCACAGAAAATTAGTTGCTGCCAAGAGTTGGTGTAAGAGGGGTCTTGAAAAGTCTTCGCCTCCCACATCCAGCTGGAGCAAGAATGAGGACATTTTTTACTTTGGAAACAGGAGCAGGAGTTAAGAGGGAGGAGCAACTGGTGCCACTTCTGCCTCTTTTTTGTCCACAAGCTCAAAATTGTGGGATTCTCTCATTTTTTTCCCTTTTAAACGTCTGTGGTTTGAAAAACAAATGCTTAATATAGTTAAACTACGCAGGTAAGCTAAAAACATGAAAACTCATACTTGAAAATTACTGAAAGTTAATTCAGACACCATTAAGCAACATTTGTATAGATTTTATTTGCTGCTGTCTTAGTTTTGTCTCAGTTACAAATGTATTACATATCTAGTAAATATTCTTGGACACTTTTGTTAGCCAGGCACTGTGTTATATGTTTATGAGTCAGAAAGACCTGAACCTGAGGTGTCTGGCTGACCCAGTCAGTAAAGAATGCAACTCTTGGTCTCAGGGTTAGGAGTTCGAGCCCCACACTGAGTGTAGAAATTACTTAAAAATAAAAGACCTGATCCTACCCTCATACGGCAGATATTCGAGCAGAGGAGATAAACATGAAGTTAAATTTAAATTATGATTTATGTTTGGAAGAAAAGTGCTTGGTTCTATTCGAGTAACAGGGAGCCATAACCTAAACTGAAGTTTGGGGAAACTTTTTTTTTGTTTTTCATGATAGTGACATGTAATCAGGAACAAAAGGGATCAGTAGGTGTTGACAGGGTCAGGTTGAGAAGAGGACCAGAAGAATTCCAGTCCAAGAGTAGAGCGTGTGCAAAGGTCTTTCAGTGAAAGAAAGCTTAATGCATTTAAGGAACTGAAAATGTTCCAAGAGGACTGTGAGATAAAAAGCCAGGGAGAAAGGTGGGAAAAGGTGCTAGGGAGAGAGGTAGGACCCTGTCATGCAGGCTAAGACTCTTGCACTTTATTTGAAATACATGGAGAAGCCATTAAAGGTTTTTATACAAGAAAATGTTAAAACCAGTTTTGGTGATTGTGATTTGTTTCCTTTGTTTTTTAAAGGTCGGTGTAATTGCACCATGGATAGTGGGTTGAAAGGGGCAAGCAACAATGGTCAAAGCCACTTTAGGAAGTTTTTCAGACTAAGGTAAGAAGTGTTGGTGGATTTAATTAGGGTACAAGAAAGATGAGAGAAGCTGAAGAATAGGTAGAGAATTAAACCATTAAATAAATTAACTCAGCAATCACAAATCTCCTAACAAAGGAGTCCAGGGCCAGGCTTTCAGGGGAATTCTACCAAACATTTAAAGCAGAGTTAACACCTATTTTTTTGAAGCTGTTCCAAAAAATAGAAATGAAAGGAAAAGTTCCAGTCTCATTCTACAAAGCCAAAATTACCTTGATTCCAAAACCAGATAAGGACCCCACTAAAAATGAGAACTACAGACCATTTTCCCTGATGAACATGGAGATAATAATTCTCAACAAGATACTAGCAAACCAAACCCAACAATACATTAAAAGAATTATTCACCATGACCAAATGAGATTTAATTCTGGGCTGCAGGGCTGATTCAGTATCCACAAATCAATTGTGATACAATTGTGAAACACAAAATGTGATACATTAATAAAAGAAAAGATAAGAACCACATGATCTTCTAAATAGATGCAGAAAAAGCATTTGAAAAAAGTATAGCATCTTGATAAAAACCCTCAAGTAGGGATAGAAGGAACATATCTCAAGATCATAAAGGCCATATATGAAAGACTCACAGCTAATATCATCCTTCATGGGGAAAACATGAGAGCTTTCTCCCTAAGGTCAGAAACACAACACATGTTGTTCAACATAGATTTGGAAGTCCTAGCCTCAGCAATCAGACAGCAAAAAGAAAATGAAAGGCATTCAAATGAGCAAAGAAGAAGTCAAACTTTCACTCTTCCAGATGACATGATATTTACATGGAAAACTTGAAAGACTTCACCAAAAAACTGCTAGAGTTAATACAGGAATCCAGCAAAGTCACATTATATAAAATCAAGGTACAAAAATCTGTAGCATTTCTACACACTAATAATGAAGCAGTAGAAAGAGAAATCAAAGAGTCAATTTGATTTACAATTACACCAAAAACCATAAAATGAATAGGAATAAACTTAACCAAATAGGTAAAATATCTTTACTGAAAACTATAGAAAGCTCATGAAAAAATTGAAGAAGACACACAAAAAAATGGGAAAACATTCCTTACTCATGTATTGGAGGAAAAATATTGTTAAAATGTCAGTATTACTGAAAGGAATCTGCACATTCAATACAATCCCTGTCAAAATACCACCAACATTCTTTACAGAATTAGAACAAATAATCCTAAAATTTGTATGGAACCAGAAAAGACCCTGAATGGCCAAACTAATGTTGAAAAAGAAAACCAAATCTGAAGGCATCACAATTTCAGATTTCAAAATGCACTACAAAGCTGTAATCAAGACAGTATGGTACTGGCACAAAAACAGACACTCAGATCAATGGAACAGAATAGAGAACCCAGAAATGGACCCACAATTGTATGGCCAACCAATCTTTGACAAAGCAGGAAGGAATATCCAATGGAAAAAAGGCAAATGGTATTGGGAAAACTAGACAGTGACACACAAAAGAATGAAACTGGACCACTTTCTCACACCATACACAAAAATAAATTCAAAATTTATAGAAGACCTAAATGTAAGACAAGAAGCCATCGAAATCCTAGAGGAGAAAACAGACAATCTCTTTGCCCTCAGTCACAAGAACTTCTTACTTGACATGTCTCTAGAGGCAAGAGAAACAAAAGCAAAAATGAACTACTGGGATCTTATCAAGATAAAAAGCTTCTGCACAGTGAAGGAAACAACAATACTAAAAGGCAACTGACAGAATGGGTTGCAAATGACATATCAGATAAAGGGTTAGTATCCAAAATCTATAAAGAATTTACCAAATTCTACACCCAAAAACCAAATAATCCAGTGAAGAAATGGGCAAAAGACCTGAACAGACACTTTTCCAAAGAAGACATCCAGATAGCTAACAGACATGTGAAAAGTTGCTCAACATCACTCATCTTCAGGTAAATGAAAATCAAAACCACAATGAGATATCACCTCACATCTGTCAGAATGGTTAAAATTAACAACTCAAGAAACAACAGAGGTTGGCAAGGATGTGGAGAAAGGGGAACACTTTTGCACTGTTGGTGGGAATGCCAACTGTATTTTGTACGAAGGTTCCTCAAAAAATTAATAGTACCACCCTATAACCCAACAATTGCACTACTAGGTATTTATTCAAAAGATACTAAAATGCTGATTTGAAAGGACACATGCACCCCAATGTTTGCAGCAGTGCTTTAACAATAGCCGAAGTATGAGAAGAGCCCAAATATCGACTGATATTGAATGGACAGAGAAACTGGCATATATATTCAATGGAATATTATTTGACTATCAAAAAGAATGAAATCTTGCCATTTGCAACAATGTGGATGGAACTAGAATGTATTATGCTAAGTGAAATAAGTCAGTCAGAAAAGATAAATATGTGATTTCACTCATATGTGGAATTTAAGAAATAAAATAATAAACATAGAGGAAGAGAAAGAAAAATAAGATAAACAGAGGGAGGCAAATAGTAAGAGACTCTTAAAGACAGAGAACAAATGGAGGGGTATTGGTGGGGAGATGGATTAATTGGGTGATGGGCATTAAGGAGGGTACTTGTTGGGATAAGCACTGGATGTTATAGGTGAGTGATGAATCAATAAATTCTATTCCTAAAATCACTATTACATTATATGTTAACTAACTTGGACTTAAATACAATGAAAAACATTTTTTAAAAAGACTATGATGAATCGGATGGTAGGGTGGGTGGAGAGGTGTTGTGGCATTTTGAATCAATTCGGGGTTATTTTCCTAAAGGTTGGTGCCTTTTACTGAGACAAGGTTTCCAAAAGTTTTGTGTGTCAGTGGGTTTGAGATAGTCTAGTAGAAATCATGGTAACAGATATAAATTTGATGGGCGTCAGTATAATGTTTTATAGCAGAAAAGATGTTGGAAAAGAAAGATAAGATTAGAAGAGGACTTGAACCAAAGCCTGTGGAATACTTAGATTTCAAGATTGTTATTGGAAGATAACAATAATGTGTGAACTACTATGAAATAAGGTAGAGTGTATAGTACAGTTGTTAGGAGCACGTAATCTAGAATCAGAATATTTGGATTTGAATTATTGTACCACCACTTACTATAGTATCACAGGTAAAGTATTTGACTTTTTGGGGCTACTATTTCTTTCTTTCTTTTTTTTTTTTATAAAATAAAGATAATAACAGTGCTTACTTTATAAGAATTGTATTAATAATTCATTGCATGATATGTTTAGAGACTGCCTGGCACAAAGTAATAAATAGTTACTGTTAATAAAATTGTATTTTAATTTTTTTTAAATGTTTATTTAGTTTTCAGAAAGAGAGAGACAGAGTATGAGTCGGGGACCGGCAGAGAGATAGGGAGACAGAATCTGACACAGCTGTCAGCACAGAGCCTGATGAAGGGCTAGAACTCACTAACCATGAGATCATGATCTGAGCCAAAGTCAGACACTTAACCAACTGAGCCATCTAGGCGCCCATAACAGTAACTATTTTTTAAGAAATGATTTCTTTATTCATTTATTGAACAACCACTAAATGAGTTTTTACTGTATCAGGTACCAGAGTTGAGTGCTAAGGCTAGAGTGTTAACCAATATAAACTAGTCATTGTGTTCATGGATGTTATGCTCTACTTGAACAATAAGTCATTTGATATGGTATCTTTTGTTGGACTGACATTAAAAAAGCAAATGGCAAACCTGGCTGTAGAGACTGAAAAAAGTAATGCTTCCCTCTAGAATCCAAATTACCACCATGGAGGATACCAATGATGAAAAGGAAAAAATACCATATAATTATCTGAAAGTTTATTTCACCATATTTGCTGCATATATATATATATGTATGTATGGATGGATGTATATATGTATGTATGTATGCAGCAAATATATATATTTGCTGCAAATATATTTATGTATGTATATATATATATATATATACACATACATATATAACAGGCACATTTGTGTATATATACACACACACACACATATATATATATAACATATATATACACATATATAACAGGTACATATGTGTATATATATACATATATAACAGGCACATTTGTGTGTGTATATATATATATATATATATATATATATATATACACACACATATAACAGGCACATTTCCGGGGAGGTCTACTATAGGACCTTTGTCAGCTGGCCATATCCTAAAAATGTCTTTCTTGATTGCTTTCACCCATTCACTCAACATTGCTTCAGTAGAGTGCATGATATTGTGGTCTGTCTCAGTCACAAGAATTTATTATGGATTTGCTTAGCGATATTTAAATGTTCAGATGATCCCTGTTATCTTTATTATGTATCCAAGGGCATTGCACGTTGTGTTCACTGTGGTCTCTTAAATACAAGCTCTTCTCTATCTCCTTGAACATTTCTTGATATACAATGAACATATTCTCCTCTGAAATCCTTTCTAAAAAGGCTAATAATTTACATCCAGTATAGCCTTTTAAATTTCAAATGGGCTTTTCCAACTTGACCAAATGTAAAACATATTTAAAGTGCAAGTTATTTAAAACCCCAGATTTACAATAATAATAAGTGATCTGCTCCATCTCAACTTGATTAATGAGGCCAGGTTTGTACATCAATAATGATGAATAATGATACTATATCTTTCTAAACTAATTCTCAGAGGAGAGTCAGAGTTATGTTAAACTGTTAACTTTCTTATGGTAGCAAATGTGGCATATTTTTTGCCTCCTCCTGAATTAATACATGTATTTCCCTCCAGTGTTTAGAAGGACATCAAAGCATGACTTTGATACAGATATGATAGAGATAGAGAAAATGACTTGCATTCCCATTTGTTATCCGCAGTCACTTCTTTTCATCTGGTGCTACTCATTCAGGTGGGTTTAAGTGAAACTATTGCGACTGGAAAGAAATGAGGAACCCACACTTTAATGATTTTCAAGAGTCTTAGAACAGGAACTAAAATCTTGAAGCTTGTTCCGTGCTGAACAAAACGTCTGTCTAAATGAAACGTTCTTTTCCCCACAATTTTACATAGATTTGTATTTTTGTTAGAGTGTTACCACAGACATGACATGTTTCTTAAATTTCCTGTCTTCTATAGCTCTCAGTATTCATATAGTTTCTGCATATTTATTAATTTTTGATTTTTTTACTGAGTTATAATTGACATACATTATATTTGTTTCAAGTGCCCATCGCAATAATTTGATATTTGGATATACTGTGAAATGATTACCAAAGCACATCTAATTAACATCATCACCATACATACATACACCCATGTTGTTGCAAGTGATAATATTTGAATGAAATAATATTTCATTCTTTTTTTATGGTTAAATGATGTGTCATTATATACATCACATTTGTTTTACCCATATATCCATCATTAGACCCCGAATGTTTTCATATCTTATTTATTATAAGTAATGAACGTGAAGGTAAACATATCATTTTGAATTAATAATATTTTTGTTTCCTTCAGATATGCACCCAGAAGTGGAAATTACTGAATCATATGGTAGTTCCATTTTTAAGTTTTTGAGGAAAATCCACAATGTTTTCCATAGGGGCTGCACCAACTTACGTTCTCACCAAGAGTTCATGAGGAGTCCCTTTTCTCCACATCTTCACCAACATCGTTATTTACTGTCTTTTAATAACAGTCATTCTAATAACTGTGTAATGATCTTGTTATGGTTCTGATTTGTATTTCCCTGATGGTTAGCGATGTCGAGCATCTTTTCATGTATCCGTTGCCTTCTGTTTGTCTTTTGTGAGAAAATGTCTATTCTGATCTTTTGTCTATTTTTTAAATTGTATGGTTTGGTTTTTTTGCTATTGAGTTATATGAATTCTTTATATATTTTTTATATCATCCCCCTATCAAACATATGGTTTGCACGTACTTTCACCCATTCAGTAGATTGTCCTTTCATTTTATTCATGGTATCCTTTGCTGTGAAAAAGGTTTTCAATTTGATGTAGTCCTACTTTATTTGTTTTTGCTTCTTTTGCCTTTTCTTTGGGTGTCAAGTAAAACATATATATTAGTTTCATCACTGGCACATGGCTGTCCAGATTTCATAGCACCATTTATTTATTAAAGAGACTGGCCTTTCCCCATTATATATTCTTGACTCCTTTTTCGTAAATAAATTGACCATATATGCATGAATTTATTTCTGGATTTCTATTCTGTTCCATTCATCTATGTGTTTGTTATATTCATGTCAACACTATATTATTTTGAATACTATTGGTTTGTAATGTAGTCTGAACTCAGGGAGCATAATAACTCTATCTTTGTTCTTCATCCTCAAGATTGTTTTGGCTATTAGGCATCTTTTTTAGTTCATACAAATTTTAGGATTGTTTGTTCTGTTTCTATGAAAGATGTCAGTGAAATTTTGATAGGGATTGTATTGAATCTGTAGATTGCTTTGAATAGTATGGACATTTTAATATTATTACTTCTTTCAATCAATGGGCATAGCTTGGAACATGGAATACCTTTCTGCATATTTGTATCTTCTTCAAATTTTTTTTATCATTGCCCTAGTTTTCAGTGTACAGATGTTTCACCTCCTTGGTTAAATTTACTCCTAGGTATTTTCAAGTATTCCTTTTGATTAAATTGTATATGAGATTGTTTTCTTAATTTCTTTTTTTGATAGTTTGTATTAGTGTAAAGAAACACAAGGTATTTCTATATATTGATTATGTAAACTGGAACATTACTGTTCATTTATTAGTTCTAATTGTTTTTTGGTAAAGTCTTTGGGGTTAATATTATATGATCTACAAACCAAGAAAGAGACTCTTAAGTATAGAGAAGAAACTGAGGGCTACTTGAAAGGAGAGGGATGGGAAACGGGTAAATAGGTGATGGGGATTAAGGAGAACACTTGTGATGAGCACTGGGTGTTGCAAGTAAGTGATGAATCACTGAATTCTACATCTGAAACCAGTATTTCACTGTATGTTAACTAACTAAAATTTAAATGAAAAATCATTTTATAAAAAGGAAGGCACTTGTGTTGAGCACCAGGTGATGTATGCCTTTGCTGAATCACTATATTGTAGACCTGAAACTAATATAGTACTCTCTATTAACTAACTGGAATTAAAATAAAAACTTAAATAAAAATCCAAATAGTGACACTTTTGCTCATTTCTGTCTCCCTAGTACCTATCATAGTCATTGAGTCAGCTGGCACTCAGTAATTATTTGTTGATTATGTGTATTGAGTTCTCACAAAACCATGTGCCTGAGGTATTATTTGCATCACTCAATTTATAGGGAAACTGGGCTTTAGAGAGTTTTAGCAACTTGTTGAGAATCTAGGAGCTGGTTATGGACTGCACAGTCAGGCTTCTTTCCTGATTACCATGTTTGTCTTTAGTTTTTTCTTTGCATTTAGTATCCAAAATGTATCACATTCCATATTTTAAAGTCCTAAAACAGGCTTTAGAATAAATGTTTGCTCACCTGTGGCTGATCCTTTATTTTAAGTTGCAATATAATTATCAGTTATAAAATGGGTAGATATATCTCCACAGACGTGAAATATTGTCTGTCATTACTTTGAGGAAATTGTACTGTCAATGGTTATTTACTTTGAAATAGAAATAATGAAGGTTTGATGTATCCCAAAAAGGGTTGTTCCTCAAATTGATACATTTCAATTAAAGAGAGAGATTTTTTTAAATAATGTTTTTGTATACATTATAATTATTTTTCTACTTAGCTCTCCAAGGAAATCCAAATAGTGTTATGTGGCATATCAAAGCCTACATTTTCTAAGTGTGCAAGACCACCATCCCAAGAAAATCAATACATCACCCACACAAGAAGGTCATCAGTTTGATAAATGGCTTAACCAAAAAGAAATACTATAGGAGGTGTCTTCTCAGTATTCACCTCATTTACAGACACATAAACTGATGTGTTTAGCATGTGTTTCTCTCTCTCTCATCACACACACACACACATACACACACACACACGCAAACACACATGTGCACATGCCATTATTAAGGGCAGTATACACTCCCTTTGTTTATAGAGGTGCTGTAAAACCTGAGTTTTTTCTACACAGTGTTTATATTTTTTAAAATGTATGAATAACTTTCAGGGATCTTAAGTTTAGTGGGGTTTTTGTTGTTGTTGTTGTTTGTTTGTTGGTTTGTTTTCCTGAAGTTACCAACAGAGCATAATGCTTGCTAAAATGATTCTACTCCCAGATGAAGAAAGATTGAGGATTATAGAAAGATGATGCTTTACACATCCATCAATCACAAACTCTCCTTCACCTAAAAAATTTCATAGGATCTAATTTCAACAGAACAGTGTTACTGATGCATGCAGTTTTGTGATTTTTAAATTGAAAAAGACACTAGACATTCTAAGCTGATATATAATTTCAGTGCTTTCCTGGAATAAATGAGTATTTCAAGGGCTCAAAGATTGTGTTTCTTCTGCCCTTCCCTTGAAAGCTACATGGTATATGTCCAGTACATTTTTAAAAAGACCTCATATTTATTTCATTATTATTTTATAAAAATCTACATAATTTCTAGGCACTGTAAAACTACTGCATTTGATGTTTCCAATATTTTAATTTAGTGTACTTTATTGCACCTTTAATAACTATTTTATCCAACAATTAAAAATTATTCTAGTAGAGGGGCACTTGGGTGGCTCAGTTGGTTGAGCGGCTGACTTCAGCTCAGGTCATGATCTCACAGTTGTGGGTTCAAGCCCTGCATCAGGCTCTGTGCTGACAGCTCAGAGCCTGGAGCCTGCTTTGGATTCTGCGTCTCCCTCTCTCTGCCCCTTCCCCGCTCCTGCTCTTTCTCTCTCTGTCTCTCAAAAAATAAATAAATGTAAAAAATAAAATAAAATAAATAAAAATTATTCTAGTAGAATTCTAAGGCTATAGAAGTAAAATGATTTTCTAGTACAGTACCTTTCTCTAGTAACGTTAACACTTAGGGAGCTTTGAGAGAGAATTCCAGTCTATATCCTTCACCAAACAGGCTTTGTGTATTTTTCCCCCAAGTGAAGCTACTCTTTTATAATTTCTTTAAAGTATCATTTATTTTCCACTCAGTAAGATCACAACATTTTTGTATTATTTCAGAAAAAAAAATGGAGTCATAGAAATAGGATCCTCTTTAGAAATGTATTTATTCTTCAACTTCTCTCCACAAAAGACATAATATTGTTTATATATTCTACAAAAGATAAAATGATTTAGGTTAAAGGAAGATAAGTTTAAAAATATAAAAAGACTGAGAATCAGATTAGCATAGAGAATTAGAGAATTCATATCCAGTGATCCTCAACAATTGCTAAAAGGAGATTCCAAATATGCCCCATACTTCACAGATCAACATTAGGAAAAACTTTATTTTCCAGTTTTCAACTATTCTAACCATATCTATTTAATGTGGTAGGCAGAATTCTAAGGCAAAATTCAAAACTCCTGTGTATTCACAACTTCTCCTGTTTATTCAATCCAACATTAGTGTATATGTTGCTATAAAAATATTTTAGAGATAAAATTAAGGTCCCAAATCAGTTAACTTTAAGATGGGTAGATTGTCTTGGTGGCTAACCTAACCTAATCACACAAGCCCTTTAAAGTTGAGTTTAAAGGTTAGAAAAAAAAGAAGTCAGAGATTCAAAGTGTGAGGTGGATTCACTAAGAGGGAGATTTTCTGTAGCCAGCTCTGAATATGGAGATTACATGTTTAGACATGCAGACAATTTGTGGGACCTTAAAATGGCCTCTGGCAGATAGCCAGCAAGGAAATGGGGACCTCACTCTTTCTTATAACTACAAGGAAAAGAATTCTGCCAACATCTTGAATGAGTAGAAGAGCATAAATTTCCCTGGAGTCTCCAGGCTAGAACTCACCTCCCTCAATACTTGAGTTCAGTTTTGTGATAGTCTGAGCAGAGAACCTAACTGTGGTGTGCTGGACTTCTGACCTACACTACCAAGAGATAATGAATAAGTGTTGCTAATTTTGCAGTAATTTGTTCCACAGCAATAAAAAACGAATACCCTGTACAATTTTCAGAACACGGACCTCCACTCATAATCCAAAGTACATATACTTGTTTTTGGCAAAACAACACGGACCTCCACTCATAATCCAAAGTACATATACTTGTTTTTGGCAAAACAACAACAACAACAAAAACCAGAGTCTTACTTCCATGGTCTTCATATGCATCCCAAATTGAATGTGTTTCCCTTTGGATTTTTCAGCTTTCAAAAGAGGATGTTAACCAAAATACTTACAATTGACTTTTATGTGCACATAGTTCTGCCTTTAAGTACAAGCATGATATATCTATATTTAGAAACTTTTCAAGAAGCAAAAGACAAAACAATTCTGATTCCCAACATTCAAAAAACAGTAAATTGAAAGAAATAGTACTCCTAAGGATTGCCTGAAATCTTGACCATCCATCTCTACTTCTGGATGCTTTTAAGGAGCCCCCAAATGAAGCTTAACTTTCAATCATGAAATAGCCAGACTATATACTCTTTAATCTTCCACAATCAAGAATTACTTTTAATAAATTGTGCTTTTGCCTTGAGTTGGTTTATCTCTGGGGCAATTTCAGCCCCACTTTTTTTGTGTGTGTTGTACTCTGTACATCAACCTTCAAGGACCTGTGTTGACAGAAGTTTGTCCATCTGCAATTCTTGGCTTTCAAGAATGCCCTGGGCATCAAGATATAGCCAACAGTTTGGGGAAAATGGAGCATGAAAGATGAGAAAGGTTTTAGGGCCCAGTCTCGAACTACCGTACCTCATTTATGCTCACGGTTATTGGTTAGACCTCAGTCCTGTATTTATACCTTACTGCAAGAACAGCTGAGAAATGTGGTTAGCTTTGTACCCTAAGTTTATCTTTTATTTTTATTTCACCTTGTTGTATAATGTTTGTTTTAAAGATGCCGTAAGTTTTTTTTTTTTTAATGTTTTATTTATTTCTAGAGAGAGAGAGACAGTGTGAGCAGGGGAGGGTCAGAGTGAGAGGGTGTCACAGACTGAAACAGGCTCCAGGCGTGGGGCTCGAACCCACGAACCGCGAGATCATGACCTGAGCGAAAGTCGGACGCTCAACCGACTAAGCCACCCAGGCGCCCCAAAGATGCCGTAAGTTTTTTAAAAATAAAGTATGATATGAATCAAACATTAAACTACGTAGTTTAGAAGATGCAAATAGTACTAACGACATAAGCTTTCTATGACATAGAAAATTAGTGAAAATTTAATGTATTATTACATACATAGTGCAAAGAAAATTGCCTAATATATAAAAAATGAAGAAAATGATGACTTTCTTCTTTTCTTAAGTGTTTATTTATTTTTAAGAGCAAGAGAGAGAGACAAAGCGTCAGTGGGGAAGGGGCAGAATGAAAGGGAGATACGGAGTCTGAAGCAGGCTCCAGGCTCCAAGCTGTCAGCACAGAGCCCAATGCGGGGCTTGAACCCATGATCCGTGAGATAATGACTTGAGCCGAAGTCTGACGCTTAACCAACTAAGCCACCCAGGGCCCCTGAAAATGATGACTTACTTGATTTTTTAATTATTATTTACAGTGGCATAAAGAAAAAATTAAAAATGACTGCTTAGAAGAAAAATAGATTTTTTTAGAATTAAGTCCTAAGACATTATGTTTCTGCTAGGTTCTCATAAAGTATGTATGATGTTCTTGACAACAATAGATATGAATAGAGATTTTATCCATAACACCCTCATTGTTAGTGATAGTAAGTCAAAGATATAGACTTTGACTTATAATATATAATGTAATTATATATTATAATTATATAATTAGCTATAATGTTCAGGATTTTCATATTCTAGCTTTATCTTAAGATGAAATTTTGTGTACCTATAGAAATGGATCCCCTCAGGTATTATGACATTAAATCAATTCTCACAACTAGAATTTTTGATGAATTAAGTAACCAAAAGTTCAAGGTTTTATTTTCTTATAAGAATCTAAAAAAACCATTCTATTCAATCACTTAAATACACAATTATATTCTTCAACAATCAATCAAGAACAGTTTGACTTAATATATGTGCAAAGCTACTTCGTAGTTGTTCATTGATCAGTTTTAATTATATTTCTTATAACACCAATAATGCCAAACTTGAGAGCAACATTTAATGCTTTGTATTAGGAATAGGGCAGTAAGAACTATTATATTGTGTACATTGTAAATATATCATTTAAATTAATTTTCAGTCCCTGATCCATAGCATTTAAGCTCAAGACTGGCATAAAATCAATCAGCAAAAGAAAGCCAGTTTGTAACTAAGTCATGTATGGTCTTATTACCAATTGCATTTTGATTTACAGCACTTGTATCACTATCATGTTACAACTTTCTTATGGCTATTTCTATTCCAAGGAAGGCTATAAGAAACCTTAAGTTTGCTTCATAGACTAGAGGAAGAAAAAAAGAAGTAAATTTCCTACCTCCACAAACTCACAAAAGAAAATTCTAGTCAAGTAAGAGGAACAGATTCTCCCTATAAAAGGAAGGACTGGGGTGAAATTGAGGAGTAACATAGTAAAATAAATATATGTGTAATTACAATAAAGACAAAATTTTCCCCAAATATTTTTATTAGATTAATTTTGCTGGTTAAACATGAACAGTTCATATGTATATATACATGATTTTAGTTCTGATGTTGAAGAGCAGTTGTAATTATTTAATGCATATTACATGGGCATGTAAACTTTCTGAGTATCTGATGTTTTATTGCTATATAAATATTTGAGCAAATAAACTACTCCACTATTTTATCTCTAATGATTCGTGTCCTTTGGCTAAATTCTACTAGAATAGACACTAAAGCGTTTATGCTAAAATGTTTTATTTACCATGTCATCCAAGAATATTAGATTTCATTCTCAATATTACAGTTTATGCCAAGTACACGCAAATAGAAAAGCCTAAAACTCTGTTGTGATTGTTATTACCAGAGACCCTTGAACAACAACATAAGTTTGAACTGCATGGGTCCACTTATACATGGATTTTTTTTTCAATAAACACACTACAGTACTATAATTGTATCCTATCTTTCTTATGATTTATTAAATAACATTTTCTTTTTCTAATTTACTTAAGTGTGTGAATACAGAAAATAACACATATAACATAAAATAGGTGTTCACTTACTGTTTGTGCCATCTATAGAGCTTCTGGCTAATAATAGGCTATTAATAGTTAAGATTTTGAAAGTTAAAAGTTACATGCAGCTTTTTGGTTGTGTGTGAGGTTGGTGCCCCTGACCTCCACACGGTTTAAGGGTCAACTATATTGGCTTCAGTCAATCTGTAAACAGTCTTATCCAATTTCTCCTACATGTATTTCAGCTGAAAAATGGGGGTGGGAACAAATTATAGAAATTATGTTTTGATTGTATACCCATTCTTAATTGAATTTAACTCAATTACATTGAGTTAAAATTGAAATTAAATTTGGGGTGCCTGGGTGGTTCAGTCAGTTGTGCATCCAACTTCAGCTCAGGTCATGATCTCACGATTCATGAGTTCAAGCCCTGTGTTGGGCTCTGTGCTGATGGCTCGGAGCTTGGAGCCTGCTTCAGATTCTGTGTCTCCCCTCTCTCTGTCCCTCCCCTGATATCTCTCTCAAAAATAAATAAACATTAAAAATTGTTTAAAAAATTGAAATTAAATTCAGTTAACTGAAATGAAGTATAATTAAATAACAATGAGATATCACTACATACCTAGCAGAATGCAAAAATCCAAGACACTGACAACACCAAATATGGATGAGAATGTGTAGCAGCAAGAACTCTCAATCATTGCTGGTAGAAATGCAAAATGGTATAGCCACTTTGCAAGACATCTGGGCAGTTTATTATCAAATTACACATATTTTTACCATGTGATCCAGCAATCAGTCTTTAGTATTTGTCCAATGACTTACCAAACCATAGAAAAGCATGGAGGAAGATTATATCCGTATTACTAGGTGAAAGAAGCCAATATGGAAAGTCCACATATTGCACGATCCCAACCATATGACACTATGGAAAATCCAGAGCTGTGGAGACAGTAACAAAGATTAGTGGCGGTCAGGGATTGGGCAAGGAAGGGAAGAATCGATGGAGAACAAGGGATTTATAGGGCAGTGAAACTATTCTGTGTGATACTTTAATGGTGAATCCATATATTTGTCCAAAACCTTAGAATGTGTAACACCAAGAAATAATCTTAATATGAACTATGAACTCTGGGTAATAATGATGTGTCAATGTGTTGGTTCATTGATCATAACAAGCATATGACTCTATGGGGGATGTTAATGGTGGGGGAGGTATGGTGAGGGTGCAGAAAATGTTGTATGTAGAATTCTCTGCTCCTTCCACACAATTTTGCTGTAAACTTGAAGCTGCTTTTTAAAAAAGTTCTCAATGTAAAGGTCAATTTGACTCCTCAGAAAAAAATTATGATAAATCCATATATTTGCTATATTGAAGATGTCACACTTATATCTTCTCAATTGTTTGATGACAATTAAAAGAAATTGGAATGTTTTATAATATTTCCCAGATAAAACACTTTGCATTTGGAATCAGCAAATAGGATTTTGAAATAGGTATATAAATATCCATGCTTTTAATTTCTACTTGGTTTTCTTTTCAATTAAGTTATAGGTAAGGAACCAAAGTGGTGTTAGAGGAAAAAACAAGAAAAGTACAATTAAGTTGAAATACTTTAACTGATGTCAATATCATACAGCATCCCATAAGGTATAATTGATGAGTGAGTACACTGTAATATCATGAAATGGTATTCTGTCTTCTGATGTATAGAAAATATTGATGTAGGAATCTCATCTGTGTGAATGAATGATGCAGATACAACACATTTGTATTAATTATTAAATTCAGATATATCCCAGGGGCACCAGGGTGGCTCAGTTGGATAAGTGTCCAACTTTTGATTTCCTGATTCCTGCTAAGGCCATGATCTCACAGTTTGTGATTTCAAGCCCTGCATGGGGCTCTGTGCTGACAGAGCAAAGTCTGCTTGAGATTCAGTTTCTTTCTCTCTCTGCGCCCCCCTCCTCTCTCTCTCTCTCTGCCTCTCTCTCTCTCTGTGTCTCTCTCTTTCTCTCAAAAACAAATGACTAAGCTTTTTTTTTAAAACATAAATATTCTAGCAAATTTCTCCTGTGTACTAACTCAGAAACTCAGAGCTATAAAAAACCATCAAGTCTCAAAAGTGTGGTTAAGTCAGTGATTCCAGTCTTTATATATCCCTTGTGGAGACATTCAGGGTCACACTTATAATGGAGCCACGCATTGTACACAGTCTTGGAGAAGTTGCTTAACTTTACCTCTTCTCTCTCACTGATTCTTACACTTGAGTCCTTATGCAGTGAACCCCTGATCTAGCAACTTAAATATAATTTTTTGACAAAATTTAATGTATATTTATCATGTATTTCTGCTTTGTTCTGTTTCAAGACTATACAAGAATGCAATCTTCTATTAGTAGAATTACATTTGTGGAACACTTACTTGTGCCAGGCACTATTTTAAATACTTTGTGTGCATTTTCCCATTTAATCCTAACAATAATCATACAAGATAGATACTGTTATTTTCTTTACTTATGTGGGAGAGTAATAATTTGTCCAAGATCACTCAGCTGGTGAACTGTTTTAATCACCATACTAACTCTTGGTCACTATACCACATTGCCTTTTAAAAATAACCTTGGTAGGGGTGTCTGACAGGCTCAGTAAGGAGAACATGCAACCTTCAATCTCAGAGTCACGAATTCAAGCCCCACATTGAGTGTAGAGTCTACTTAAAATTAAAAAAATATATTTAACAAGAAACCTATGCACATGTATGTGTATATATATTTACTTATATATATTTATTCATTGATGACTAGAATAGCTTCAGAAACAATACAGACAACTCTAAAATAAATTCTTCATGAAGGAAGTAATAGTAATGAATTAAAGAAGTTAATCCAAAATAACAGTTGGAGTTGTTCTTTTAAGTATAAGGAAATTGCTATATTGTTGTTGAAATGAAGTATTAAAGAATGAGACTAATGCACATTTTGGAAACTTTGTCAAAATATTAATTAAATAAGAAGCTTGAGAATCAATTATATTTCAAACTTTATTCACTGTTACTTCTAATAAATAATCATAATTTTGTCAAATTTATTATTCAGGAACCTATTTGAAAAGCTCAGTTAAAAACACCAAAAGTATGACCTTCTATTTAGTACACCTCAAAAGTATAGTTACACCTTTGAGGAAAAAAAAATCTCTTATTTTCTAACTTTTATATTCCTCAGAGCTGTTTAGTTCAATTGCTATAAAAACTTGTTGAATAAATTCTTAGTAATTGAATTATTTTTTGCTCTATTTAGCTTAAAGAATGCCAAATACCTCCAACAATGTCATTAAACATGTGTTTATTTATGTCATTAAAACAAAACAAAAAAGAGCCATGTCAATTCAAGTAAATATTTTAGAGCAGACATGCATAAGTTTTTGTAGCATATTTTTTAAAAAGGTTAATGCAAACAAGTAAAAACAGAGAATAGCATGATAATCTCACAGTCCAATTTAGAACTGAGATCAAGAAAAACTAATACATGAGATTTATGCTATTTATAAGATAAACTAATGATGACAAATGTTATAACAATTGTCATGACACTAATCCAAATGCTTAAATTATTATTCTTCCAGAGGCAATTAGGTGAGTCTAATAATCTCTTTCCCAGATATGTCCAAGAATCTTGTCAGTGTGTAAACGTACCTCAAATCTGGCTGTCTGTTTATGTGCTAAGAATATAATGCAGTTTGCATTATAATGCTTACTTCCTGCTGCTATCTTATGTTGTATCCACATCATCCACTCTATGTAGGAAGTTATAGATCATTATCTTCCAGCAAATCTGGTGAGTTGTTAATCTTTGAGTCTTTATTAGTCTATTTAGTGATGGGCCCACAAGTAAATCAAAATTGCCTTTTCCATAGCATCCTCTTAATCTCCTCCATTGGCAGGCATTTATTGAACTAAGATAGACATGTACTTCTGCATTAATAATAACCCTTCCTATGCCTATTGTGGGACTTTTATTTTAAACAAGCATCATGTTTTTTCTGGTAATACTGAATTTTTCTGGTATGATTATAGAGACAGAATTCATGTTTATAAGGAACATGCAGAAAAGGAGCGGAGGCCTCATCTGAGCTGAGGCCTCATCTGAGTATTTTATTAGTAGTTTAAATCACATTATCTCCATTACTGCAACTGAATGCTACTTTTCTATTCATTCTCTTAATGGTTTCTCATTCAAATAAAAGACGTTAAAATCAGAAATGCTTCACATACCAGTTTTTGATTTTGTGTACTGAATTTCTACATTGTACATTTCTTACATATAAATGGAGGAAATTGCACTAGAGTATTTGTAAAATCAATTGGAAAATTATTCATCCTCCACAATGTGCTATCTCTTAGAAATTGACATGATTAATCCTCATCACATTCTAATGAAATTAACATTATTTTTTTTTGCATTCCAAAGATGAACATATAGAAATCCAGAAAGATGAAATATGGACCATATAAATAATGAACTTAAAACCAGTGGTTTTATCTTCACAAAAATGACACAAATAACCAAGTCCACGTTAAACAGAGGGAAAAGAGAAACAAGTTATGATAATAATCATTTCTCCTAGATACAGTCTTCACAATGGTATCTATTCAATGTTCATTACAACTTTGTCAGAAATTCTTTATGAATATAAAAGGAAATTGAACTCAACTGTGGTTAGGTATCTTTTGACATCTCAGCATCATGTCCAATGCCTTCTCTGCAGTCCTCTGCACTGCA
The DNA here is from genome assembly GCA_017311185.1 of Proteles cristata cristata. Lineage (NCBI taxonomy): Eukaryota > Metazoa > Chordata > Mammalia > Carnivora > Hyaenidae > Proteles > Proteles cristata. Next base: position 114,666 of record JAESUZ010004165.1, read on the forward strand.
AGGACTGGAGAGCTGAAAACTACATTTTTACACTTACTGGAAAGATTTCTCCTTATGCTTGGTAATGAAAAGACTCAGATGAGATATGAAAAGAGTAAGAGAAGCAGGAGCCATTCTTCAGGGGGGACACAAACTCTGGAAGGCATGAGATTCTGCAGCATTTTGGGGGCATGTTTTCTGGGAATCAACTTCTTCAGGTCCATAGGCAGTAGAGCTGGTCCAAAATGTCCACAGTTTTCTGATTCCCTGCAAGCTAGCAGCAAATTTAAAACCTAGCTGCATACTTTCCCATCTTTCCAATAATTTTCTAAGCATGAATTTTAAAGATCCTTCCTTTTTGAAATATCTTCCACTGATTATGTTTCTGACAAATTCTTCTAAATATGCATAGTGAGAGTCCATTCAAGTTGTCAGAAAGTGCCATCACTTTTACAAATCAATTAGTCTTTGCCAGGACCCCACCTGGAACCCAGGGTTTCCTTTTAATATTAGAAACTATTCAGGTCTCAATTAAAATATTTATTTGAAATTTATCTGAATCCTCATTCAGAGCCTAGGGTTTGTTAAGCATGGTGCTGATTTAAACCATCCGTTCCTAATGACCCAAAGCCTGTAATTGCCCACTCATATGTAACACAGTGTTACACACTGCATTTGATAGATTAATTAGTCAGATACATGTCCAATGTCCACCAGACCAAATGTCAGTGACTGTAGGACTGAACAGTTTCCAGCACATTTTATGCAGAAAAATTTAAATATAGAAGTTCAGGATCTCATCCACTAATCAGACGGGGCACAAAAGTAATAATGTTTTTGCATTATAGGATTTGGGTGTCATTTCTGTCACTGAGAGGCTGAAGCACCCTTTGAGTTACTGATCCTGAAAAAGGTGGTTTTGTAACTTTCCTGAAGTTGACTTCATCACGATGCACTGAGAATAGAAATCCCAAAATAGCTTTTTAGAATAGCCTCTTCTAAAAGAAAAGGGAGATATGAATCATAAAAACCTCTTCCTTGTAAAAGTTAGTTTCTCCTATTGATCTTTCTGAGTATTTTCAACTAAGAAGTGCAAGGAGTTGGAAATGAGTTCTGGAAAGATGTAGTGCACCCCAGCATAAACTGTCCCCAAACAGACATTTGTGTAAAGATGAAACAAAACAAAACACAACTAAAAAATAGCCACGGAAAAATCCCGGCAGCACTGAAAATAAAATGTGGTCAGAGATCTTATTCCCCTCACCAAAGTATTAGTACCTGACTATTTTCAAGTATCTCCATTTATAAATTCAAATTACACTTTCCTAGATAGTAGATTTTTTAAACAATTAAACAGTAAATTGAGGCCCAAGATTTTGAAGTTAATTAAAAAAATACAACTTGGCACATTCAAAATTATCTATATTAATTTTGTTTCATAAAAGCAAACTTTTTATTAAGACATTATAAGAGCCAAAACAATTTAAGCAGAAACTAACATTCTATTGGCTTCCCTTCTATCTTTTTTTTTTTTTTCTAAAATAACCAGTGACAATTAGGCTAGTTGCCATTTATTGGACACTTAAAGCCTTCCAGGTGTTTTAAATGATTCATCTCCTGTAACACTTATGGCAGACCTGTAAAGTACTAATAATGACCTTTTCACAGCAGAGAAAACTGAGACATAGGGAGATGAAGTACTTGCTCAGGATCACACATCTAGTAAGAAAATGCAGAATTAAAACCTGGGGAATATGACAAGAGTTTCCATTATAAAGCATTACAATATATTACTGCCACTAGATTTGTGATACCAGCCAGTACTCTCCTCACCTGCAGTTCACAGAGGAGTAATGATAGACTGGATCAACACAGTAAAGATTTATTGAGCATTTACTAAATACAAGAAACTTTACCAGATGTTGATGATAAAACTTAGATGTTTACTGTCCAATTATAACAGATAACAATGTCAACCCATTTCATCCTTCAGCTGTACCCTGAGTTATGATTGTAACTTCCATATTATAGGCTCATAAAATGTGACCTTGCTTCCTGGACACATTTAATTTTCCAGCCAAATAGGATATCTATTCCAATCCATCTTCTGTTAGTTCCTCCTGGCTATCTCTAGGTAGTCCAGGGTCAGAAAGCTAACATCTGAGCCAATCGAGACATTCTCTAGGAATGTAAATTTGGACTTGGGGGTTCTGACTCATTGCTTAAGGAGATGACATATAGATTTAAGAGACCTTGGTGGGACTATTTTTCTGCTTTTATTCTGAAAAATAGCTTGTCTGAAGGTGAAAGATGAAGCAGACCAGCAGTGAGAAGTAATATAAAACATAGAGAGACTTGGTGGTTTATTTCAAATTGTTTCTGGGACCCAGCTGCATCTCTGTCCATGAGTTCTATGAAGCACGCTTACATCCTAGGAAAATGTTTTTCCTTCTTTCTTTCTTTTTGTATTGATGCTTAGGCCAGCTCAAGTTGGGTTTGTGTTATTGTCAATCCAAAATTTTAAACCATAATAGCAGAGAAACTATGGTCACCTGTGCCACAGAAAAGGATTTTACCCAGTTTGTGTTTCTCATAGAAGAATTTTAAACATGTGAAAGTATAGAGAAATTCTTTTTATGAAAGGTCAAAATCCACTAGCTTTCTGGAAAGAAGGATAATGACCCCTAATCGGATCTCTTAGAATTCCCTATAAAGATCTCCAAACTCGGGACCCAATTTACTTTTCCATTTCATCTTCCTCTATTCCTTATTACTTACTTAAACTCCAGCTGAAATAACTTGTCCTCATCACCAAAGACATAATTTCTCTCAACTGGGCTGATATTCAGCTGGTGTTCACTGGTATGTTGGTTCGACCCAACTGGTAAGTCAATGTTCATGTCATGTTGTTTTCATAAATATTTTAAATTTCGCTTTCAGCTTCTACAAGTCTGATTTGTTACATATGGTTCCATCATTCTAGTATATCCTTCTCTAAATTGTCTCAGTGGCTAATTCCCAATCACTGATTCATTCATTCATTCATTCAACAAATATTAAGCACCTATGAGACATGTATTATTTTACTCATTTGGGAAACTAATGCATGCCTTACTTTTTTAAGAGGGTCATTTTGCTGTGTGAGGAAGACTCTAGAGTTAAGAATGAGGCAGGGGGACCACTTGAAGCTCTATTAAGACCGTAGTCAACACTAGTATCTAGGTTGATGATTGTAGCAATGCAGACTGATGAATAGTATATTCTAAGGTAGAGAGCCTTTTATTAGTATTTTAAATATCACTTTTCCTATGAAGTTCTCCATTACTCTACAGAGTTATTTGCTCTATCGCATGTGCTTACAGGATATGTAATTGATATGTCTTTTTTTTTTTTAATTTTCCAATGTCCATTTATTTCTGAGAGAGAGAGATGGAGTGCAAGCAGGGGAGGGACAGAAAGAGAGGGAGACACAGAATCCAAAGCAGGCTTCACATCCTGAGCTGTTCAGCACAGAGCCCAATGTGGGGCTCGAACGCACAGACTGTGAGATCATGACCGAGTTGAAGTCAGACACCCAGCCGACTGAGCCACACAGTTGCCCTGCTATCGACATTTCTACTCTAGCTTTTGTCAATTGTAATTAAGTTATAAATAATTTCCTTTCCTCTCAGGCTTTGATCTCTTATAATTTAGACATCTAATATTTTTATCTTTCTTTCGCAATGTCTAGCACAATGCCTAGTTCATACTACACAATTAATCTTTCTCAGCAAAAACAAGAGGATAAAATTACATGATTATGTGGAAATATTTCTAAATTAAGAATATACATTTATGCATTCTCTGGTCTTATTGATTGGGTTAATTCTTAACTAATATGTAAGGTTAGCCTATTAATGTTATGGAAAAGCAAGAGTTAATAAAAATGATTCCTTCATATATATCTTTCATATGTTTTATATATGAAATGTAATAATAGTACCTATAATAATGTATTATATGTTATGGAGCACCTGGGTGGCTCAGTCGCTTAAATGTCTCACTCCTGATTTCAGCTCAGGTCATGATTTCACAGTTTGTGAGATCAAGCCCCATGCTGACAGTGTGGAACCTACTTGAGATTCTCTCTCTCTCTCTCTCTCTCTTCTCTCTCTCTCTCTCTTTCTCTCTCTCTGTTTCTGTCTGTCTCTCTGTTCCTCCCCTGCTCATACTTGCTCTCAAAATAAATAAATAAACTTAAAATATGTATAATTATATATTGTACATAAATATTATATAAATATTTTATACATATGTATAAAATGTGATCAAAAAGGAAAAAATACATTGGTCCTATGGTTAGTTTTGCAATGATTACCAATCCACTTCAATACATTGGCTTAAGAAAGAAAGAAAAAAATCCCAAAAATTTGGTAAGAAATCTCAGAAGAAATTCCTGTTGAAGTGCATGTCTAAATGATGGGCCACAAGCAATCAACATTTTGCTCTTTAGTCTTGCTATGTTTTATAGTTCAATGGGAGTGCAGTGGCAACAGTAAGTAATTAAACGAAGTTTATTTGTCCTCCCAAATGAGTAATCTACAAAACCATATTTATTATCAGAGACAGTGGCAACTCTGCATGAACAAATTATGGCGGCACCACAGCGTTAAAGTGAGGAAGCATGATGGCATGTGGGTATCTGAGAAGTGGTAACTTGCTAATGATATCGAAATTCTCCATTATCTAGAAGCTGCGACTTGTTTTTAAACTTAGCTCAGCTTGTGACAGTGGGGAAAGATTGGCTCCCATATGTTGGAGAAAGTCATCGAAAAGACGGACTGCCAATTTGACCGTTGACCCTGAGCCCTGGCCTGGGCACGGGGAGGCTTCACGTCCCTTGGCTATCCTTGGGATGTAGGTTCTATTCTTCTTTCCTGCTCCCAGAGGCTGGTCCCAGGACATAGCCTTGAGATAGCAAGAGCGTGTTAAGAACATCTGCACCGTGTAAGTGAGCCCAGTTAAGGCCTCCTTATAAACTTTTATGATTTGGCAGGCAGCACACAGGTCCATTTATCTTGCCGCTGCTCAGGACAAACCTCCGATGTGAAGTTCCTTTTGCTTATTAAAACTGCCACCTACCCACTCAGAGTGTCTTACTCCTTTCCGTAGGAGAGTCTCCCTGCTCCTCATTTGCAGAGAACTGACTGGTTTCAGATTATACCTGGCCTGAGAGGGTTGTGAACCAACACCACAGTTTGAAGAAGGTCACCAAAGGCAAAGAAAAAGAATTAGCAGAAATAATGTATTAAGTCTGCAGGCCAGCAGAGCATAAATATATACCTGAATCATCCCGTAGATCTCAGACAAAACCCCCAGAAAAGAGGCTTACAGCAGAAACAAGTCAAAAACAGCCTACGTGTTGCATTCTAATTTCCGACTACAGATTTGCTACCTGAGATTTACTCTTTTTCCGGCATAAATTGTCTCTAGACATCAACACATGTCTCAAGAGTATTCTTGGTTAACGAGATGTCATACAATATATAGTTTGATACTTTGCTTTTTATTTCATCAAATGTCTTATGTCTTTCAATTGATATTTTGAAATAGATAGCAAGGCATTTCCCCCTGATTCTGACTCACCTGTTACTAAAGGGTATAGCCAAACAATCATCTGATGACTATCATCTGTGCAATGCATTTAATTCGCTTCTGCATATTAACACAAATCGATTGGCCCAAGACCTAAAAGAAATTATCAAGCTTAATGCAAAACAGAAAGCCATCAAGTACGGTTTTGAAATGCAAATCAAAATGGTTGTTCCTTGAGGTGATAATAAACCACCTTGCCCTAAATGGAGAAGGCTAAATGTACTAAATGGGGAAGTCTAAAAAAAAAAAAAATTTGCAGGAGGATTTCAACATGTTTTTTGGAATTATTTTCAACTGTAGTCCTGACATCTTCTTTGGTTGCCAGTGAGAGATCTTGAATGAAAAACTCACATATTCCTAAATCCTTTGGAAAGTTGTTTACATTTCTTTCCATTAATGGCTTTTTAACATGAAACATATTTATCACAAAATTATACTTTTTATTAAAAACATTGCATATAAATAAGTATCCCACCCACCTATATGTGATCCTTATTATTTTCTAGATGATATCATTTCAAGCTTACCTTGAGCATATACAGTGTATACAGATATTATCTTCTATAAAAATAGGATTGTGCAGATATTCCCCTTTCTAAAAGTTATGCCACTTTACTTTTATGAAAAATCTGTATTAGTACTATAACAACTTTTTTCGAAAAGCAAAAATCCTGTTCGGATTTCTTTTGGTTACCAAAAACAGGTATTAATGAAAGTCCTCAGCAGAAGTGAAGAGACATAGCACAGATTTTCAAAATGCAAGGGATCCCTTCCCTTTTCACGATTTTGGTTTATGCAAAGTTTCACAGAAATGCTCTGCTTTCAGTAGCAGGAACACCTGTACCAATGTACTGTTTTAAGGTATACTGGGGCACCAGGGTGATTCAGCCAGTTGAGCATCCAACTCTTGATTTTGGCTCAGGTCGTTATCTCACGGTTGCTGAGTTTGAGTCCCTTTGGAGCTATACCCTCATAGCACGAAGTCTGCTTGAGATTCTCTCTCTTCTCTCTCTGCCCCTCTCCTGCTCTCTCTCTCTCTCTCCCTCTCAAAATAAATAAATAACCTTAAAAACAAACAAAATTAAATAAAAATAAAAGTAATCTAAAAGGAAAACAAATCTTTGGAGTAAATTAATTACTCTGAGCCCTAATTTATAGTAATATAATTTTATTTATGTTCGTATCTTTGTATCTTTATAATTTCAAGAAATGTATTTACATTGAAAATTCCCAGTAAAACAAAAGAAGGTTATTTTAACAATACATAAATATAATTTGTTTATGTATATTTGAAATAATGTTATGAAGCAGAAACTTTTCTCATATTATATACCTTGTATATCCATTTAGTTATCTATTATTTATATATAAATACAAATTAGAACATAGGTCAATTGTAAAGAAAAACTAATTTCTATTCCATGATAATCTAAACTAATTAGTCTTTTCCTTCTAATTATCTGTATTAATTTAAATAATCTATAACTTATAACACAAACAAGCTGTCTGGAAATTTAGTGATAAAAATTCTACTAATGAAAGTTATGCAATTTTTATTGATGAAAAAGTTTTTTATTTGGTCAATAAATATCCCAGTGAATTTATTGATTTCTCTCAAACTCTAGAAATAGAACATGATATAAATCTCTGACAGATCTGAACAGTTTTCTCTCTTTAATAGTCCTATAATTCATTTATTTCATTAGATTTAGCATGCTTTTTTTTTTCTTTTCTGTGAGTTCTTCCTTTATTATGCAGACAGTGTTTGTTGTTTTGCAGAAAATTTGTGATCACAAATGTTGGCCATGTAAAAATATTCAGAACAGGGCTAACTTTGTTAATATCTAAAATGACTTATGTGAGCTAAAAAATATACAACTTCTCTGAGCTCCTATCGTGAAGAATGCCCTTACCTCAGCAGTTATTCGTCACACACCAATTTTTACTGCTTTGAAAACTCATTACTTAGTAGTAAACTTTTACTCATTTTAGAGCACCCATCTGCCATTAACTATATGCATTATCCAGCCTCTCCACATAAATGATAAAAGCCAGGGTCCAGTTTAATGACAGTGTTGTATGGCTGGTGGTTGAAAAGTCAATCGTCATTATGGATTTGTCTGCTAAGCATCATTATTTCTGTAATTTTGAAATTCAGATGAACTAAGAGTAAAGCTTTATGCCTTCTATAAACTTTCTGGACCAAAACAGAGGCAATATACATGGATGTTTTTATTTTAAAATGTTTTAATTCATCTTTTTCCTCTCAGATGAAGCAAATGACAAAATCTGTGTTTGTCCTTCAGGATCATTGACTCTAGCACACACATATACAAAGGAAGTTTTATGCTTATTTTAGTTGAGTATGCAGCTGAGATCAATTAGGAAAAGTTAAGTTATGGAGCAAATTAAACTTTAAAGCAATTATGCAACTGAAGACCTCAGCTTATTTGGCCTTTAAATTTTTATGTAAACTCTTAATAAGTATATAACATAACACAGAAGTTTAGCTGCTAAGCATTTTTAAACCTAAAGACCATAATTTTCAGGATCAGATTAGGATAACTTACTTTTCTCTAAATAAAATAAAAGAGAAACTTATTTTAACTGCATTTGTCATTTTTTAAACTATTAATATACCTGAGAAAATTTGAAAATAAAATCCTTAATATTCTTATAAACAAGTCAACTGGACAGTCTTTCTTAGAAGTGAGCAATGTATGGGATTGAAGGACTTCTCATATGGCTGGTTCAAATAGAGCACAAGAACTAAGTCCCATATCTGGGTTCTCTATCAAAAGCAACTGGTAAATATAAATTTCTAGGTTTAAAGAGACATGAAGAGATATTTCTAGTACGTAGTACACATCTTCTATTTCTGACATGAACCTAATACATTGTCCTTTCCTCCATAAATATTGTATTATATTTATGTTTGTGATCACAATTTTATTTTCATTCTAAAATCCCTTTAAAAATCAATAAATTCTGTGCAAATCTTTAGTGTAATTATTAGAAGCAAAAAATATAAATCACACAGGTTCATATTGAGATGTTCTCTCCCATTCACTAGTTGTCTGGAATATGGGAAGGAATTTAACCTTTGTGACTCAGTGTCCTCAAAAGGAAAATGAGGATAATAACTTAGCTAGAAGGTTATTGTGAGGATTAGAAAATATGTCAGAAAGATTGTAGCTTTCAATTCTTATTATTGAATATACAAAATCATGAATAGTTTATTAACAGCTACTGTAATGATTATTTTTGAGAAGGAAATGTATTTGGAAATTATATTGATAAACTAGTTGTGAAATATGGACAAATTATTCTTTATGAGAGTAAGAGATCAATTTATTCTGCTTCTAAAATGTTGGAGGTAAAAAAAAGAGATCATCAAAGAAAGCAATGAGAAAAGAAAAGAAAGAATATGAGATAGAGGACTAGGTGGAGGAAGAGCCAGTGGAATTTTCTCTTTATAATATGCTCAAAACACTTAAGAACCAGGGATGAATGGTGCTGAATTGTAAGTGATTTCATTACCACAATGTAAATATTTCCCTATTTAGGAGTTTATGCCAACCAAATATTTGCTAAAGCCTGCTATACTCATTATGCTTTGTATGATTTGTTTTATTATTTTGCTTTGTGAAAAATGGAAAAGGACCAAAAATCTTGTGATGTACAAAAATGGACTGATGTCACAGAGGAAGGATCCAGGAGGCAGTCAGCTCCCAGGTGTTGGAAAATTCTAGCAACTGCTTTGGATTTCCATCGAATACAATAAAGGAAACTATAATTAATCATATGTATATATAAAGTGATAGGACAATCTCCAGGTGATACTGACTTTAAGCATATAGCCATAATCATTACATCTTCAAAGCAGTGTATTGTTTTCAAGGAGTTTTTGGTACATGATCTCGCTTGTTCTTCACCAAGCTCAATGAGGCAGACAGGGCAGGCATTCTTTGTCTCACCTGAAGTATCAGGAAATAGTCTCAGAAGATTAAGTGACATGTTCAATATGATATTGTGATATAATAAGAAATGTATATTTGGTCTTTGTCTTTGGTTGCTGACAGAGTCCCTAAAACCCTAGTAATTTCCTGAATGATAAAGCTGAGAAAATCATCTCTTGTTATTTATGAGTCCTTTTCCACCACACGTGAGTTTATGTTAATAATGTGACTCTCAAAAGGTCTTTAGCTAGCTTCAGGATGGAGTCTGGTAACCACTCATGATTAAAGGGTTGGAACTTTCGGTACCGCCTCCTTGTCCTCCTGGGAAAGGAGAGACCCTGGAGATGAGCTAATCACCTGCCGTCAATGATTTAATCAGTCATATCCACATAATGAGACCTTCATAAAACCCCTAAATAGCAGGATCTGGACAGTGTCTTGGTTGGTAAACACATTCACATGTCAGGAGGGTAGTGAACCCTAAACTTCATAGGGACAGAAGCTCCCACACTCAGGATCCTTTCAGACCTTGCCTTATATATCTCTTCATTTGTATTCTTTATAATAAATAGTAAATAAATGTTTCCCTCAGCTCTGTGAGCCATTGTAACAAATTATTAAGCCTGAGATGGGAGTCATGGAAATCTTTGATTTATAGCCAAACTAGAAAGAAGTGTAAATAATTTGAGGACCCACTACTTGCAAATGGGACACAAAGTAGGGAGCAGTCTTGTACGACTGAGCCCTTAGCCTGTGGGGTCTGTGCTAGCTCCAGGTAGATAGCCAAAACTGAATTCAATTGTAGAACCCCAAATTAATGTCTGCAGATAATTGGAGAGTTGTTTGGTGTGGAAAATCCCACTGTTGGTATCACAGTTTTATGAGTAGGGCAACAGTTTTTTCCTTTAACCAAGGTAAAGGAAGCTAGTAGAGCAAAAAGAGCTGAAACAGTCCAGCTTTTTTATCTCTGTAGAGGATAGAAGGTATAGATTGGAGAAGAGTACCTTGGATCTGGTAACTGTTCATTTTAGTTTACATAAAGGTCATCTTTTATGAAACCCAAGGAAAGAAAAGAATACATGCCTCGGGGAGGGGAGGATGAGCATATTGTTTAAAAAATAATTTTTGAAGTTATGTTAAAGATAAATGAATTTATTACTTATATTAAATAGGAATGTCTTTAGAAAGAAATTGATCCTTCTAAAGAATCAAACAATCTACGTTTGATTTCAAATTTATTGAAAGGAATCCAGCCTCAACCTAGAATGAAAACCTCTCGTTCCTTTTACATGTCAATGAGTACACACATATACTCAAAGTTCCTTATCTCCCTTCCATGACATCCAAAGTGGAATCAGTAGAGCTATGGATCATTACTCATTTATGCTCACCTCAGAGAAAAAAACTGTCTACAGGATAAAATTATTGAGGCACCTGGATGGCATAGTAGGTTAGTTGAGCATCTAACTCTTAATTTTGGCTCAGGTCATGATCCCAGGGTCTCAGGATCAAGCCCCGCCATGCTCATTGTGGAGCCTGCTTGGGATTCTCTCTCTCCCTCTGTCCCTCTTTCCTGCTCACACACTTTCTCTCTATCAAATTAATTAACTAATTAATTAACTTAAAAATTTATTAATGACTTTTATGTCTCAGCCTCCTGAATAGATAAGACACTGGAGTACACAAAAGAACTTCTACATTAAGATTCTAAGTGTATGGATTGTATTTCTCCAAGAAGAGACAAATGTTACCCCTTAAAGGGAGCATCTTGAGAGCTGAGTGGTAGAATGGGGGTCATTAAGAATCAAGGAAACACATTCTGAAGATTTATGCAAGAAGAAAGAAAACTTTCCTATCTGTGAAATAGAATAGGAGGTAAACACCTTATTCCTTGTAAAATTATAAAAATAAACCCATGTGAATTTTAGATTGTACCCAGGATCAAGTTCACTAATACTTTCTAATTTATAAGCAATCAAAGGACACAGAATTAAACAGGGAGAGGTCCCAGACTATTGAATGTGGCTCCCCATTTTTTTCCCTTTCTATATTGGACTCACACTCTTTGGCTCAGAATGATAGATGAAGAACATGAGTGTGTGAATTACCTCATACTTCAGGGAGGATTTAGTTATGAAAAATTGCCATTTTTATACCTAGGTAGTACTTCAGCTTACATGTTCTTACAGGAAGCCATGCCTAATAAACCATAAATTCTAGAATTGTTTACCATAAGTAATCCTCAACCAAGGACATTCTGCTATAACCATTCCATAGATTAATGCTTTATTTCTGACAAATACATTGGTCTGTTTAATAAAGTCAATTTTCAGCAAGCTTACAAGTAGATTAGATTGGATTACCTGCTTTCTTTCTTCATTTTCAGGAGCATCTGTCCAATAACAGGAGTCATAGATCACAAACCCATTGCTTAACTCTTTCCTCCTTATTACCTTTCCTCTTATCTCCCTTACCCAATTTCATTACTTTATAATACAGATCTCTATCTACCGTTGGGGCAATTACTTAAAATCTTAAATAATGTGTCTCCATAACTTTATATAAGATGGTCAAGGCTATATTTACAAAATGGAGGGGGAACTTTATTCCATGGCCATAGAGAAGAGTTATTCAGTTGGTCCTAAAGGCTTAGTTTTCTCCCCCTATCCTGTAGTTTATTAAAGAGGTGATTCAATTGGCCTTATGTAGGTTAATGGAAGAACAGGCTGAGTAAGGAAGATTTCTTTCTTGCAAGGTCATTTCCTGTCCTGGGAAGCTCTATTACATAATTGCTTATATGTTTCTTAATCATCTTTTGCTATAAATATCTACAGTTATGGAGGTGAAATTCCTTTGCTGGAACCTTTTCCATGGTACGTCCAGTTCAAATATTATCAGGTTAAGCACATGATTCTGTTGGATGATTAAAGTTTGGGGAATTATGTGTATTGTGCTAGTTATCTGTTGTAAGTTTTTCCTCAATACACAGTATATTATATTGACATTGAATAATAGTGATTTTATGGGTTTCTATTTCTTTTTTTATTGTGCAGCAATTATCAGATGGGCATTGGCACACACCCTAAGGTGAAAAATAAATTTAAGCTATGGATGAAAAACTGGTTACAAACATGATAAGATCTTTTTTTTTTTTTATGTTTTATTTATTTCTCAGAGAGACAGCGTGAGTAGGGGAGGGTCAAAGAGAGAGGGAGATACAGAATCCAAAACAGGCTCCAAACTCTGAGCCAGCTGTCAGCACAGAACCTGATGCGGGGCTCGAACCCACGAACTGTGAGATCATGACCTGAGCCGAAGTCAGACACTTAACCAACTGAGCCATCCAGGTGCCCCTAAGATCTATTGTTTTAACTTTCTCCTTTGTGGGACAGGGACAGGAGAGTGTAATCACCAAGATTTCATTAGTAATTAGTAATGGTATTCATTAGTAATGGTATTCCTGTAACCCAAACTTAAGCCCAATGATGCTTAGTCGAATAAAACTTTTACTAAAGGGATTCTCTCAAGTGTTTGTGGTGGATAGCAATCCAGGTAGAAGAACATCCACTGCTCCAAGACTGAAAGGAGTAGAAGTTCTATTATTCCATTTACAAGTGGTATTCCGTTCACAAAACACTTCACAATAAATATATCATCAGAAAAACAGTATTTCAGGGGTGCCTGGCTGGCTTAGTTGGTGGAGGGTGGAACTCTTGATCTTGAGGTTGTGCATTTGAGTTCCACATTGGGTGTGGAGATTACTTCAAAAAAATAAAATCTTTTTATTCAAAGAAAGTATTTCAGAATCATTTAGTCCATAACTTTTGAGGCTAGATTTCCTTGTTCTGAAAGAAAAAATATAGGGACCCTTGGGTAGCTCAGTCTGTTAAGTGTTTGACTCTTGATTTAGGGTCAGGTCATGATCTCATGGTTGTGAGACTAAGCCCTATGTTGGGTTCCATGCTGGACATGGAACTGGTTTAAGATTTCATCTCTCCTCTCTCTGCCTCTCACACACTCACTCACACACACACACTCTCTCTCTCTCTAAAAAATAAAATAAATAAAAGAAAAAAGAAAAGAAAAATATACACCTGCACTTAATATTTTAATTACCTCAAGGACATAGTTTCTTGCATATGATTCTTGAATATTCTAAATATTCTTTAATATTCTAAAATATTATTGACTCAAAGTATGACATATCTCTCAAACGCATTGGCTTAAAAGTGATATAATTAAGGTAACATAAATTCAAATTTTTAAATATATCTAGTGTTTACTTTTGCACACATAAATTACAGATGTAATGATATATGGGGCTTTCGGTGTATACTTAATGTAGAATAAATGAGAAAGTTTAGAAAGTGTTTCTGGACTCTCCTGGGCTAAATTTAGCTAGTAGTAATTTCTTTAAAAGTTGATGGCTCCAAAATAAGGTATCAGAATAAATATTTTGAAAAGAAAATAGGGAAAGCAGGTGTTTGCAGTGACATTAAAGCCCTGGAGACCAGAAAGCAAATGCTTCAATAAAGGCTGGGGCTTTCCTCTGGGAGAAGAGACTCCCAAGTCGCAAAAGGTACTATAATTATATGTTGGGTTCTCCATACCCTCACCCCCATATTTACTTTAAGACTTTTAAAGAAACACAAAATAGAGGAAGGATGAAGTTTTAGGTTTTAGTGATAATATTATTAATAATAATAACATAAGGCAAAACAAAATATACTGCAAATTTTCTTAAGGTCTACAATCTCATTGGACTTAAGTCTCTTCATAATCTGTCTTTTGCACGATAATGTTGTATAACACTCTCAGAAAACCTCAATGGCATAGGATGATAATTTTGTTAATTTTGTTTCTTAGTCAATGAGTTAGCTGGGTGGGGCTACTGATATGGTCCAAACTTAGTTTAGCTTGGCTAAACTTGTTCATTTGTCTGAGAGAAACTTGCAGATCAATTAAGGATGTTCTTGGCATAGATTTTCCATCAGTACCCTATGTGACCCATCCTCCAACACTTTAGACCAAGGATTTCATCATGTCAGATACAAGGGTTGAATAGAGAGAATGAAAATGTGCGAGCTCTTTTGAGGCCCCATGTCAGAAATGTTCAATCTTTTCTGTTCAACCCATTGGTTAAAGTAATAGCTCTTCCAGATTCCAAGTACAAGGCCTAGTGGAGGAAATAATCATTTTTCCCATTACTCTCCTAGGTTCTCTGGCTGGGGCCCTGTTAACAGGACTGACATACAGATTTATTTAAAGTTTTATGCAACACAGAAGACTTCATGAGGAGATGAATACCTGATGAAACTTGAGTATTTTTATACTAAGTTTTATGAAAAGTGGAAAGTCATAGGAAAATCAACAAAAAGGTAATAAACTGGAGGGAACTTAGCAAGTCCTGTTCATACAGATTCCTGTCAGTATCCCTCCATCTTCAGAGGTAAGTATGGTCCTGCTTCAGGGAAGAAGGGTGAAGTCAGAGTCCATTTAGCACCTGTCATTTCTCTTCATTTTGAATAATTAAGATGCCAAGATGCCATTTTTAAGGGTAGTGTGTTCTGAATCCAATCAGAGACAATTAGGAATTGCAAGGTAAATGTTAGATGAATGGAGGCCATTAACAAGAACTATCAGTATAATCAATTCACCAAAGTAGACAGAAAGTACAAAAAGGTACATAAGCTTCATCGTATAGAACAAGAGGATTGGACCTTTAACTGATTATTTTCCATCTTGAGAAGTCCTGCTGTATATCATATTCTGCTGAATCGAACATTTAAAACTTTTTAAAGACAAAATTTCTAGGACTCTTGGCACCTTAAAGGTGTCGTTACCTAAATGCATGGTTTGTAGTAAACAGAAAGAGGAAACCACAATTCTTCATCTTGGAAATACACCAGGCAGCTCTGATAAGCAGCAGGGCAAGGAAAGGCTCAAACAGATGTTAATGGGAGAGAGATGCACATTTTGCAATGAATTGAAGCACAGAAAATTCCTCCCACACCAGGTAAAGAAAGATAAGAGCTGCAGTTTAGAGAAGACAGGATCTTCCCAGGAGGAGTGAGTCATGAGTTTTTTGAACTAAAGCCAAAAATCATAAATAAGAGTGGGGCTCTGTAATAAATGTCAGTTGATTTTTATTTATTAACCACTGTTATTTATCCAAGTTAAAATTCTTGTGAAGGAGCTCATATTTCCTTTCTACAGTTGATCTGAGAACACATTAAAATGTGGGAGAGGGGGAGGATGAAAGGTATTTATCCAGTCCATCCCACAAAATCAATCCCCTTTTAAATCCATGTCAGCAAAACCATCGGATAAACCCATCACCTGACAGCTTGTTTTTATTAATATTACCTCAGTGAATAATAACAGTAAACATGTATTGAGCACAGAGAAAAAAATGGCCATGGAGAAAGCCTCCCCACCAACACATACAAATAGATAGCACTAGTTTTCAAAGAAGTGTCTACCACCAAAATTAGTCGAAAGCTTAATGATTTTTAAAAATATACTCTAGTTTATTTGCTGTCAAAATCCACATCTAGTGCTAACTTCTTAAGGAGGTAGTTAAATTCAGAACAGTCCTGTTAAAATTTAGTCTCGTCAGATGTTTTAGCAGACATTTCCAACCCTCGTGTGTCCCTTCCACCCCAGTATTTCCATAGTGCACTTCATATTCTGGATTCTACCTTTGTATCCAGTTCATTTTTTGTCTATAGCTAGTGGTAATTATTGCTGATACCCTAATCTCTGCATGTTATGCATCTCATAAAAATAACTTTACCCCAATATATAAATGTCTCCTCAATATTCACTGAGATGGTAAGAATAGTAGAGATTTCAGCAGCCTGTTAGCAGGTTCTTGGAGATAAAACTTTAAACTACTATCCCTAACTGAAATAAAAGCCTAACTTGTTTTCGTTTTTTAAATTCTTTTTTTTTTCTTATTTTTTAATGTTTTCTTATTTTTGAGAGAGACAGAGTATGACCAGGGTAGGGGCAGAGAGAGGAGACACAGAATCTGAAGCAGACTTCAGGCTCTGAGCTACCAGTACAGAGCCCGACACGGGGCTCAAAACCACAAACCGTGAGATCATGACCAGAGCCAAAGTCAGACACTTAACCGGCTGAGCCATCCAGTTGCAACAAAGCCTAACTTGTTTTCCATATGATCTTAATTAATTGGTCTATTGTTCTTGGATATATTTTATCTGTTTACTCTTTAAAACCTAGACAGAGTTTTATAAACTCATAGTCAATATCTCTACATTCAAGAAGTCACCAAATTCCAGTGGATCCAACTCTGAAATATGTCTCAAATTTAATAACTCTTTTTTTTTTAATTTTTTTAATGTTTTATTTATTTCTAGGAGAGAGAGAGAGAGAGAGACAGCGTGAGCAGGGCAGGGTCAGAGAGAGAGGAGTCACAGACTGAAACAGGCTCCAGGCTCTGAGCTGGCAGTCAGCACAGAGCCCAACGCGGGGCTCGAACCCACGAACCGCAAGATCATGACCTAAGCGAAAGTCGGATGCTTAACCGACTAAGCCACCCAGGCGCCCTTCAAATTTAATAACTCTTAATCTCCAAGCCCACTGCCTTTGTTCAGTCCTACTTAATTTTTCCCTAGACTATTTATTATTCTGCTGCCTTGACAATCAGCCTTTAACACTGGTCCCAACCCAAATTCCAATTTAGTATTTAGACTTCTATCTAAGTTATCTAAATTCATTTTACCATTTCATAAAGAGCCCTTTCAGTGAACTGCTCATAGACCATAGGATAAAATGCAAAACCCTTGGGTATGAGGCCATACTCTGCCTTATTCAAATCTGTAGTTTCATTGCCTGCCTCTATGTCTGGCAATGATAATGTACTCAAGACACATTTGAGAAATGAAATAAATGGTCTGCAAATTAAAAGGGATTCCTCTCTTTTGAAGATGTTAAGGAGTATTGCACTATTGTCTTGAATATTCTGTTATTTGCAGAGTCAGCTTTATTTGAACTTGCAGACTAGAAGGTCATATGAGCAGGTGAAAGAAATTCATTCTCATTTTGCTTCTCATATGTGAAAAACCAATACCGCAAAAGATATAAAAGAAATTTCTGATTTCTTTTTAAATAGGAGATTAGGAAGAATTGCAGCTGTTTAACTGTCAAGAAGGCAATGATCACAAAGTCTCAGGGAAGTGACAAATGTTTTTATCTAGAGTATACATAGGGTAGCAAAATATTTAGAAACTTACCCTAAGACAATTTTACAAGTTACAAAGGGAGTAAAAATAGGCCCCGTTGACAAAATATTTTTCTGGTATCTCTTCATGTAGCATCTTCCTGTCCCCTGCTTTTTCACTAACTTCTGAAGATATTACCATCAACTGAATTAATGGAAATTAACATAAAGATTAACTCCTATTCACCAACAACAAACTGATAAATTTTTCCATGCCTAGGAGGACAATACAAATAATATTTCCTGAATTTTATACATTAAATAGTTACTACTATCAATCATGGAATGAGTTCAGTAAGAATACATTCTGTCTGATATTTTAGATCCTAGGAAATTTTCAATAAGACCTATGCAATCTTCTCTCTATTTGTTTTCAATAGATAGGATAATCAAGAATATAGGGATAAAAGATTATCCCTTGTTCTAGCTCTTTCCACTGGATATTTTATGCACCTATGTTTCGTGTTTCCATATTATCTGGTCTCTACATAGGCAGGGGAAGTGTCTTGTGCAGATTTTGTAGCTCACAAAACTCACAAAGTGTTAAGTGATTATGAACTATGTACTAACTGATTTAATTCCTCATTAGAGGATATTGAGAAAACATATTTGTTATTTGGTCCAATTTCCACTAATTTCCTTTGTGTTCCTGAAAGCAGCTCCCAATGAAACATATTCCAATATTCAGGAGTATGGATTCTTAATAAGTGTGAAGGTTAATTTTATGTGTCAGCTTCATTGGCCATTGGGTGCTCCAATTAAACATTATTTCTGTGTGTTTCCAAATGAGATCAGCACTGGCACTGGTAGATTCAGTAGCATAGATTGCCCTCCTCAATGTAGGTGGGTATCATGCAATCCACTGAGGTTTTAAAAAGAAAAAAAATGGAGAAAATGAGGATTCACTCTTTTCCTGCCTACATACTTGAGCTAGGACATCATCTTCTCCTTCCCTTGGACTGGAATCTACATTATCTGCTCCCTTGGTTCTCAAGTCTTTGCATTAGGACTGAAATTATAGCAATGGTTCTCTTGGGTCTCTAGCTTACAGATGGCAGATCATGGGGATTTTCAAAGTTTGTAATGATGGAAACTGATTATCTCATAATAAATGTATGTATATACACACATATCTATATATCCTATAATGTATATCTTATATCTCTATATATTTATATATAGATATTGGATATACTATATATATATGATAGTTCAGTTTCTCTAGAGATACTTAACTAATACAATAAACTCTAAAGGTAAGCAAATATCAGCAGGGTTATTTAGCTCAAATTTGACCCAAGAACAACTTCAGTTGTTCCTATCCCACGGTCAACGTCTTACAATGGCTGCTCTGGATAAATATATGCATTCCGAGTTAAGCAGGCACTTCAAATGAAGGTGTGTTTCAGGAATTCGGCTGAGGAATCGTAGATATTAGAGCTGGAAGGAAACTAAGGGTAGAATTTGTCTTCATCTTAAAGAGGATGAAAATGGTGAAGAAATTTAGGTGTCTTGATACGTGAACAGGTTGTCTTTTTAGTATATAATGATATGTGCTTTGATATTGAATTATATAGCTTCTAGTTCCCTCAGAGTTCATAGTTTGGAGATACATGGAACACAACTCAAATTTGATCCTTTAGGACATGAGACAGATGTAAACAATCACTAGCGAGTCCTTGAACTGCTGAGGTAAGAACGGTTGTGAAGACTGACCAGTTCAGCGAAGAGTTCTGCTGGAGAGTAGAGGCACCTGAGCCATACTTAACTTTCCATGTTCTAAAGCTTTTGCACAATACTTGTCTTAGACATCACTCCTGGGGCTTTAGGAAGACGATGAAGCTAGAGATAGAAATTTCAGACAATTATTCTGGAGGAAGAGACACCCTTAATTCCTGTGTTCATCCATAGCTTGGCTTTTTATTGCAATTGTAAATATATAAACTACTAACCAAAAGCATTTTGAGCATGAGAGCTCACTTTGATTTATTCTGATGTCATATTTTATTCCCTTTTACCTGT
This sequence comes from Proteles cristata cristata, assembly GCA_017311185.1. Classification (NCBI taxonomy): domain Eukaryota; kingdom Metazoa; phylum Chordata; class Mammalia; order Carnivora; family Hyaenidae; genus Proteles; species Proteles cristata. Next base: position 134,505 of record JAESUZ010004165.1, read on the forward strand.
GTAAGGCTCTGTGCTAGGTGGTGGTTCCTGACTATAAAACCAGTAAACCACTACTCCTGCCATCAAAGAGTCTACAGTCTATTTGATGACCAAGAGACAACTTCAAACTTCAGTGAGCTCACATGAGGGATTAGGTTGCAGATTTTTCATGTTTCCTATTAAACTTATGTGTAACTTTATATCTGTTCTGAAATAGAAATGTTAATGGTGAGAACAATAAAATGATATTTATTATGTGCCTTTTCATATCCTCAGATGATTTTGTTAAGCAGCTTATAAACTTGTCACTTGTAATCCTCTCAACTATAGTTCGGCAGGTTGGGTATAATTATTCCCCTTTTTCCTGATAAGGATGTTTAAGGTCACTTAATAAATGGTACACACTGTTTGGAAAAATTAGAAATCCAAATTATTAATGGCAAATATGAATATTTAGGGAAAGGAAATAAGGCATATCATTTTTATTGGTTAGAAGGGAATATTTTCAGAAACAGTTTTTGAGGAATTCGAATTCTTTGCTATTTTGTTAACCGACCAGTTGGCAAAGTACTTAATATTTCTGCTAGCAAGAAATGCCCTTTTCCTAAACATCTGCAGTAGAATTTCCTTATCATTCTTGTGCTCACTTTGAGCATTGTGGAAATTAATATTATTTCCATTTAAAGTTTGGTTAAAATAAATTCAAAAGCTAATGTTTCTGAAAACAGCCATGATTCCTTTTTAAAAGTGCAGGTTATGTCAAACACTAGCTATGAAAATTTGTTGAAGCATTGCATTAAGTAAGCTTCATTTTTGAAAATAATTAGGAGTAATGATAAGCCTTGCTTTAAGAGTCAACAAAGTAATTTTAAGAGAAGTTGTCAAGAGTTCATGAAAGTCTCCTGTAATGGAAAAAGTTACTCAGGGAAATTCATGTTTCTTGAGAACATGTATCATATAACTGTGGTCTATTTTACAACTGTTGCCATTAGGAGAAGTCTAAATATCTCTCATGCCAGAAATTAAAGGCTATGATTCCAGAACCATTAGTTATCACCAACAAGCCTCCCCCCATCAAAAAATGGTGAATTTGCTTTAACTACACATGAAAAAAAATCAGTTAAAATAAGAAAATATAAAGATCATTTCAAAAAATTATTTTTAAGGTATTTTATATCTTAATTTTTGTTCTAATCATGAGGACTATTTGAAGTATATTCTTTGTTCATTTAAAACAGAGTTCTAATTCTATACAAAAGTAGATTAATAGTTGGAAAAGTATTCTATATTCTCTGTATTTTAGCTCAAGACTTTAATGGTGAATTGAGATAACTGGATCATTAGGCCACATAGAACATGTGAACATGTACTTTGAGACAGTCTGTCTTAAGGGAATATGACAGTTCATGAAGCATGAATATGTCAGCCAATCTATATATAGATGGGGCTGAAAGCAATAACCTTACCACATCTGGTGCAGAATTTAAGCAGCTTCAGCTACCAAATGGAAAGTGCTTCATCTAAGAAGGTCAAGGCATGAACTTTATACAGGAGGTTAAGAAGGTCCACAGTTTCAGTATTCATTCTCTTAAAAAAAAAAAGAAGAACTAGTATCAGCATTAAAAGAATTCAATGCAAATAAACAAAGAAAAGGCTTAAATAACAATTAGGCAATCAAAAATATAGCAGAAACCATTTTGTGTGCCTATAGCTGGAGGGCATAGATGGAGGGCATAGATGGAGGGCATAGAGGGAAAAATTTAAAAAATACTATTGAGGGCATAGCTATTGCTCATCTTTGCAAAAGAAATAACACCTATTTTAATTTTTATTCTGATTCTAATCTTTTCTGAGTATCAATATTAAAAATATGTTTTATCAATACAAATTCATTTCCTAATTAAAGCAGCACACACACACATATACACATATTTTGGTCCTATTTACACATGTTAATAAAGCAAAAAATATCATTTGATGAAGTATATAAGATTTTCTAAAATGTATTAGTAAATTATAAAGAATACTTTTTAAATAGATTTTTGAAATCCATATTGGTATTTTTACAGCCACCCAGTAAAAATGTTGTAAAATCTAAGAATCATGTCACTGAAAAATGAAAAGCAATTTTGTAGCCTCCCAGCCTCTTACACATAGTCTCTTAATCACTGGATTAATACAAAATCCAGAGAAGATTTTGTTTCAAATCTCTAGTGACACTGCAGAGAAAGATGTACAAAGAAGAAGACTCTAAAAGCACAGACAGACCCCTCTTCTGTGTTAAATTTTAGGATTTTTTTTCCAATCAGAAGAAAGTTCAGAGTTTATTCTGGACATCCTTAATGAAAGTACAGAATTTAAACTTTTCAAAATTAGACTTCTAAGAAGAGCAATTTGATTCAATTTTTGCTGTATCATGTCTATTTTCATTGGATCTAAATTGATAATGATATTTGATTCTCCCTCCCCCATCCCTAGCAACCTTTAACCATAAGTAATAGAAACATTGGATATATGAATCGCTTTTTAAAAAAAGTTTATTGTCAAGTTGGTTTCCATATAATACCCAGTGCTCATCCCCACAAGTGCCCTTCCCCATGCCCATCACCCCCCTTCCCCCCCACCCCCATCAGTCCTCAGTTTGTTCTCAGCATTCAAGAGTCTCTCATGGTTTGCCTCCCTCCCTCTCCCCAACTATTTTCCCCTTCTTCTCTCCCACGGTCCTCTGTTAAGTTCCTCCTAATCTTCCTATACATGCAAACATATGGTATCTGTCCTTCTCTGCCTTATTTCACTCAGCATAACACTCTTAAGTTCCATCCATGTTGCTACACATGGCCAGATTTCATTCTTTCTCATTGCCAGGTAGTATTCCATTGTATAGATAAACCACAGCTTCTTGATCCACTTGTAAGTTGATGGACACTTAGGCTCTTTCCATATTTTGGCTATTGTTGAGAGTGCTGCAATGAACATTGGGGTACATGTGCTCCTATGCATCAGCACTCCTGTATCCCTTGGGTAAATTCCTAGAAGTTCTATTGCTGGGTCATAGGGGAGTTCTATTGTTAATTTTTTGAGGAAACTCCACAGTTTTCCAGAGGGGCTGCACCAGTTTACATTCCCACCAACAGTGTAGGAGGGTGCCCATTTCTCCACATCCTTGCCAGCATCTAGAGTCCTCTTATTTTCTCATTTTAGCGACATATGAATTGCTTTTTAACAATTTTACACATTGTTTTATATCTCATATAAAATAAGGCATTCCATAAGATTTTTTCTTTACTTTCTTTTCTTTTGCTCTATTCTGTTTGTTCATCTCTCTTACAATGTTCCCAATACACCTTCGTCAATGATGCCCCATTCTAAATCTCTTCTCCTAAATTCTATCTCTAATCCAATAGAACTTTCTACAGTGATGGAAATGTTCTCTATCTACACTATCCAAACAGTAGTCACTAGATGCATGGGGCCATTGAGACCTTTTGATGTGGCTAGTGCAACTGAGAAACCAAATTTTAAATTTATTTATTTTTTTTAAAGTTTATTTAATTATTTTGAGAAAGAGAAAGAGCACAAGCAGGGAAGAGGCAGAGAAAAAGGGAGAGAGAGGATCCCAAGGAGGCTTTGTGGTATCAGCGCGAAGCCCAACATGGGGCTCAAACTCAAAAACCGTGAAATCATGACCTGAGCCAAAATCAGGTGGAACTCTTAACTGACTGAGCCACCTAGGTGCCCCCAAATTTTAAATTTAAATAGCTATTTGTAGCTAGTGGATACTGGATTGGACAACACAGTTCTAGACGTTCATTTTGGAATGCCTGTTAGATTTCTTATGAATATTAACTTCAATATTAAAAGACCCAAATATAAATGTTCATTCTGTGTTCAAGGCACCAGTTCCCCCTCCCCATCAAAATGTATGCACATACTTACTAATTTCTGCCTTTCTGTCTGTTTCTCTATCTCTGCTTCTTTCATTTTCATAGACACGACACATGCACATATACACAGATATGACATTAAACTGCTTTTTCTTTTAGGTCTTATAAGTTAAATAGTCATCCATCCCTCCTGGATATCATTCAAGTTTGACACCTAGATAACTTAGGTAAGTCACTATTCCTGAGATATGAACTATATCACTATAATCACCCCTCCCCAAATGGTGTTTTCCTCTACCTTATACCTAGGGTATGCTTTTTGTATCTGCCCATTTCTCTGAACAATTCTTGATTCTTATCAAGACATCATCATCTCTAATTATAGTACTAACATGTGAAACATTATTGCATGTTAATAAATATTTGTTTTCCCTAGACAAAATTCATTTTTTAAAGAATATAATTTATAGTTAATCTCTTGCCTACTATGAACTAAGAGGATGAAATATAATTTTCTTTTTTTAAATCATAGTTAACAAAGACAGTATTACTTAAACTATGCTTGATAAGCAATATAAAGATCTTGTTTTGTTTTTTAAAGATAATTTTTGGTTATCATACTCCCCTTTTCAAGTTGTCATTTAGTCCTAATTGAAATACCTATTGAACTTTATGTCCTTCTGGCTTAGGAGTGGGCATGTGACTTATGCTAGCTTCATATTATTCTTATTTCCTAGGATTTGAATCATAAAGAGATGTATTTAACTCCTATCCTTTCTGAGTTTGCTCATCAGTTTTGTCTTAAATTTTACAATCAAAAAATGACTCATTAAAGGGTTTTGTTAAATTCAGGCCATAGTTGTCTCACCATTTAAAACACACACACATACAAGATGAAATCATTATAAAAAATTAAAATTGTATAGTCAGCACAAACCCTATGAATAGGAGTCAAAATATATATCAGATGAAAGGGTTAATATCCTGAGAACAGGCAAATGATTGAACAGTCTAAAAACTAATTTTAAACATATGGATTTGGAAAGGATCTAGAAGTAAAAATACATAGTTATTAAAATAAAACAATAAATGGATTAGATATCAAAAAAAGAAAATATGAGAGAGAATTTATGAATTATATAACCAAGTAATTTTTAAAAATACAAAATGTAACAAAATGCCCAAAAGTTTTGGTAGCTAGAATGAAATCTTGTAGCATGTAGCTAATAGTATTTTCAAAAGGGTAACATAGAGAACTGAGGTAAGGTAATGGCCAAGAATTTTCAAAATCTGAAAAAGGACTTAAGAATTATTCTAAGCCTGTAGCAGAAAAATAAAACACATTCAATATGGCACATTTTAATAAAATTGCAAAGCATTACATAAAAAATAAATAAATAAAAAACAGATTCCCAGCCAAGAAATGTCAATTCAACAAGTGGCAAATTTCCCATTCATTGCGAATGTCAGAAGATAATAAAATAGTATCCTAATAATGGTGTGGGTGAATAATTTTCAATCTAGAACTCTATTACCAGATACATTTCAACCAGCTAAATTCTCTGACCACCTAAAAATGAAGAAGAAGTAATGGCATATTTAAACAAACACAATTTAAAACTTAGAGACTTCTAGAAGATGAAGGAATAGGGTTCATCAGTTAGCCAGGTTTAATTGATTGCTTTAGAATATAGTTTTGAACCTTCTATCTACTTGATACTTTTAAGTGACCACAGGTATTTGACACTTTATTCAATACAGTTATGATTGAACCTTTATTCAGTGTGGTTATACTTTGTGGTTATACTGCGTGGGTGTGTTCTGATCAGGGCCACCTATTCTTAATAGAGCTCCTCTCTTTTGTCTGTGACTACTTTGTAACAAATTCCCACATCCTCTCCAACTCCAATTTGATCACTCTGTAATTTTACTCTCCATCTCCGTAAAAGCTGTTCAACCTTTCCAGTTCAGACTGATGTCATCCTCTTTTCTACACAGAATGCCCTAATCTTATCAACACATTCTTCCTGCTCTCCTTTGAAATATATCCAGCCTATATATTCAGCCTACTTTTCATTCCCCTCACACTGTTGCAACTGACCTGGCTACATAATCTTTCTTCTAGACCTTTTAATAGACAACGATTGGTGTCCCTGCTTTCATAATCTATCCCACACATGACTATGAGCAAGATCTTTTTAATGTGTGGCTTGATGGTTATCATCAGTTTGGGAAGTGTTCTTCCAGAGCCAATATTTTTTCAAATATTGTTTCTGCCCTATAATTCTTTGCCTCCCAAATATACATGTTAGAAGTCCTCACGATGTCTCAAAGGTCTCTTATACACTTTCCAATATTTCCTATCCTCTTATGTCTTCACACTTCCATCTGGACAGTTACTGTGTCCTACAATCCTGATCATTAGCCCTCTCTCACTGTACCTAATTTTCTGTTGACCCTTCACTGGAAACTTAATTTTTAATTATGGTATTCTTTTTCTGTTGCAGAATTTTCATTTTAATTTTTATAGGAATAGAGGTGCATTTGGTTTTTTTTTTAATTGTGAAATTCTCTATCTTATCATCTATTTTCTTGAACATAGCAGTTATGGTTATTTTAAAACTCATGTCCTATAGCACCAATGACTGAGTCATCTATAAGTCCCTATCACCAGCTTTTTTCTTCACTTTGTTGCTAAATATGTTTCACAATTCTAGACTGATTACTGAGTGCTGTGCATGAAGCTTTCCAGCAATCTAGATGATGTTATCTTCCTACATGGATAGATCACCTTGTCTTTTCATAGGCATTTAAGAGTTGGGTAGCATCATAATAATCCAGGTAGAAAGTGAGCTGACTATAAGCTAGGCATCCGTGGGTAAGCTTTTTCTGCATCTGGCTCATCCAACTCTGGGAGTTCCAACAGAGAGCCTAAAGCTCTTAAAGAACTCTTCTTTGAGGAGACGACAAAAATTCTAAATTTTGTCACTTCAGTACCACAGGACAGTCAAGCACTTTGTTGTTTTTCCATGTTATTTCTGCTTTTCTCTTAGATTATTGCCCCCTGCAATCTAACAATGTATCAAATAACATTAGTGAAAAATGACAGAAGGTTAATTATTGACCATAGGGTTTACTTCTGTCTGAGATCTTGCCCATTTTTTTTCAACTGACCTCTCTAGTTGTTCTTGGTGGAAATCTTTGTCTACTTACTACAAGGATTTTTATCTTAACTAGAAGTGTAAGTTTCCCTTGTGTGATTTTTTCAAGTTTATTTATTTATTTTGAGAGAAAGAGCACAACAAGTGGAGGGATGAAGAGAAGGAGAGACAGAATCTCAAGCAGGCTGCATGACACCAGGGCAAAGTCGGATGCAGAGCTCAAACCCACAAACCGTAAGATCATGACCTGAGGTGAGATCAAGAGTTGGACACTTAACTGACTAAGCCACCCAGGTGGTTAAAGCCAAGCTACTGAACATATTCAATAAGTAAATAAATAAATTTCCCCCGGGTACATTTTGGCCTCACTATTGCTCCTTGATCACTGTGCTATAGCACATTAGCTTCCACGCAGTTCCTCAAATCACACACAACTGCATTCAACGATACATTATATTCATTCTTAATTTCCTTACTTTACTCAGATTTCGTGGTATCAGAGAAGTCTTCTCTGGTCATCTCAAAAAAGATTGCAGCGTATCCCAGTCAGAGTTTATTCAGAGAAGCAAAATCACTAGGACACATACACACACTCACATATATACACATCTCTATAACAAAATGAGTTTTAGGGAGGTTTGGCCTTATATCATTGGTTGAAAATTTCATATAGGGCTTTTGCTTCTGTATCTGGTGTTTACATTTTGAAGTTCAGCAAGGCAAGTAGTCAGGAAGAGAGGACAGATGTGAAGTTCAGGGAACAAAAACTAGTTAAAACATGTAGAGATGGGCTGGAAAACACAAGATGAACTAGAACCTAAGAAGACAAATTACAACCTACCTCACCATCTTCAGGTCTCCAGCCTCAAAATGGTGTTTACCTGGGGAAGCTGGCACCCTCCATCACTAACTAAACACACACCTCAGTCAGGAGTCACAAACCTAAAGAAGAAAATCTGTCATCATCTGAAGTCACTGCAGGCCTGGCTTCTACATGACAGCGGGTAGTGAGCACACTGTGGAAGCTTCAGCAGCTCCTTGTCCCTGCCCTGACCTCTCAGGGTAACAGGAAGGTGGCAGCTGGCTCCTTCTGCCTTCCTAATCAATGCTGAATGTTTCTTGTGGCACACAGTGACAGCGAACAAAGAATTCTGGGAAACAGAGTTCCAGCTTAGCTAAATGATACAAGCCCACCCTAGCTCCTCCTTGGTCAACCTGAATCCATATACGTTTCCTTTATCAACACTTAGCATTTAAATAAAGATGATAGCAAGCTTTGGCAACTCCCGTTTGTATCACTGAAACTGTGCCAACTATCTTCCCCTAAAGGACTCAGAGTCCTTTTATCTGTTTGTAGGTGTGTTCATTCTTCATCTAGCTGAGACATACACCTCCCCTGATACTTTGTAACTTTAATTTTGAGAGCTAAGAGTAATTATTAGCATCACATCTTGTGACAAATGGTGAGGAAAGGAAAAAAGAAAGAGAAAAACCTGGTTAATATATACATAAATATATCTAGGTCATTATAAGTAAGATTCATATCCACTGCAATCCTTCCTTGTACAACTAATTCCATGGTCATAGCTGATCTTTATAACTGCTTGACCCAGGTACCTTAGCTTGCTGTGATTCCTTAGCTCATAAGGAATGATCTAAATCTACCTTCTTTAAGTGTTGAAGTGTATGGACCACCATCAGACCGGCTTGCATTGGGCTATTGTAGTTTTCCTTTGATTTCAACCATGTACATGGGAGTACTGGGAAAGATCCCATGGGATCTTTTTTTTTTTTTAAACATTTATTTTTGAGAGACAGAGCATGGGCAGAGTAGGTGCAGAGAGAGAGGGAGACACAGACTCAGAAGCAGGCTCCAGGCTCTGAGCTGTTAGCACAGAGCCCAACACAGGGCTTGAAGTCACAAACTGAGGAATCATGACCTAAGCTGAAGTCAGACACTTAGATGCTGAGTCACCCAGGTGGCCCAGGATCTTTTGCATTACGGACATTATGTTGTAGAAGAAACAAACCCTCCCAATGGATATAAAGGTCAATTGTCATCTCCAGTACAGTAATCCCCTTTTTTGCTTTTTATATAAAGTTTACTTATTTTAAGAGAGAGAGACAGAGACAGAGAAAACAAGCAGGGGAGGGGCACAGGAGAAGAGAGAATCCCAACCAGGCTCTGAGCTGAGAGCACAGAGTCCTATGTGGGCTTGAACTTGAGAACTGTGAGATCATGACCTGAGCTGAAATCAAGAGTCTGATACTCAACCTACTGAACCATACAAGTATGCCCTCTGCCCCCCTACATTTTCTTCTTTCTTCACTAGCATGAAAAGTCCAAAGTGGCCCAGTGGCCATCTCTTAGACATTCCAACTTCTGCTTCTAGCCAACATGAAGTAATAGGGGCCAGATAAAACTTTTCTCCTGAAAATAATTTTAAAAAAATAAAAGAAAAAGAGAGAAAAATAATTTTCAACACATTGTACATCAGGCAATGAAAGATAATGATCGCCAATCTGTTTCTACTATGTCAAATCAGCTCAAAAATTTAGGTTTATTCATATTTAAATGGAAATCCAAAACTAATAACCCCAAGCTGAGTAAAAGTGACACTTGGTTTGTCTATAGCTGTGAAGAATGCACCTCTTTAACCCATCCTTCTCCCCCTCCGTGTCTATTATAATGAAGGTCATTGCACAATTACCATTACCATTCATTCTGTCAATAAATATTTTTAATTTGCAAAACCTGTGCAGAGAGTGATGCAGAAAGAGAAAGGAAGCTTTATTTCCTAATGGAGTAAACTCAAAGTGGGTTTTTATTCCTGCAAAAGCTGTGAAATACCACAACAATCACCTTCAAACCAAACCGTGAAACTACTAGTCCCCAGATTGTTTTATCCTCTTTTAGAAACCTGTGAAGAAAAAGTGGTATGATGGAGTTAACCCTTGAATTGGTCTTCTGCAGCATGCAAAATAAAAAAAAAGAAGAAGAGGGAGAAGAAGAAGAAGAAGAAGAAGAAGAAGAAGAAGAAGAAGAAGAAGAAGAAGAAGCAGCAGCAGCAGCAGCAGCAGAAAGCACTCAAAATTCTCTGTGTTTCATCTTTGGGAACAAACTCCTGGAAGAAAATCCATCAATGACAGTTATTGATTATTTTCTATGTTCAAAGCTATTATATTTTTTTCTGGAGCTTTTTATGTTATGAATATACAAAGAGACACCATATAGATTTTCCATACTCAAAACGTTTATGAGCTTGCTGGAAATTCTTTTTTTTCTCTCTCTTTTTTTCCATAAATGTAGCAGAGAGACTGTTTCCAGGACCTTCCTAGTAGTGTAAAGTCATTTAACGTTCAGTAACAAATATTTTATTGAAAATCTATTATGAGTCAGATATTGTTCTGGACTTAAGAGATACAACAGTGACCACAAGTGTGAAAAACATCTGCCTTTATGGAACTTCTATTATCATAGAATGAAAATGACTTGTTTAAAAGTAGCAGAGAAGACTAGAAACACAAATTAACCAAAGAGATGATTAAAGGGAGAATTATGGCTATCAAATAAGAAAAGGAATATTAACAAAAACTTTGATTCAAAATTTGACAAGCCAAAACCCCTTTCCTCTGCATTGCACATTTTCTCTGGTGCACAGAATAGCTCTGAAAGCCTTTGTATAAGATCATTTGAATGATAACTTTCTTGTTTTCCTTTCTGACCCTATAAGTTGACTTAGAAAATTATTTTCACTATTTCTCTGTTAGAAATCAATCTCTCTGATTTGTACAATATAGGCATGCAATTTTGTAAATAATTTAAATGCAATTTTATAAAACCCTAGTGAACATAAGCTTATGAGTCAAACTTAGAAGGTAGCCTTCACTATGGTTCCCATGATGTGATAGATTTAAAAAAAAAAACTGCAACAAAATTAGTAACAAAATAAACAAATGATTACAACAAGATCTTTATATTCTTTAAATACTTTATGTCTTGTTTTATAAGCCATCCAAATATGCTACCCTGTCTGGACTACTAACATGCTAATTTAAATGACCTAAGAATTTTGTTCATAGAAAAAAAATTCACACTCAGTTTGTTTAAAAAGTTCTCTTCAAATGCCTGGGTGGCTCAGTCAGTTAAGTGACCGACTCTTGATTTTGGCTCAGGTCAGGATCTCACTGTTGGTGAGATCGAAACCGTCATCAGGTTCTATGCTGATAGTATGAAGACTGCTTGGGATTCTGTCTCTCCCTCTCTCTCTGCCTCTCCACAGCTGGTGCTCTCTCTCTCTTTCTTTCTCAAAATAAATAAATAAATGTTAAAGAAATAATAAGTTCCTTTCTTGTATTTGAAATTGTATTCAATTTCCCTGTTACATACTACATCATATTTTTCATCTACACATAACAGCAAATATTTATCAGTGTTTATTAGACAAGAGGTTAAATTTTGGGGAATAGTATTATTTCTCTTTTGCTAGGATCTGTAGAAGTAAAAACATTTAAAATTTGGTTTGGAAAAGAAGCTACTTGGGTGAGAAAATGCATAAATTACTTACAGGAAGAAAATCATAGTCTTGATAAAATAAGTGGTTTATTTTAAACAACGAGGCTAAATCTTGTTCTGAGAAAACAGTGGTCCATCCACGAAGTGGACAGTCAGTCAAGAGCCTTGTAACATTTAACCAGACATTTCTGTCTTTGTCTACCTGCTCTAACAATTCTATTTCTGAACACTCTTTCCCATAAATAATTCTACTAAAACAGGAATATTTGAATTAATTTGTTAGAGTCTTCTTTTTGCCTTACAGAAAGAGTATAACAATACTTTGAAAGGTCTTTATAATTAAATTCTCCAAAGAGGCTTTTTTAAAAACTATATAAGATCTAATACAAGCAACACTAAAGGAACTAAAATTAACACCCTTTGGCTTTCATTGAATTCATTTTTTTAGACATTAACTGAAGACCACTCATTTCTCTTTGAGAAGAACAATCAAAAAAATTTTTAAACAAGTAAAGGAAGAAAATGTTATCTATTTTCATAATTTAAAAATATATACAGCTAACTTCTGTCACTTGTTAATTATTACTCATGAAATTATTTCATGTATGTCTGAAAAATTCGACAGCTAGTTAGAAATAGAGCATTACTGCAATGACACTTATTCATTCAAAGTGAGATTTGCTGAATAACAAAAAGGAAGGAGACATTTGTTAAGTAGTAGAAAAGCACAGTTTTCCACCCATGGGAACTTTGCTTCTACATTATTCCCAATTCACTTTTGAAGCCTTTTTCTTTTACTACCCTTAAGTCATATGTCTTTGAGATCTCAATATCTTAAGGAAACCAAAATCTCTGAAGGTATTCAAGACCCCTAAAAGCAAACTCAGTAATGTGATCCTAATGTGAGTTCTTTAATCTTAATGAAAATTTGTCCCTATAGTAAACACTCTGTAACCCAAATATTTACTTTCTGAATTTCCCCTCCTACCGAGTCAGTCATGTGTATTTTCCCAATAGATAATTTCTTAGCATTAGTACATAGAAACTCAACAACTCAGGTCAGGAGTGTTTAGTCAGACACTAGGAGAAGCAGAAAGAGTTAGTTTACACAGGGAAAGATCAGAATGAAGAAGAAACTGAGAAAAAACACAGATGAGGTACATCCATTGTTCAAGAGGAAAAAAAAAACCAATAACCTTGGTTACTAATGCATTTCCATTTCCTCTCTCCAGTTTCTTGAAGAACTTTATTATACATTCTCCTTGTAATAATAATAATAGAAAAGCTCCTCACTGCTACAACTAATAACAGAATAACTAGTCGTATTGAGGGTTTGCCATGAGACAGGCAGTATTCTAAGCACTTCATATATACTAACTGATTTAGTCCTCATATTAAATTGGTGAAGTGGTTACTTTAATCACCTTTATTTTACACATGAGGTAAATGAATCATAGAGATTCATGAAAATTGCCTAATGTTACACTGGTAGAGCTAGGATTTAAAACCAAGAAGTCTAGTTTCAAGGACTGTGCTGTGTTCCTATGCATTCAGTTTTTAATTGTTTCCTTCTGTGGGTTTCTTTTACTTAAAACCAAGTGACTTCTACTTTAGGATACAATAGATTTCTCATACACAGATTTTACCAATCTACCCCCCCCCAAAAAAAAAAAACAATCAATATGGATAGAACAAGTATATTCAGGACCCTAGACTTTAAGCTATAAAGACATCTCACTCTCATAGGAAACAAATGAAATAATGTCAACAACTACTTGGTATATTTCTCTGCAAAGGTTCCCAGGCTGTGGTGATGGAAAAGGGAAAACCAAGGAGGGAGTAGTCAATGCCTTTAGTGGAAGACACAGACCTGATAGTTCAAGGACACAAGGGCAACTATAGTCAGCAGGGAAGAATATTTATAAGTTGAGAGCAGAACAAGGAAAGAACTCTGAAAACCTGAAGTGTTCTTGCAGCATTACACAGAACACTGTTCAGCACATGTGGGAATCCATGTAAAGAACTGCCCAAATGGATAGAAAGGACAGTACCTAGAGTCCAGATGGTACAAGAATAGTTCCTCCTATCCCAGCTATACTGGAAAGCTCCATAGTTCACGCAGAACTGGGTAGTACACCTAGAAGCACTGTTTGTCAGTCAAGGAGGTGATGATTCCTAGACTAATTACTGCTCTTATCCAACATAAAACAAAATAAAACAAAACAAATACATTAAAAGAAGACCCAAAAGACTCCAATTATTTAAAAATAATATAAACAACTCCAAGAAAAAAAAAGCCCAAGAAAATGTATATGATTACAAAAATACTCAGAATTCAGGCAAAATTGCACTCAACAAGGCAAAATTAACAATGTCTTGCCTCTAATAAAAAATTACCAAGCATGGAAAAAGAGTAGAAAAATATGACTCATAATGAGAATAATTGGTCCATCCAAACAACTCAGAACTGAAAGAAATGCTGGAATTATCAGGGGAGCATCATAACACTATTATTATTATTATTACACTGCACACATTCAAAAAGCTATAAGAATGATTAAGTATCCTAAGTAGAGACATGGATGATATTTTTTTAAAAGACCAAATCTCTTTGCTACAGATAGAAAATATACAATACTGATATGAAAAATGTACTTGATGGGATAAAGAAAGACCAGACATTGCAAAACTTAAGTTAGTTAACTTGACAACATAGCAATAGAAACTACCGAAAATGAAATACAGGGAAAAAAGAAGACTTAAGACAATGAACAGAGAGCATCAGTAAACTGTGGGACAACTTCAAGTAGCCCAATCTCTAGGGAAATTGAGTCTTCAAAAGAGAGAAGGAAAATTATAAATATATTTATTGAAATAATACACTAAAATTTTACAAATTTGATTAAACAATAAGTGCACAGATTCAAGAGAGTCAACAGGCTCCAAATATTAGAAACATGAAAAGAACAACCAAGCAACAAACAAAAATACACCAAGACATATTGTAACCAAATTGCTCAAAGCCAATAACAAAGAAAAAAATCTTAAGGACAGACAGGAAAAAAAATGTTACATATAGGGAAACAAAAGTGAGAAAGATTTCTTATGACAAACAATGAGTCCAGAAGAGAGGAAAATATTCTTAAAGTATTAAATGCAAACAAATGGAGCCAAACTATAATTTTATATCTAGAGAAAATATTCTTAAAAATAAAGGTGAAATAAAAACTTTTTCAGACCTATAAGAATTGAAAGAATTCATCTTTAGGAGAGTACACTGCAAGATATCTTAAAATAAATACTTCATGCAGAAGAAATATGGCCCAAGATAGAAATCTGGAGCTGCACAGGCAATGAAGAGCACTTGAAATGGTAAGTATGTGAGTAAACAAATATTTTTATTGTTGTTGTTGTTCTAAAAAGCTCTTTAAAAGATTAGTGATTGAGCATTGGTAATAGCAGTGGAATCTGAGAATCTATACACAACAGTAATATCAAAACGGGAAGGAGAAAAATGAAAGTATACTTTTAGAAATTTGTAGATATTAATGAAAGAGATATGGTTTACAAGGAAATAGACTCATTTTAAGTTAAAAGTATATACATTAGGGGCGCCTGGGTGGCTCAGTAGGTTAAGAGTCTGACTTCGGCTCAGGTCATGATCTCACAGTTCGTGGGTTCGAACCCCGCGTCGGGCTCTGTGCTGACAGCTAGCTCAGAGCCTGGAGATTGCTTCCAATTCTTTGCCTCCCTCTCTCTCTGACCCTCCCCTGCTCACCCTGCTTCTCTCAGAAATAAATAAAACATTAAAAATTAAAAAAAAATAAAAGCATATACATTAAACCCTTAAGTAAATCACTAAATTATCAACAACAAAAAGTGATAGCTAATAAGACAATGGAAGAGACAAAATGGAATCATAAAAATATAATAGAAAAAGAGAAAAATGAGCAAATAAGATAAATAGGAAACAAATACTGAAGAAGTAAATTTAAACTGACAATATCAAAATATCAATAATCATATTAAAAGTATGTGGGCAAAACATGCCAATTAACAGGCAGAGATTGTCAGAATCAACAAAAAATGGCTAGACTCAACAATATGCGGCCTTTGAAATTCATGTCAAAAATAAAGACACATAAGATTAAAAGGGAAGGGATGGAAAAAGATAAGTCATGCTAACACTAATTTTTTTAAAAAGCATAAGTGATTACATTAATATAAGACAAAGTATATTTCAGTGCAAAGAATATAACTGGACATAAAGAAACACACACAGACACACAATTCAAGAGAAATAAAGTGCATGAGTACCGCTATCAACCAAGTTGATCTAATTTGCATGTGTAGAATAATCCACCCAACAAGAACTGTGTGACACTATTTTCAAATACACAGAGAACAGCCAGAATGATCAGGAGAAAAAAGAGAGGAGAGAAAACGGTTGGGATGGAAGGGGAGACATCTCCTTGGTTGGGGTGCATTCAAGTCACACAATCAAGCCAAAATTAATGGCATAAGGAACTATAAATCTCTCCCATGCAGAAAATATTTTGAAAAATAATACTAATTACTATATATCCTTTGTTATATATAACAAAGGATAGGGAAGGGAGGGAGGGAGAAAAAGAGAGGAAAGGAAGAAGGATGGAAGGAAGGAAGAATGGAAAGAAGGAAGGAGGGAAAGAAGGAAGGAAGTTGGTCGATTCTCATATTTGACTTTCACATTTGAAATCTCTTGCTGATGGGGCACCTGGGTGGCTCAGTTGGTTAAGTGTCTGACTTCAGCTCAGGTCATCATCTCACGGTTCCTGGGGTTGAGCCCTGTGTTGTGCTCTGTGCTGACAGCTAGCTCAGAGCCTGGAGCCTGCTTCAGATTGTTTCTCCTTCTCTCTCTGACGCTCCCCTGTTCACACTGTCTCTCTCTCTCTCTCTCTCTCAGAAATAAATAAAAAACATTAAAAATTAAAAAAAAAAGAAATATCTTGCTGACATTTTAATTTGTATAATCTCATATCTAATTTTAAAATTAGTAAAAGTAACATTCCAAATCTCTTCCTACATATAAACATGTACCTACACATACCTTTTCTACTCTAACCTTCAAGCCTGATCTTCATTCCCTCCCTCCGCATCCCTGTGGATTGATTCTCTTTGTCACCATCTTCCAATTTTCCCAGCCTCAAAATCTGTGAGATTCCTTTCTTCTTTTTGTTTCATATCAATTTACTCAAATTCTGTTAGTTTATAGTTTTCAGTGTTTTCAACCCTTCTCTTGTATCTCTCCATACTGTCTTTGTCGAACTCAGATCCCTTATCATCCCTAATTCTTACACATAGAGGCAATGGGTTCTCCACTTCCATTCATGCCTTCCACTCTGCTTTGTTCCATTCCTCCTCTTGGCCTCTTATTTGAAAACCTGTTGTATCTGCTCATTTCCATCAGAATCCTTAGCTGGATTTCCAGGTCCTCTACAATTTATTCTAATTTACTTTTCCAAACCTGCCTCTCATTACTTACCATCATAATCCGTCTATTTCACCCAGACAGTTTTTCTCATTATTCAATATCCCTTCTTAGATCTTACCTCTAAGCTGAAGCTTATACTATTTCCCAACTTTATTCTACTTCAGTCTTGTAATTTCATTCAGTTCTCAGTTTCAATCACAGCAGCATAGACAATTTAAGAAGTAGTATTAAAATGAAATTCAAGTTTTTGGCCACTTTCGAATCAGATCAAGTAATCTTTCCCAGGTGATGATTTAAGTGAAAAATAATTGTTTTGTTTAGGAGGTTTTGTTTGGTCCTCAAGAAGATTTTATTAGAGTCAAAATGGTTTCTGCTTTTTATGGGTAATTAAATCCACATAAATGCTACCTGGTTAACAGATTCAGAGATAATATAATTTTGCAGGCAGATCTAGATTTCAAATGGTATTCAATTTTTATACCAGATGTTATGTGCTACTTATCTGAATAAGGTATAGAGTGGCTGATAATAACTGAAGAGGGACTAAAGAGAATTAAGTGATGGAGTTTAAAATTTTAATTGAAGTATATTCTGTAGATAATATTCAATCAACTATTTCAGTATGAGAAAAAGGGTGCATACTTGGAAATGATTATTAAAATCCACATTTCTTTTATTCATTAAGTTGGTTAAAATATCTTCTCATTCACAATTACAAATAACCTTTCACATAGATCTGACTTTATTAAATGGCATACATTCCTACTGATGCTTGAGTACATAGGAGGACTTAACTATGCGATGTGATTTATTAGAAAACAGTGAATACTCACTTTAAAAACAGGACCAATTCACTTATAAGCAAAGTAAACCCTTTCCTGACAATTTTAACAATTTCAAGGTCTGTTCCTGTCTAGAGAGCAATGAGATAGGTATGTAGAAACTCTAGGCACATTCCTTAACGCTTTTATTATGTGAGCTTAGAATTAACATAGTGTTGGGATTGGCTCAGTATATATTGAAGGGAGTCAAAGAGAAAATGAAAGCCTTTTCATAACAAAGGATGTATAGGATATATAGTAATTAGTATTATTTTTCAAAATATTTCCTGTGTGGGAGAGATTTATAGTTCCTTATGCCATTAATTTTGGCTTGATTGTGTGACTTGAGATTCACCCCTCCTTTGTGGGAAGGTTTAGTTTCTGTCTTGTTGAATTTAAGAGAGGTCATATGACTTGCGTTGGCCAATAAAATATTGCTAAATAATAAATGTGTGTCCCTTTTAAGAAAGCTTTAGGAGTTTCTGGTTCACCATCTCATGCTTTTACTCCTGGCATGAGATTCCTGGATGGCAGCAGTTTCATCAACACTGAGCTGGAATGCGGACAATATGGAAAAGAACTGCAGCAGAACCTCAACAGGTACACAGCAGAAAGAAAAAATGTGTTTTGTAAAATACTAAGATTTTGTGGTTGTTTATTTAGTGCAACGTAACCTAGTCTACTCTGGCTGGAGCCTGACTAATACAATGAATCTTATTCTTTGGACACTTGTTTTTTATAACTAGAATGTAATGTGTTGTCAGTGGAAGTTGTATCAATGTACATTTTGTACAGATACAAATGATTCCATGTTTCCAATTTTATTCCAATAATATTTGATAAAAGCCTTATTAATTTACTTTTTCAACAGGTGATACATACATATGTATATAATGGTGTGCAGTGAAAACTCTCCCTTCGTTCCTGATTACTCCTCTGTTTATCCCTCCCCTCTCACCATGGAAATCACTGTTATGAACTCTTATATATCTTTTCAGTTTCTTTATATTGAAAGAAACAGATACAGACCCTGATTTTCTCTCTGTTTACACAAAAGGTGGTAAACTATGTACATGGTTCTATACAGGATTTTTCACTTATCTTATCTTGTAGACTTACTTATATCTTGAAGACTTCCCCTATCAGTACACAGGTAGACTGCTTATTGGTTTTTAGCCACATACCATCCATTCTGGATGTATCATAACTCATTTAGACCCTTTCATTCTGATGGTATTTCGGGTGGCTTGATTCTTAAGCCATTACAAACAATGCTGTGACAAATAAACTTGTATGTATGTCATTTTGCATATGTAGAACCACATATGTAGACTAGATTGCTAGAAGCAGAATTGCCTGATCAGAAGTATGTGTGTTTGAAATTGTAATAGATGCTGCTACATTTCTGATTATAGAAATTGTAGTAGTTTATACTCCCACCAGCAATGTATTGAAGTCTTGGATTCCTTCACTTCCTTGCCAAAGGTATGTCACCAAATATAGGAATATTTACAAATCTGGTAAGTGAATAATGGCAAGTGAGCATAGTTTTAATGTGCGTCATTCTTAGAAGAGAAATTGCTTATGACTCCCAGCAATGTAGTAAATCCTCTTTGTTGGTGCCTGGGACACCTGCTTAGCAAGTCAGCCCTGCATCAGGCTCTGTTCAAATTCAATTTCTCCTTTCCTTCATTGGTTGCTACTATTCTAAATTCCTCTCTCTGGTTCTAGTTTTTTCCTTCCTTCCTCCCTCCCTCCCTCCCTCTCTCCCTCCCTCCCTCCTTCTTTCTTTCTTTCTTTCTTTCTTTCTTTCTTTCTTTCTTTCTTTCTTTCTTTCTTTCTTTCCTTCTTTTTCTTTCTTACTGTTAATTTTTTACTTTGAGAGAAAAATAGAGTGCATGAGGGAGGGGCAGAGAGAGAATCCCTAGCAGGCTGAGTGCTGAGGCTGACACCAGGCTGGATCCAACCAACCAGTGATATCATGACATGAGTTTAAATCAAGACTGCAACACTTAACCGACTGTCACCCTGGTGCCCCTGATTCTAATTTCTAATGTCTATTTCTATGTTTTTCTTTCTTTGGCTTAGTGTTTTATTGATTAACTGGAATATAAATATCCTTATGGGGGTACTTTACAAAAAATCAGTCTTCTACAAAATAAATAAATCCATTGGTATCTTTTCTAATAGGATCTTAAATGTGAAAAGTCAGGAGTATCAGGCTTATGTCTGGAGAGAAGAGGGGAAAGGAGAACATAGAGAAAATGCTTGGTAGCACCAAAAGAAACCTCTCCCCAGGAAAATTATTTGTAGGACTGCCTCTTTTGCTACTCATCTGACCTTGTACCTATAAAGAACTTGACTTCAAATCTCTGTGTCTCCTCTTCCTTTCTAACTCACTCCTCATTGTACTTACTAACTCCAAACAACTGATTGAGGAGCTTAGTTGAATGTAGCCATTCCAGGGCAGCAAATTTAGCCTAAGATCTGGAGAAAATGAAACAGCATTTATAACCTATAGGTTTGTAACTGTTTTTTTTTTCTTCTTTATTTGTAAACTGCATGATGGTTATCATCATGTAGTCAAGATTCCTGGTTTCATATTTATTTATCACTAATTCTTGGCTGTGAGCCTTACAATATATTACAAACTGGTTCTTTCTCTTCTGCCAGAATAGTTGTTCCTCAAATTGTATTTTGAACAAATGAAATTTTCTCTAAAAAACACATTGTTACATTTTCTGCATAGCTGTTCCACAGTCAATATTCAAGTACTTGAAATCTCCCAAGAGCAGCATTCTGAATTTTCCAGACCTTTTCTGGTCTTCACAAATAATTCACAATTTGATTTCACTAATAATTTTTTCAGATCAATAGGAAACTAGAAGCACCTCGTTCTCTTTTTCAATGTTAAATTTTATCTGGATAGTAAAGATTATCTGTCAGTTAAGATGTTATGCATGTATCCATCTGGTAGTTCATAGCTTTTATTACAGACCCCAGCAGAATGTCAAAATATCTATGCCAGGAACATAACACTCATTTTTAAGATGTACAAAAATTTTAATGTCAATGTCCAAAAAGTAAAAGTGCAAATTATCCTTAACTTATAAATGTGTGAGTTTTTGTAACCCCTAGGTGTCCTCAAAAGCATGAATTAGGTGCATGTTGGGTACTTTAACAGAAGGACGGTCATGATGAAGAAAAGCAGTGTCTCATGCTTTACTTGTATTTCTCACCTTGCTTCCCTGACTCTGAACATACACTATGAGAATCCAATGTAAACAAATGTTTTCCTGGGCAGGTGATCCCACTCTCCTGCTCCCTTTCTAATTTTGAAATGGCCATGGTTGTTGTCGACACAGCCTCTCTTTCTAAAGGAGTCATATGTGTCTTTGATGTAATTTGCATATTCACCCTCAAGAAAAGAGCATTTTCTTATCACCTCCCGGGACAGGAGAAGGAGAGAATGAGAATCCCCTCCCAGACTAAGATTACTTTATATCTCCACAGCATGATGTTTGACTCCTTCATACGTTCTTATCATATGTTCATATAATAGTTATGTATCTGACTTAATACCCTTAGGTGTAAGCTTTTGAAGAAAAGGTTTGGCTATTTCCTCTAGAATTCGGTAGCCAATACTTTATAATATATAAGCAATGAACAGTTCTGTGTTCATTTTTATTAAATAGTTAATGCATCTCTAGGTTTGGTTGACACCACCTTGTTTCACTTGTAGGCTATTGGTTTGTGAGCAACCATTGGTAGTGAGTAACATATTAATGTATTTATAAATTTATATCTATATTTACATTTTAGTCATTATTTAAGAATTATTCAGTATCAGATCTTTATATTTACCTGTAACTTAATATTAGCTTTTAAGATAGATATTTTGTTTTATAACCTATATAACATTTATTTTAGTAGAACAAGCATAATATTTATCAATAAATAAATATACATGTATTTGAAGTGTGGACTCAGAATTATAAAATGTTTGGAAACTATTGTCCCAAATAAGATACATGATGAGGATGAGGAGTTAAACTTCTAAGAAGAGTCGGTTTGTAGGAAAAGCACATAGTGTTAGGATTGTTAAATCTACTTCCTTCTTTTTTTCTGGAACAATAAAAGGTAAAAAGCTCAAATGTAAATTTCAGAGGAAAAAGTATACTATTACCTTTAAATTGCAAGTAATTTCATTCTATATCCATAATGCCACCTTTCTCTTTCCCCATTAAGGAATTACAAAAGAAGAAAAATGATGATATGACATTTAACATGCAGGCAGGAATCCTAACAAGAAAGTCTGCTCAAGTCTACTTAAGTGTAGCCCTGAAGCAGAAGGAACTCCGTAGAAACAAAGTCAGATTGTGTAAAAATCTGGATTTCTATTCTCTGTAGTCATTTTGTGGCTCTGAGAAAATCGCTGAGTATCTGAGCTTCTCTTCCCTAACCTGAAAATGAAGAACAGAAATATATCCTATAGACAAGGCAGAGTTATTTGGTGACTAAATGGAAGTGAAAATATAAGAGTGAAAGGAAAATAAGGGTTTTAAAAGTAATGTTTTGTCATAGTATTTGGAATCAACATAAGAAATAGTCCAGAATAAAGAGGGTTATTGAATGAACCAGACAAAACAGAATAAAAATATTTTCTACAATCTTCAGATAAGGTTCTGGGTTTATTTATTTGAAAACCTCTATTTTAAAATATTTTTTCAGAGTAATACTAATTTAAATAAAATTTAAAATAATTTATATATTTTTTTATTTTTTATTTTTATTTATTTCTAGGAGAGAGAGAGAGAGACAGCGTGAGCAGGGGAGGGTCAGAGAGAGAGGGAGTCACAGACTGAAACAAGGCTCCAGGCTCTGAGCTGGCAGTCAGCACAGAGTCCGACGCGGGGCTTGAACCCACGAACCGCGAGATCATGACCTAAGCGAAAGTCGGACGCTTAACCGACTGAGCCACCCAGGCGCCCCTAAAATAATTTATAATAAAAAGTTCTGTTCAAATTATATTTAATTGGAAATATATCTTCACACTCTATATGATGATTAGATGTTGCCCCTGCTGCTTATTTGCTAGCTGAATTTGAGTGAAACAAATCATAGTCAAAGATTTTAAAAATGTATACATAGGGCCAGGCTCTAATATTAAAGCATGTAAGAAGTTGTACACTGGTAAACCTATTCTGTAAGAATCTTTATATCACTTTATATTTTTAATACACTTAATTTTTTGAGCAATTTTAAGTTCACAGCAAAATTGGGCAGAAAGTTACAGAGATTTCCCACATACTCCTTATGCATACACATGTATAGCCTCCCTCACTATTAACATCCTATGCCAGAGTGGAACATTTGATATAATCAATGAACCCACATTGACTCATCATTGTCACCCAAAGAACACAATTTGTGCTAGGCTTTAGTCTTGCTGTTGTACATTCTATATATTTTGACAAAAATATAATGGCATATACCCACCATTGTAGTATCATGTAGAATAGTTTCACTGCTTTAAAAATCTCCTGTGTTCCGACTATCCATCGCTCCAACCCCTTGACCCCTGGCAACCATTGGTCTTTTTACTGTCTCTGTAGTTTTGCCTTTTCCAGAATGTATTCGAGTTGGAATTATAAAGCATAAAGCCTTTTCAGATAGCCTTCATTCACTTACTAACAGGCATTCCTGAGTTTAAGTCATATGCATTACTAGGGTTTAAGTTTCTTCCATGTCTTTGAATAGACATTTTTCCTAAGAAGACATAGAGATGTATAACAGACACATGAAAAGATGCTCAGTATCACTCATCATGAATGAAATACAAATCAGAACTACAATGTGATATCACTGCACACAAGACAGAATAACTAAAATGAAAAACACAGGAAACAACAAGTGTTCGCAAGGATGTGGAGAAAGGGGGACCCTATTACACTGTTGGTGGGAATGCAAACTGGTGCAGCTAATATGGAGAAAAGTATAGAGGTTCCTCAAAAAGTTAAAAATAGAACTACCCTACAATCCAGCGTTTGCACTATTAGCTATTTACCCAAAAGATACAAAAATACTGATTTGAAGGGTTACATGTCCATGTTTATAGCAGCATTATCACCAATAGCCAAATTATGGAAAAAGTCCAAATGTCCATCGATTGATGAATGGATTAAAAAAGAAGTGGTATATATTATACAATGGAATATTACTCAGCCATAAAAATGGATGAAATCATGGATGAAGCTACAGAGTATTATTCTAAGTGAAATAAGCCAGTTAGAGGATGTCAACTGTGATCACTCATATGTGAAATTTAAGAAACAAACAAATGAAAATGGTGGAGAGAGGTGAGCCAAACCAAGTAGCAGACTCTTAAATGTAGAGAACATATTGAGAGGTTGCTGGGAGTGGAGGTGTGGGGGTGGGAGGATAGGTTAAATGAGTGATGGTTACTAAGGAGGGCACTTGTGATGAGCACTGAGTGTTATATGTCAGTGACTCTAGGCTTCTAAACTTGAAACTAATATTACACTGTATGTTAACAAACTGGAATTTAAATAAAAATTTTGAGAAAAAAACTTCCTCTATGTCTTAATACCTTATTTCTTTTTCATACTAAAGAATATTCTGTAGTCCAATTGTACCACATTTTATCTATTCACCTACTAAAGGATGTCTTGGTTGCTTCAATGTTTTGGCAATGATGAATAAAGCTGCAGTAAACATCTGTTTGTAGTTCCTTATGTGCACATAAGTTTTCAACTCCTTTGCTTTTAAATACCAAGGGATAAGATTGGGGGATCATATGGTATGAATATGTTTAGTTTTATAAGAAGCCACCAAACTGTCTTCCAAAGTATCTGTACCATTTTGCATTCTAACCAGCAATGAATTTTACTTCCTGATTTTTTACATCTTTGTAAGTATTGAGAGGTCACTGTTTTAGGTTCAGTCCATTTTAATAGGTACCTCACTGTCATTTAAATTTGCATTTCTCTGATGATATACATATTGAGCACCTTTTTATATTCTTATATGCTATCCGTATATCTTATTTGGTGAGATGTCTCTTCTGATCGATGGTCCATTTTTTAATTGGACTGTTCTTTTTTTATTGTTGTGTTTCTGGTGTTCTTAATATATTTTGGATAACAGTCTTTAATCAAATATGTATTTTGCAAATATTTTCTCCCAGTCTGTGACTTGTCTTTTCATTCTATTGACAATGCTTTTGCAGAGATATTAAAATATCTAATTTTAATGAAGTATATCTATTAATTATTTTTTCATGAATCATGACTTTGGTGTTTTATCTAAAAAGCTACAGCCAGGGGCACTTGAGTGCCTCAGTCAGTTGAGTGTCCAGCTCTAGTTCAGCTCAGTTCAAGATCTCACGATGGTGGGATTGAGCCCCATGTTGGGCTCTGCACTGAGTGTGGAGCCTGCTTAAGATTCTCTCTCTCCCTCTGCCTCTCCCCTGCTCTTATGCTCTCTCTCCATCCCTCAAGAATAGAAAATAAAATATAATAAAATAAAGTAAAATAAAATAAAATAAAAAGGTTATTGCCAAACCCAAGGTGCTCTAGATTTTCTATGTTATCTTTTAGGAGTTTTTGTGTTTTGTTTCAATTAGGTCTATTTACAATTCATTTTGAGCTAATTTTTGTGAGAGGTATAATAACTGTGTCTAGATTCAATTTATTTATCTTTTTTTAGAGATGGATTCAATTATTTTTTGCAGCATCA
This sequence comes from Proteles cristata cristata, assembly GCA_017311185.1. NCBI lineage: Eukaryota > Metazoa > Chordata > Mammalia > Carnivora > Hyaenidae > Proteles > Proteles cristata. The sequence continues at coordinate 160,097 of JAESUZ010004165.1, forward strand.
TTTGTTAAAAGACTATTTTTTCAGTTGGTCCGGGGTTGTGGGTTATCATTAAGCTGATTAAAAGACTATTTTTTCTTCTTTTATTTCCTTTTATTCTTTGTCTACGGTCAGTTGACTATATTTTCTTGGGTGTTTGGATCATTTAATTTTTATTATAAGCATGCAGTGCATTTAAAGATTTTCCTTGGATTTCTTACCTGATTCTCTTAACTATAAATGAGAATATTTAGGCCTAGAGACTTTCTAGAGCTCATTTACCATGTGGCCAAGACAAGAATCAATGGTTTTTGATTTTCAGTCCAGTGACTTTTTTCCATTCCTGTCCATTTTTTAATCAGAATTCTGTCGTTATAAAATTAATCTTTATTTTGCTGATGTAACACTATTGTTCCTATTTTAGACATTAGTTTTCAATTCAGAATATGTTACATCACTTTGGCTAGTGACCAAATACTTCAAGAGTGTCAATCAAGCTGTTGTAAGGGACTTCAAAGTTTCTAAAGTAATTAATTCCATAAGATCTCTGATAAAAGAATGGGGGGAGGAGGACACAAGTCTCATTGAAAAATGCCAGCCACAGTCTATTTACTTTGTAGTTGCTGTCCTTTAGGCTTTTACTTGTATCTGCTAGAGATATGTGGATTTCAACTCTTCATCTAATCTTATATTTGGACAACAGCAACTATTCTTTCTGATTACATTCGTAATCATCCTCAAAGCAACCAAGGTCTTCAGTTGCGTTGGAGGTCATTTAGAAGGAAATAATTAAAAGAATGTCACAAGTATACATTTCAAAAACTGTATCCCTCTTATACTGATAGTTCTTCTTTTAAGTACTTCTTAACTTGGCATCATCTCAATGTCTTCTACTTATGAAACGTAAATATCCCAGTTTCTGACAGTGTCTTTGTATTTAAAGTGAGTCTTATTCATACAACCTATTTTTTTTTTTTTTTTTGGTTTTACTCTGTTTGATAAAGTGTCTTTTAGTTATAATGTTCAGGATATTTACAGTCAGTGAAATCATTGATACAGTTAGTCTACTATATTACTTTTTGTTGTTTTTGTTTGTTTTGTACTATTGCTTCCCTGTTCATATGATTTCTTTTTCCTGCTAAGAAGAGTGTGTGGTACTTAGCTCTTGTCCATTCCTATTTCCAAACAATTACTAATTCCTTCTTATATAACTCATTGACCCTTTAAAATTTAGATGCCTTCTCTCAAGTATTATTACCACCTCCTTTCTTCAGAGGATTCTCAGTTTATCCAGATTAAATAGTTGATATTTGGTTTCTTCCTCCTGCTTTTACCTAAATTTATCACATTACCAGAAGAATGCTCTTTCTAAAATGATGGCTTGAATATGTCATGTTCCTATATGATCCTTCAAAGGCTAATCTTTGCTGTACCAGTTTTGGGGAAGAAATTAATTATTTCAATAGAGCTACAAAGCTCATTTTCCTTCTATAACCTTGCAACATTCTTTTGTGCAACAAATATCCTGAACTGCATGATGTTCTTTAAACACATCATATCATTTCTCTTCTTTCAGTTTGAGAAAGCATTCATTTTCCTTGTAAAATAAAAACCAAACAAACAAACTTCAACCAACCAAACAAACAAACTTCATGTAACCTTCCCCAAATCAGCTTCCAAAAGAGAAGTAATCACTCATTTATTTGTTCCAAACCCTTTCCTTCCAAATATATCTATTTTAACATGCCACGTTGAATCATAATGGCTTGTCTCTTCCTTTTCTAAACAGTGGAATTTTTCAGGGCTTGAAAACAAATTTTACATGTGTAATTCTTAAAACATAATAAGCATTGTGTAAATATTAGTTGTTATTTTTTTCTGTCTATAATAAAAGAACAGCACTTAGCAGATAAGAGGTGATGAAGCTTTGGGGTGATGGTAGGGTTTGTGTGGTCTGGAGCCAACATTCAAAAAAGAATTCTTGGAGACATCTTTGGTGCAAAAAGGTGATTTTACTAAAGCACAGGAACAGGACCCATGGGCAGAAAGAGCTGCACTGGAGTTGTGTAGAATGGCTGGTTATATGCCCTGGATTTGGGAGGTAAAGTCAAAAGCGAAGTATCCAATGAAGCTTTTGTATGATAAAGACTCAAAGTTTACTGGAGGCCTAGCTATTGTCGTGCTAAGGTTGTTTTTCTTTTTGGAAAAGCTTTAATTTTAATGATAATATATTAACCTTAAGACAGTAAGGAGTTCCTAGACTTTAGGCTATTGATGAGATTGCCTTTTTCCGGTAAACTGATGGAGACTGTTACCAGTTTAACCATTTGTTTTTTGTCCTTTCATGTGTTGGGGTAGCCAGGAGAGTCCAAGGAATATCATACATCTCCCACCTGGGGGAATTATGCTAGCTTTATGCTTTGCCTCTCAGCCTGCCTCATGCTCCTTCATGAAGAAGGACTCATTAATACATTGAACAAATGTTTCTATGCATGCATGAATCAGTAAAGCATAAATAACCTAAAATAGGAAAATATGCACTAAGAAAGAAAACTATACCAGATGGTAACAAATATTTCACTTCATCTTTTAGAATCTCAGAGGTAATATCAGTGTGAGCATGTACTCATGAGGGTATTTTTTATTTTTCAGTTTGTATTGAAAATGTCTTTGCTTTAACTAGTAATTGGAGTTGCAAGGCACATGGAGCTCATCACAGATTTTGGAAAAACAGTGATAGTTATATTGACACAGAACTGAAGACTTGTTGAGAAGAGTCAGTTAAATACAAATTAGTGTTAAAGAGTAAAAATAATTTTTCCTATACCTTCCCAAGTACTCATATGAGGCTCTTATAACGAAAGAAAGATTAACAAGACTAGTTTATTTACATGTATAAATCATGTATACATGAGAGATGACCCAAGGAAAAATGAGTAAGTCAAAGGTTTGGTTAAAACTTGAGTTTATATGGTATCTTAGCACAGGGACACGATATTTTTAGAGAAGTCGCAACATAAAGGAAAAAAGTCCTGAGTCTCTAGGGGACAGTAAATTATGAGAAGGCAAATATATGGGAAACTAATGGTAGATAGAGACTAATTAGTAAAATTTCTTATGTAGATTTTGTTTCAGGATGATGGGATTTCAAGTTTCCTCTGGTGATTAATTTTGTTGTTCTTGGTAGAGAATGGAGGAAAGACATCTTTGAAAATCTGTGTTCTGGTTTTAAGTAAATAAGAGGAAAGTGCAGAGCTTTTCTTGTATCTGTTTTTTCTCAATTGCCTTCTTCTCAAAATAATTATTATGTCTAGTTAGCACATTTTGGGATGACATATTCTGCCACTCTTCAAACAAAAATACACTTCACTCAATGTAGTAACATTAAGGTATATTTTTGTGGGGCGCCTGATGGCTCAGTCAGTTGAGCATCAGACTCTTGATTTCAGCTCAGGTATGATCTCACAGTCATGAGATGGAGCCCAGAGTTAGACTCTGTGTCAAGCATGGAACCTGCTTGGGATTCTCTGTCTCCCTTTCTCTCTATCCCTCCCCTGCTTGTGCTCTCTCTCTCACAAAAATAAAATAACATTTATTAAATAAATATTTTTATTAACAAAACAGAAATGAAAATAACTTCAAATTCATTTAGTGCTTTCATTCATACACCCTCATGTAGTTTTCTTTATAATACAGTTATTTAGACTTTTTTGGTTGACTTATTGTTGAACTTTGCAAATCCATGGAGAGATAGAATTGCATTCTGTATTTTAGAACTCATTTGTTGAATGAGAGCACAATTTATAATTTATAAGCTAGAGTAGAAAACCTGTCTTTGAGAGATCAAATTTTTTTACTAAATAGAGGTATTTGTCACTATTTTTTTTTAACTTATGTAGGTCTATTTTATTCCATGGTGGTTATGGTTTTTATGTCTATGCTTATAATTTTTCAGTAGGTAAATAAACATCAAACTCAACTTCCCTTCCTCATCTTAATTTTTCATTATTAATTCATCTAAAATTGGCACAACCAGTAGTTTCCTATTTTATCTGGTAAAATATTCATTTAAAAAATCAAAGTTATAGGGATCTTTTCCCCTGAAATTTGAAGAGAATCATATATATTTTTTAAATCAAAAATTAAAATGGAAGACATTACAAAGCAAATGTTGTTGCTGAAGTAGAAACCCTAAGCTAATGGAAAAATGCAAAGAGCTGGACTCAAGTGTCCCCTGAAAAATGAGTTTAAATCTCACCTTTGATATCTGCAACTCAATAGCTGTGTTATGTAGGTAAAATTACAACAGTCCTTTGAGCCTTCGTTTCCTTATTTTGAAAGTGAGGATAAAGGTTCAAATTTGTTAAGATTACATAGTTCATCATGGGAGAACTGAGACTATTAGCCTAGAACCTGCATGGGAGCCAAGATCGTATCTCTCTCACTTATTGGTGAGGGTAACAGTCAGCACATAAATGGTGCTCAAGGAGTATTTATTTAATAAATAATAAATGCAGAAAGTTGTAGTGAAGATTGGAATGCAAATTAATTGGTACATCTGTAGGTAGTCATCAGTAGCACACATTTCACTCTTACTAATTTGAGTTGATCCATTCAAGTTTTTCACTTTCATGATTTTGTTATAAATACTGTATCATTTTGTTGAAGGTGATGGTGTCTTGCTGAAATTATTAACAATTTTTTGACATTACTAATTACTTTATGGATAAACATATATATTTTAGCCTTAAATTTTATTTTACCCGGGCTCCTGGGTGGCTCAGTTGGTTAAGCATCTGGTTGAAGCTCAGGTCATGATCTCATGTTTCCTGGGTTTGAGCCCAGCCTGTCTTCGGATTCTGTGTCTTCCTCTCTCTCTGACCCTCCCCTGCTCATGCTGTCTCTCTGTCTCTCAAAAATAAATAAAACATTTAAAAAAACTTTTTAAATTTTATTTTACAGTTGCGCATGGTCATTAGTTCTTTTTTTTTTATTTTTTTTAATGTTTTATTTATTTCTAGGAGAGAGAGAGAGACAGCGTGAGCAGGGGAGGGTCAGAGAGAGAGGGAGTCACAGACTGAAACAGGCTCCATGCTCTGAGCTGGCAGTCAGCACAGAGCCCGACGCGGGGCTCGAACCCACGAACCACGAGATCATGACCCAAGCGAAAGTCGGACGCTTAACCGACTAAGCCACCCAGGCGCCCCGGTCATTAGTTCTTAAATAATACAAAAGTCAATAAGAAAAGTAAAATGCATTAACAATAGAAGGGGAGATTTTCATGGATTTTCTATAAAACAATGATGCCGTGGTTCAACATAAAGCTGGTTTTATTATTGCTCTATGTCTGCAGCCCATGGGAAGCCTCCAAGTCTCCAAGCAGATTATGGCTCTATGTAAATCTAGAAAAGAAAATTAAAAGTGTTAGACCTTTCCCACCCCAAGAGCAGCTCTGTTTAAAGAAAAAGTAAATGGCTTTCCTTACTTGTATATCACAGAGTTTAAATCACTAAAGCTGTGTAATGTGAGACATGTTTAGAAACTCAGCAAAGCATAGGAAAAAAGCCTTCAATGGTAAGTAGAGCATCTAATGGACACAGCTGTCCTTCTAAAGTGCCCAATTGTTTCATTTGTCTTAAAGTTAGCTCAGATCTCTCAAAGGCTTAAAAAACAGTCGAGAACATCACTCCTTAAAATTAGTTGTAGATTCAGTTCCTTTGTTAAACATGGTTATTTGTATTCATTTTGTATTTTTCTTTCAAAGGTGTAACTTATTTAAATTTTGAAGGAACAGGGGCACCTGACTGGCTCAGTTGGTTAAGCATCTGACTTCAGCTCGGGTCATGATCTCATGGTTGGTTGGTGGGTTGGGGCCCCACCTCGGGCTCTGTGCTGACAGCTCAGAGCCTGGAGCCTGTTTCATATTCTGTGTCTCCCTCTCTCTTTGACCCTCCCTGCTCATGCTGTCTCTCTGTCTCAGAAATAAATAAAACATTAAAAAATTTTAAATTCGGAAAGAACAAACTTACATTATAATATTCCAAGATAGAAAAAATTAAAAACACTTCTTAAAGCAATTTCCAACACTTTCTTATATGGACTCCACAATAGTAGCTATGTAAAATTTAGTGCATGTTTGCATAGTTCTAGAGGTGGTGTGATATGAAAATTTAGAATTCAGTAGGCAGAGGGGGAAGGAAAGGACCTGAAGATCCTGGGTGAGGAGAAACACATATTTTGGAAGAATGCTGGGAGAGTCTGATCACAGCAAACTCCCTCAGGCGCGAGGTTCCTCTTAAGAATGTAACAGACACTACCCATCCCCCCCTCACGTTCCCCTCAGGAATTTGACAAAAGACCTGACTAAAAATAAGCAGACCAGAAAACATATAGACCACCTCTCAAACAATGGACTCAAGCCAATCAAGAATGGACAACCCAGCTCCTAGAGTTATCAAGCCAATAATAAGGGTCAGACCTGAGAAGGAAAAAGGCAAAGGGAAGGCAGGGCTGAACAGAACCTTATAGAACAAGGACCCTTGCCTATAATTGTGGGCATTCACTTTCGAATGCCCCCCTCTCTGTAAAGTGAACTTTCATATGACTCTTAATTTCTTATACTCTAATAAACTTTTGCCTGCTCATCTCATCATTCTTCAAAACATCAAGACAACGAACCCTGGGTATTGAGTTAAAAAATCCTGGAACAACAGCAAATTCACTGTCAAGGAAAACACAGCATCACTGGATATTCTGGTTTAAAGAAATATCACACCTCTAATTTGTCTCCTTTTAAATGCCCATCTTTACTAAATTTTCCCATATATAGCCATCCAGAACAAATCTAATATTTTTCTATATTACAGAGGTGCACTCATTTCATATTCCAAGGTAATGTCTTAATATTTAGTCTACATTATTTAACCACTTTTTCCCCTCTTGATCTCAAATGATATGTGATAGAAATATTACATTCAGGATTGTCTATAGTGCACAAATTTATAACACCAGCATCTATATTAATCTCCTCAATTAATTTGCATATTTTAAAAAGAAGATAGTTCCACTAATTGAACTTTTCAATTTACATAATTTGTGATAAATGGAAACAAATGCTTATTGATCATTTTTAAGCAATATAGTCCCTATATATGCTAGACACTCTCCTAAACACTTTAGTAATACCAATTTATTTAATTCCCATAACATCCTAAAAAGTAGACACTTTTCTGATTCTTATTTTATGTGGAAAATAAAACCTGAACACTTAATAATAATTTGGCCAAGATCATGCAGCTAGTAAATAATGAAGCTGAGATCTGGTAGGTGATGTGCCTCCAAAGCACTTTCTCTTAACCAAGCAATCTTAAAAGGTAGGCATTATTAGTCTCATGTTAGAGATGTGGAAACTGAGGTAGAGAGATTAAACAATTATAATTGTACGTAAGTGAAGAGCTAGAATCCAAACCCTGTAAGAAGAATACATCGAAGAAAATTCAAAATGCAAACTAGGAAAAATAAATATAAAATCAAAACAAATGAAAGCTCAACCTTTGCTAAGTTTCATTAAGTTGACTTGACAATTGAATCTGGTGATATGGGGAGAATAGATAATGGCATTAAGGAGTTTATGCCTAAATCCACTAACTCAATAGATTCCACATTCCAAATAACAAAATTCGAGCTCATCTACATTTTTTTTTTAAATCTCTGAGTCAATGGGATTACCAAAACATGTAATTCCTATTGGTGGCATTGACTCTATTTACATCTGTTGCAACTGCTGCTTTCAACACCTCTCTTGCCTGTGGGCAGATGTTTCTTTTCTCAGTTCTTTAATGCACCAGTCTACTAGGCCCCCATGCTCTAGTTCAGCTATATGCACAATAACAATAGCCCACCTTGATTTGGATTCACCTAGAAGTATTGTTTTTTTTTTCTGTGCTTCACTGCTTCACCAATTACAGCTAATCTCTAGATGCTTCTGCACCTGAAGCTGTTTGAACTAGGAAAATGCCTTTTTCTATCTCTTGTACTTGTGTCCTTGTAGAGGACAAACTGACTTTTCAGCCTCCATTCACAAACAAGTTTCGATATCCTTCTAGGAAACACCATTCGTCGCACTTACAGGCCATCAGGGTTTACTTTTAACTCTCGGGATGACAACTTGACTGATACATAAGCTAGTATGACAGAAGTGTTTGCTTTTGTGATGGAAATATAATTCAATCGGGACCATGAAATACAAAATCTTTTGGCAGAATGTTATGTGAAAAAGTCTGTTGAATTTTCTGTGGGACCTAGGATTTCAGAACCAAATAAGCTTTATCATTGTGTTGCACATGGTGCTTAAGAATAAAGACAAGAAATTACAAAACAGAAACAAGAATTGGACAGAAATCTTGTCTGATGATAATTTTGGAGCCCGAAATTGAGTCATTTTTGAAGCCTACACACCACCAGATAGTTCTGGTTTGGGTATTATGTAATAATGACAGAAATGTTCTGAATATCTTTATCTGTGATTCTTAGAAAGACTGTTTTGAGCCAAATCCTCATTTGCCACTATCTCATTAGGTGTGCAATTCAGGAAAACAAGAGTGAGGAACAAAAGAAAAGACAGGAAAAGAGAGCGATCCGACCTGAGACCCCTGGGAGTGACTGATTCTAATAACTTGGCATCTTCTTCTTAGAAGTTCAAATATCACATAACTATACCTCAGAACACTTCACAGTGATGGAGGGTATGGAGACATAAGATAATAAACATATCCATCAACTCTTATTTTTTATTAATCAAACTGTCATCCCATGGAGAAGTATTCTCCTCAAATCTCTGGGTTGAAAAATATGCAGTCTAAGCAGGGTCCCAAGGTATTCCAGCTTTGACACTCTAAAACTCTTCTCTTAACCAAACCTGAGTTTGAGTTTCCTCTGAGCCCTTTTTCGACTACGCATCTTTATTGGGCTTTGACCTCAGGAGCTAAAATCTTGCTAAATCAGTTTAGGGAGAATTGCCCACTGTTAGTATCTGATTACTTTCTATACCTGATCATGTTGTGTTTTTTTTTTCTCTCTAAATTCTGAAATGATCTCTCATCACCCTGGCCCACCTTTAGCAAGAATACTGTGAGAACTGTCCCTTTGACCCCTGATGTTTCCTCTAGTAATTCTGCATCCATTGATTCCCCCACTATGTTGCTTGGTTATAAATCCTCACTTTTTCATGCTGTTGTCAGAATTAAGCCCAGTTCAAAACTGAGGTCTCATTTTAAGTCCAACACTCAGCCTCCTTTCCATTGCACAAATAATTTTAAATAGATAAAAATTCAAATATAAAAATAAATATTTACAGCAATGAGAATAAGTCACAGCAATAAAAGAACAAATACATTACATGAGTAAAGTAATTGACAGCAGACAATATGTAAGAACCAATGATTAAAAAGTTGAAAAGTAGGGGCGCCTGGGTGGCTTAGTCGGTTAAGCTTCCGACTTTCGCTTGGGTCATGATCTCGTGGTTCGTGGGTTCGAGCCCCGCGTCGGGCTCTGTGCTGACTGCCAGCTCAGAGCCTGGAGCCTGTTTCAGTCTGTGACTCCTTCTTTCTCTGACCCTCCCCTGCTCACGCTGTCTCTCTCTCTCTCCTAAAAATAAATAAAACATTAAAAAATAAATAAAAAAGAGTCTCATGTAAAAAAAAATTAAAAAGTTGAAAAGTTAAATAAAGTAAAAAAAAAGTAAAATAAAAAAATTTATTAACAGTGATAATAAAACAATGCATAGTTGATTCTCATTACTTATGGTAATTAGGTTCTATATCACTGCCATGAACTTTGAATTAGTGAACAATGAACATCTGTTCCTTGCGGGTAAAATAGAGTTAGAATTTTGGATTCTGTGGTCACATTTTTGTCAATTGATCAATATATAACTTTGTTTTATGTGAACCTCTATTTAAAGATACCTTATTTAACATATATTGCTGATTCATCAGACTCATAGCCAGTAGCAATGTAACTGCTACCAAAATTAAGTTTATGTAACACTCATATTTTCTTGAAAGTTTTACCATAGACTTTTTGCACTTCTAGACAGTGCTTTAGCACTATGCTTGGGAAGCACTATAAACATCAAAATCACCAACAAAAAAGCACAAAAATATGGAAACCATGACATTACATAGATCCTGAAAAGGGTACTTGTTTTCACTCTGAGAGTTAAAACAAGGCAAAGCATTGCCTTGTTCGACCTCAGCTGGGAACATGAGCATCAAGCAATTCAAAATTCTCATGACTCTGCATGTTCACAAATGACCCCAAAGCACCTTGTCGATTGAATTTGGAGATACAGATAAACATTAGTGAGCTGGCAGATCTGCAAATATGGAATCTGTAAATAATGAAGATCTACTGAAATAGAGTATAGCATTATAAATTAAGGAATTTGAGGGGCACCTAGGGGCTCCGTCCATTAAGTGTCTGACTTCGGCTCAGCTCATGATCATCTGGTTAGTATGAGCCCTGCATCAGGCTCTCTTCTCTCAGCATAGAGCCTACTACGGATTCCCCCCTCTCTCTCTCTGCCCCTCCACTGTACACTCGCTCTCTTTCTCTCTCTCTCTCTAAAAAATAAACATTAAAAAATAATAAATTAAGGAATTTGGAAATCAAAAATCAAATGAATTCAAAGAAATCAAGGAATGAGGCATCAGTGAATGCTTGAGGGCACTCTCTTGCCTTAGAATAAAGAACATAGAAACAGAGAGAAAGGGTCTTGGCTTCATTCATTCTTTTCTTTTATCTTCTGTTTCAGGAAATTGAATTGTTAAGTGTAAGGAAAGGGGTGAGGCACAGAGAAAAGTGGTGGCCTAATTCATACACTGCAGTAGCCCATGTAAGCAGGCTTAATCGAGGTTTTATGTAAAAATACATGAATTGCTATCCTGAAAAAAATCAATGCACTATCTACCTTGTATTTATATATACTTTTAACGTGGTTTTGTACTTGGAGATGTTCAACACTGATTGAGATTTTCATGTACATTATATTCATCCTCAATTTACCTATTCAGGTAATGGAGACTCACTCCCCTGGGCAGTAATTTCTTCTCTTTGAGATACATGCTTTCTAAAATTGGTAAGAGATAAATATTTGACTAGAGTCTAAAAATATTTGAATACATCTGGTATGCAAATTATCCAGAGGACTATGTGGAAGTTAAAATGTGTGACACATTCTCCACCTTAATTATTTCTTTTCATAGTAGATTTTTCACATTTGGGATTTTGAAGTAATCACTCCACTGTTTCTGAAGCATTCTTACTAATTGAATAAAGACTTATTTTTATTTTTTTAGGATACAGTAATGTCCTAGTTTGCCTAGGTTTTACTATTTTTCTTAATGAAAACAAAGCTCTTTGAAATTATTTTAAGGAATACTTATGACATGCTTTCTCTAATCTACAATACAGCTATTGATTACAAGCTGCTAGTGGGTAATTAAAAAAATTTTTCCTGATTTACAATAGCCACAAAGAAAACATTTACAGATAATGTGAAGTATTTGGTATATTGCTTGACACACTGCATGGATCAATATGTGGGTTTTGATTAATAAGTCCAGTTTAGTAATAAAGGAAGTTAAGTTGTATTTTTAATGAAGAAAGTCAATTATTTTTGGAAATCTCTTATTTTATGCACATCAAGTAAAAAAGGGTAAATTCAGTTCCAGGTAAAAGATTTCAGAGGTTCATTCTATTCAAGTTCATATAATGAGTGGAAAAATCAATCAAGAGAAAGTTTTTAACAAACCAGAATTTTGAATGCATTTCCATAAAAAAAGAACTCACTAAGAAATGCAGTTACAACAATATAGTGTATTACTATGGTGTCCGTTGAGTGAGAAGTCTAAAGATAGACAAAAATAGGTACATGAATGAATGAAATGGAATGAAGGAATGAAAAAAAAATGCATTGAAATTGAAAATCACTTTAGAGATAGTATTTTTTTCAACCTGTCAAATTAGGCAAGCTGAAGACAGTTTTTATATTTTAATAGGAAATTAGTTTGTGAGTCTATCATAGACTTTCCCAATTTTTTCCACCATATTAATTGGTGCTTCCCATGTGCATAACAGTGACATCACACTCCTCCCATCATCATCTTTCAGAATTAAAGTTACTTTGTTATCATATTAAAATATAATAATATTTTGATAACTTAAGCTGCTTCAAAACAAAATGTCATAAGATTAGGTTTGAAAATAATTCTTTGTCCTTAAGTGTTATCATTGGTACATTTTAATAGCATACATTTGGAATTTAGGTAGTTTACACAGGATTTTAATTTTTTTTAATGTGTTTATTATATTGAGAGAAGGAGGGTGTGTGAGGAGAAGAGAAGCAAAGAGAGAGACACACACAGAATCCGAAGCAGGCTCCAGGCTCTGAGCCATCAGCACAGAGTCCTACATGGGGCTTGTACTCACAAACCATGAGATCATGCCCTGAGCCGAAGTTGGACACTCAACTGACTGAGCACTCTGGTACTCCTGTGCATGAGTTTAAAAGACTTGTGGGCCCCTGGGTGGCTCATTCAGTTAAACAACAACTCTTGGATTCTGCTCAGATCAAGATCTCACAGTTGAGTTTCTAAGTTTGGGACCCAAATGAAGCCTGGAGACTGCTGTGGATCCTCTTTCTCCTTCTCTCTCTGCTTCTCTTCTGCACAGCTTCTCTTTTTTTCTCTCTCAAAATAAATAAATAAACTTAAAAAAAAAAGCCTTGTCTTTGTAAAGCTTCCATTTCTAAAGGCAATGCAGGTGAGCTCAATAATTAGGACTGTCTTTGAGAATCACTCAAATAATAATCATAAGTCTTATTTTTAATATTAGAAGATTATACAAGCATATATTTTGAGGAAAACAATTTTGAAGTTATATTGATTCCAATTCAGTATCTTATTTACATAAATAAATGTTTATATACATAAATTCTTTATGATACACTTTTATAAAGAAATTCAATATAAGTATATTCATTATGATACACTTATAAAAATAAATTCATACTCAGAACATGGTCATCTCAAACATGGTAAAATCCTCAACTACTAAATATATATTTTCATGATCCACGCTCCCTGAGACAGAGAGTTACGTTTATGTGTTTTAGAGCTTTTCAGTGTGCCTTCACTTTTCAGAGTGATGCCTACATAATAACCAGTTAACAAGAAAATATCAAGAAAATGGAGTCTGAATTCCTGAGTAGTCTCAGTGTTTACTTACACTTAGATTAAAATAAATGTTAAATGCTAATTTCCATTTATCTGAAACACTATATATTTTCTTAAAATATATCATCAGATTGTAAGTAAAAATGAACATTGGTTTGAAAATCTATCTTTTTCTGAAAATATAAGACCCACATTTTTCAGAATGAGGTGAGAATTTAGGGCCCAGTTCCCTAGACACAACCCAAATCATACCCTTCTTTTGCTGAAGACTGGGACCTGCTGACACCCCAGTGTTTCACCATCCTCCAGTGAATACTCCTGCACATGTATCACTGACACTCTCCCTTCACTGCCCTGCTATTAAGATCAACCCCCATGGTAATCTGAACATTGAAGTCCATTGAAGATCCATTCAACATAACCCACAGTTTCTTAATATCCTCAGTTAATCATCTAGTTACCCTTACTCTTATCTTCTTTAACCATATATCAAAGTCTCATTTTGAAATGTACCATTTTTGGCCATCATTTTAATCTATCTCAGCTACTATTCCATTCTGACAAGTGTCAACACAATGACTTTTACAGTAAACATTACAGTTTCATATCCTCAATTCCCTCTGAACTCATTCTAACCTCTGTGTTCCTGTACGATATTCATACATTTGCAAACACCGCCAACTCCTTCCTTCTCTCTCCTTTTTCTTTCTCACCTGATATAATTCCAACCCTCATTAAATCCAGGATCTCACTTCTGTGTAGCCAAAATTTTCTGTAGAAAAGTACATAGAAATTTTGACTGAAATCACTTGCAGTTATGATTGCAAATACCAAATAATCTATACTACTAGGAAATATTACTGCTCTTTCCTTAAACTTTCATCTTCCACAATCTATGACTATTACTTACACAATTACATCTTCTCTCTCTTTTTTAAGATTTTTAGAATCTCCTTTTTGAGGGAAGATTTTTTTTTTTTTTTTTTTTAAGGAGAGAGACAGACAGTACTAGCAGGGGAAGTGCAGAGAGAGAAGGAGACACAGAATTCAAAGCAGGCTCCAGGCTCTGAGCTGTCAGCACAGAGCCCGACACGGGGCTCGAGCCACGACTTGTGATATCATGACCTGAGCCAAAGCCAGGTGCTCAACCGACTGAGCCACCCAGGCACCCCTGCGAAAGATTTTTTTAAGTTTATTTATTTATTTTGAGAGAGAGAGCACACAAGGGAGGGGCAGAGAGAGAGGGAGAGAGAAAATCCTAAACAGATTCCATGCTGTCAGCACGGAGCCTGACTCAGGGATCCATGTCATAGACCGTGAGATTATGACCTGAGACAAAACCAAGAGTCAGATGCTTGACTGACTGAGCCACCCAGGCACCCCTACAATCTCATATTCTGAATTCTTAATCACTTCCTGCTCCCCTAAATCTCAGGAAATGATCGTTTCTATTTTTCATAGGAAAATACATGACTTGACTTCTCATTAATTCCAACAAGTCACTGATACCAGTACCACGTATTTTATCTTCTCATCACAATGCAAAAGGTGTTTCTGCCTTCCTTTGTTGTTGTTGTTCTGGACACCATTCCTTCTTGAAAAAACCAATAGTCAATTCTCTGACTTTATCTTACTCAAATCCTCTTCAACATTTGACACAGATGACAATTCCTTCACTTAAATACTTTCTTCTCTTGAATTCTAGGAAATCACTTTGCATTGGGTTCATTCTTTTCCTATTCCCACGTGGGATTCCTTCTTACACATGGCTTTCACTGTTGGCTTTTTGTCCTTAATCACCCTCTAAATAGTATAGCAACCAGAGCATTATATTCAGCCTCTACTCTTTCTTAGTGCTTCTAGCTTATTTTTTGCATTTTAAAATATTTTATACAGTTCTATATTCAAATATGTTTCTCCATACTGGCCCTTCTCCTGAGCCTTGAGCCCCTGAAACATATACTCTGCAGTTTCATATGTATAATTGTATATATATAAATTTACTTGAAAACTCTATTTAATACTTGATAAGTATCTGTAACTAAACATGATAGAAACTGAAGTCTTCATCTCTTCACATTGAAACTATTCTCTACCTAAAGTCTTCTAAGACTCAGTAAATGATACCATCATTTATCCAGTTGATATGTCTTTCATTTTTCTAGTTTCCTCATAAGTATTTTTGTATTTTCTTAGTCTATTAGCAAGTCATACTATTTATGTCTTCAATTCTCAAAATCTCAACTACTAATTTTATAGTTCAAGTCACCATCCTCTCTAACATCTAACATAAAGATAGCCTATCGCTTAATTAATCTCCCTGCTATCATTATTGTCTCTTCAAGAGTGAGCCAGCATGATTGTCCTAAAATAGAAATCAGAGCTTGATACAGCTCCACTGAACACCTTCACAAGCCTTCTCATGACTCTTAAAATAAATCCAACTCCTTAACAATGGCCGGAACTTCATCTCTGACAACATCTCTAACTTCATCTTCCTCCTCTCTTGACATTAATTATTATGTTTCAGCAAAGTTAGCTTTCTTTTCCCCTTAATCATGAAAAACATGTTGCTGACTCAGGATCTACAAATTTGCTTCTCCTTTTTCTCATGCTCTTTCCACAAAGCTGCCAATATTTCCTAGTCCAGGTCTCAGTTCAGACGATATCTCCTATATGACTTTTTCCATGTCCACCAACTCTGAGAGTTACTGTAAACATCTTATTTCATCTTCTTCATGGCATTCATTAATACCCATCTCTGTCCCATACATGTATTTGCTTGTATGTCCATTATCTTGCTGTCTCTCATTCTGTACTCTAAATGCCTTGCAGTAAAAGTCTTACCCTTCTTCCTGTCTTCTAGCAACTGAAGAAGATCTAGAACATAAAAAGCAGTTTGGAGGGGTAGGTACAAAGATCTAGTTGGACACTATAACCACGAATCTGTATAGGTGGGGAGTTTTCTCTGACAAGTTTAATCTGGGGGTAAGACAGGAAAGTATACTTGGACTCAACTACATTTGTTTAGATCAAGGGCAGGGTCTTAAATCAAGGGGCTTGGAATCAAGGACATCAAGTAAGTAAATTTAGGATATCCCAAAAGAATAAGGGATATAGAAAGGCCATCAATAAGTAAGTCAGGATCTCCAGGAAGTAAGGAATTCAGTGTATATTGAAATAAAGGAGAGGTGTTAAAGGGTTGGAGGTGTAGTAGTCATAATGTAGTAAGAAATCTAGAAGAAAGGTGGTTCATGGTTAAAAAGTAGAGTGATTGATTCCTTTTAAAGGAGAAAACTCACAGCTCTGGTGTGGCATAAATGACTGCTTTCTGTTGCTATTTGTTCAATCAAATCTTTATTGAATACTTTCAGTGTGTCCGGGGTTGCAGACTCCAAGATGAATTGACTTGTATTGTCCCTGCCAGCTAGACACTCACATTCTAGTGTGAGATACAGAAGGATGCTGTTACAGGGAGAAATGTTTTCATAGATTTTAGTTTCCATTAAAATACACACATATTTTAATTTTTTTTATTTTTTAAGGTCTTTTATTTATTTTTGAGAGAGGGATAGAGACAGTGTGAGCTGGGAAGGGTCAGAGAGAGAGGGAGACACATACTCCTAAGACAGGCTCCAGGCTCTGAGATGGCTGTCAGCACAGATCCCGACGTGGGGCTCCAACCCACTAACCCATGAGATCATGACCTGAGCTGGAATCAGACATTTAACCAACTGGGCCTACCAGGCGCCCCATACATATGTTTTAAAAATATGCTACCTGTCTAACCATTATACAACTCTAAGTCAAAATCATAAACCATGATAATCCTTATTTAACATTTAGTTAATCACAGATTTCTTACTCAGAAGCCACAATATAATTGATTCACTTTGTTAGAAATAAACATTCTAAAGCTTAATTTAACAATTTGAAATACCCAGACCCTCAGTGTACTACCTTTAACTGATTTTAAATTCTGTGTGTGGTTTCTACTCCTACCTAAGGGTAGCTTTCCAGACCCAAGGAAATCTGAGGCATACACATTAATTCCTTATAAGAGATAGTTGTTGCTCTTTTTAAATCATTGAACAACTAACATTCCCCCTTCTTTGCCCTCATAACTTATTTTCTTCTGGTAATGCTCCTGATGCCAATGGTCTATTTTTCTTGCCTTACTCTGCTTAGGTGAGATTCATAACATATTTAAACTACTTACCTACTACAAACTTTGCTTCAAGTAGTTCTAGATGTAACAGAACTCATCTTATATAAAAGTCTCCAATTAAATCTATGAATCTTGGTTCTAATTAAACCAACCACTATGAAAAACATAAATGTTTCTAGAATTAAAGCTTGATAAAGGTCTTTCTTACCAACCAGATGCACTTGGTCTGATGCCACATAGAACTGCATAGATTGTATTATATTTTGATAAGTGTGTAAAATTATCATCTAGGGATATTTTATTTTCACTTTATTTCATAAAGTTTGACCTGTCCAACATTTTACACAGCAAATGGACTCTCTAACTATGCTGATGAATTTGAGTTACATTTGTCTTCCATTTCTACTGTTTTCAAAGATTTAAACTTTAACTCCAGGGGCACCTGGGTGGCTCAGTCAATTAAGCGACTGACTTATGCTCAGGTAATGATCTCATGGTTTGTGAGTTTGAGTCCCGCATTGTGTTCTGTGCTGACAGCTCAGAGCCCAGAGCCTGTTTTGGATTCTCTGTGTGTGTGTCTCTCTCTGCCCCTCCCCCATTCATGCTCTGTCTCTCTCTGTCTCAAAAATAAATAAAACAAGCAAACACAAAAAATTTAAACCTTTAACTCTGAAAAATTAGAAAATATCACAAAATTTGTAGTAAAAAAATCAAGAAAACTGATTTTGGTCTTACATAGATCTATTTTTGTAAAAAACAAAAACAAAAACAAAGCCAAGTACTAACAATTGTGACATTCAGTAGCAACAGTTCTAGGAAATAATTTTTAATATGTTAGGTTGCTCTCATTTTACAGGGGAAGAACCAAGGCTTAGAAGCCTATGGAAAATGTTGAAAATAATGAAACCATTAAATGATGAGCCATGATTCGAGCAAAGGTCTATCTAATTCCAATTTTAGGCTCTTGATACCCACCTTATTTTGCATATACTTAAAGAAATTGTTTTTAAAGGGAGAAATAAGGGTCTATTAGGTAAATAAATGAATACATATTATATATAAAATCCTAGAATTATTATACCTTGTCTGCCTCTTCTCCTATACTTTACTCTTATGCACTTAGCCATGAAAAGCCTGAATTGCAGCAGTAGAAGAATGGATAAAAGAGATTAGGTGAAAGGCAGATGGGATTGAAAGATTTAATCTGATTGTGAATATCACCTACATAAAAATAAAAGGATTTTAGTGTGGGCTCTAAAATGACTGTGATACCACATGATCCAATCTGAAAGGATGATTCACGGTTATAGGTTTCTGTAGGAGACATTATTTTTCCACAGATTAAAATATTCTTACAGAGAGTTCATTAATGTTTCATAATTTTCTTCATATAAGAGCCATTCATTTCTTACTAGATAAATTTATAGCTATTTAATGTTTATTTTTTCTACTGTAAATGGAATTATTATTTTCAGTATTCTTTTGTTTGTACATAAGAAAGCATTTTGTTGTTACTATTTGGTGTGTTTGTGTTTGTCTTATTAGTAGACACATTGATAAACTTTTAATAATTCTCAATATTTTTTCCATTGATTTCCACTGACTTTCTATGGATCAAGTAATGCTGCCTGAAAATAATAATGATTAAGTGTCTCTTACTAATTTTAGCTAAAATACAATAAATATTCAAGACTATTTGAGCTGCTTAAAGTTTTTGCAAACTGCAACCCATTTAACCACATGTAAGTCTCATGTTGACTTTGACTTCCACTGTCTTTTTTGTGTATATCTCTTAACTAATTATTTTCATTAATATTTTCTTTACCACTACTTTTATCAAAATAATTCATAATTTTATCATACACATTTATTGTTTCATTTTCTTTAGTGTTAATTATTTCTATAATTTGTATTTTATGTACCTAGTGCATTTTGTTACGATCTTAAATACATTTGTAAACCTAAGTAATTTTTTCTATTTCAGAATTGATTGATTTTCAAGCCATTCTCTCTCTATTGCTATCTCTTTTTATTCATCTTAGTGAAATCATCATACAACTTTCTACAATTTTCTCCTTAGGCTTTTAGTAAAATTCACCAAAAGTGTTTTATTTATCCATATCTTCATGTGTATGTTACTATATCATCATGTATAAGATATTGTTGATGACATGGACTCCACAGTGGTTTATTTTTTTAATCAATATCATTTTATCTAGTACAAGAGTTTGCCAATATTTGCAAAACAATAAAGGATAGGAAGTAGCTAAATTATCTCTTGCTAACAAAATAAATGATAATTTCACTTGGTCAGGGGCCATAGCTTTTTTGATCACCACTGCATACCTGCTTTTTACCAAAAGTGCTCAATGTGTTTTTGAATAAATGAATAATAATTTCATTCTTTTTTTTTTTTAATGTTTTATTTATTTCTAGGAGAGAGAGAGAGAGACAGCGTGAGCAGGGGAGGGTCAGAGAGAGAGACACAGACTCTGAAACAGGCTCCAGGCTCCGAGCTGGCAGTCAGCACAGAGCCCGACGCGGGGCTCAAACCCACGAACCGCGAGATCATGACCTGAGCGAAAGTCGGACGCTTAACCGACTAAGCCACCCGGGCGCCCCTAATAATTTCATTCTTAATTAACAGAAGAATCAGTTGATATGCACAGCTTCTGGTGGAATTAATGGTATCTATCAAGAATTCATCTTTACTGATTTGAGGTAGACTTTCTGCCTTTTCCAACTGCATAGCTCTATGGTTATCTGATGTTAATAAACAAAAATAATCACCCTGTCATCAAACACAAATACAGACACACACACACAGACACACACACACACAGACTGAATTCTATAGGGCTCTACATGTGAAGATAATTTCCCTGTATACATTGTACCATAGGCACATTCACCACTTTGATTTTTCTGGGAATTGTCATCTGAAAATTTGGAGACCAGAGCAGAACCTATATACTCAAAACCTTATATACTGATGGCCAGTTTTCTTGGACAGTTCAGGGTGGCAGGAATCCAGTAAGAGGAACTGATTAAGCTTGCCACATCTGAGTTCCAGTGAAAATCTTTTGTTAAGGAAGACTCTTCCAGAATTTGAAGAATTTACTGACCAAAAATGTTGATTTTTGGTGCTGTCATGAGTTTTTATCTTCTTCATGTTTTCATGTTTCATTTTCTCCCTTTCCCTGTTTTGCCAGAACGTCAGAGGCTGCTAGCCATATGATGTTTTATTTTGGAAGACATACATATTTTGTTTAGGATTTTATGATTACTTTGAAATACTATCTTCTGGGATTAAAGCCATGTCTAATATTCTGTTATATATTTGTGATATTTTCTCAAGGACTGGGTAAGGACATGGGGAAGAAATTGTTGAGGTCTCCAATAACAGTTTGCCTCTTCTATTTAGCCATGTTCATATTTATCTTGGAAAATGGCTGCTCAGCCACAAACTTCCATTTCCTAGAATGCTTTTTAGTTAGTATAGTCAAAAGATTAAGTTCTGGTCAGTGGGAGATACATGGAAATTGCCATATAGCAGATTACAGGGAACTTTCTTAAGACCCTAAGTTTTAATTTTTTATTCTTCAATTCTTCTATTCTGCTGCTTAGAACATGGGTTCCTGCAATGTAAATACCACCCTCCTGAACTAAGTTACTAAAGCACCATGAAGCAACAAGATAGACGAAGCTTAGTTTCTCGAGTCCTTTGGGTATAAAGAGGACTCATTTTCTGAAATTATAACAGCATTTTATAAATTATTTTCCATTTTATTTATAAATATATCCGTAGAAGTTCCTTGTGTGGAACATGATAGGAAATAAAAATAAATAAAATACCCACCCATTGCTAGATGAAAGAAAAAGTCACCATTAACAATAAAAATAACTGTTGCCTTGGAATCTTATGCAATATGATATATAAATTGAAGACGTCCTTCAGAAGTCAGTTTGTTAATAGTGTGGGTGGTATATCACCTTGACTGATCCTTGAATAGACGCTATTAACTTGAGCCCCATTTAGTCAGAATTTGTGATAAATTTGAAAGGAACTCATCATTACCTAGGGAGAATAGCTTTACTTTAAAATTGACAATATAAACATTGTTAACAGATTTGTTGCACCATTTTATATGTAAACAAAGATATTCTAATTTCTAATTTCTCTCATCGGCTAAAAGCAGGTCCCCAAATGCCTAATTTAGTCAGTGCTTGTTTATGCTTGCGTTCCTGTGTGGCCTGGGTAAGAAGAAAACTCAGTTTCTTATGAGCTATTCCCTGATGAAAATATTTCAGTAGTTTAGAAAAGTTTGGTTTTAAACCAAAAGACATGAAAAAAAGAATTTTCAGAAATGTATCCACTCTTCAAGAAAAAGCTCTTGCCATATGTGAGGCCAAAATAACTATAACGCAGAGACTTCAGGTCCATCCTGAGGGAATTTGCACAAAAGTTGAAAGTCCTGGGGCGCCTGGGTGCCTCAGCCCATTGAGCGTCTGTCTGACTTTGGCTGATGTCATGATCTCATGGCTCATGAATTCATGCCCTGAGTCAGGCTCTGTGCTGACAGCTCAGAGCTTGGAGCCTGCTTCAGATTCTGTCTCCCTCTCTCTCTGCTCCTCTGCTTGTGCTCTGTCTATCTGTCTCTCTTTCTCAGAAGTAAATAAATATTTAAAAAAATTTTTTTTTAAGTTGGACATGCTGGCCAGGAAATGCTGCTATGATTGTGCTGCAGCTTCATTTCTTAACTCTGTAGTTATAAATGAATAGGGAAACAAAAGAATATTGCCATTTTGCATCAAAATTCTGAACACATTTACTCATGGACCCAATAACTGCACTTCTAAGAATATCTTACAGATATTGTTGCCTATGATTAAAATCCATTTGAGGGTTTATTAACTAATTCCCTATTCATAATTCCAAAATATAGGTAACAACCCAGTATTCAGTACTATGGGACTGATTAAGTAAAATATGAAATATCCACACAATGAAATGCTCTGCAACTGTGGAAAACATGAGGGAAAGAAAAAATAAGGAATTCTCCATATGCTAATGAGAGTAGATTTCTAAGATCTGCTGGATCATATGAAATTGGTGAGTCAAGTGTAATAGTTCTTGGGCATTTCTTTGTGGCTCATATTACTAATTCTAAAACAAGCAAATGATACAGAAAATGCATAGATTATGCTAGTCTTTGTGAAAAAATGAAATTTATGATTTTGTATGGTTGTATGCTTATTTCCTTGGAAACAGAAACATTAGTAAAATTAGTTACTTATATAGGTAGTGAAGTAGGAGGGATGGGATGAGAATGAGGATTTTCATTGTAATCTTTTGTATATCATTTCATTTTTTAAATGAGTGCATTACTTACTTTATTTTTATTTTATTTTTAAGTTTGTTTATTTATTTATTTTGAGAGAGAGAGAGAAAGGCAGACAGAAGAGAGAGAGAATCCCAAGCAGGCACCACACTATCAGTGCAGAACCCCATGAGGAGATCAAGCCCACAAACCATGAAATCATCACCTGAGCCAAAGTCAAGAGTCAGATGCTTAAATGACTGAGCTACCCAGGCATACCACATTACATATTTTAAAAACCACTTTATTTTTGTACATATTATGCATGATAAATGTTAACTCAGCCCACTCCTTTTTTTTTTTTTAAAGAAATTATGCTATAAATCCTAAATAAAAATAAGGTAAAATAAGAACTGAGATCCCGGTTGCTTCCAAGATATCTCTTGTCTAATCACATATTCGTTAATATAGTTTTTAAAATTATACAATGCCAGAGCTTTAAATACCTTATCTAAAAATGGCATTCTCTTAAAGTCATTTTGTGGTTCAAAGATATGCATTTATAAGACTTAACTTTTAGTACTTGTACCTGAGAAATTACAACGTCTTCCTATAGCATTCATATTATTTTTCACAGTCTCATAAGTGTCCCCAGTAAAACGTTCACTGCCTTCTTTTTCTTTTCTACATATGTGGATATTACAAGGGAGTAAATGGTTATTAAGAGTAAAATCCACCACATTTAATAGCACCTGTTAAGACTGTGGGTCAGTGTTTCTGATGAAACATTTACCAGCTACTTCTTATAATTAGCATCATTAGGCCTTTTAAACTGCTGTTCCCATAAGAAGAAAAACATTTTCTTAACCCACTTGTAACTGTTTATAATGCCTGCTGATTTTCAGCTGTGAAGGCATCATTTATTATATTCATAGATTTTTATGGAGAAAAAGGCTGGATGAGCTTTTCTACGAACACTCTTCCCCATTTGATTATATCATTCTACACCTAGTGCTTACTGAGAATTTGAATTCATTCAGCTGCAAATGCCTCCCTTTAGGTCCTAGACACATGTTTTGTGAACCAGCTAGGTGCCTAAATTTGTATACCCAGAGAGAAAATAAAAGGAAGAAATGGCACGGAGTGTTAAAGCTGTGAAAGGCAAAGCCTACTTCTAAGTATTAAATAAATAAACAGTGCAATCTTTTACTCATGTAATAACTGGCATGGTAGATGCTTAACTTGCATTAAAAACATTTAATGCCCTTTAGAGATCTACATAGTCTCTAGGAGGCACCTACTACCAGTAGCCCCCTTATAAATAAAGAAGAAGCTGAGAAGTTCAACAACCTCACACAGTATTACACAGCAACGCCAGGAGTGAAGGCAGGTAGTTTGGGGTCAGCAGCTATGCTGTTAATCATTGTGCTACAGGGAATTAGATTGTGAAGACTGTTTGGGCTGCGACTGGCAATTTTAATTAGAACCCAGGTGCAATGTTGAGCTAATGAAGAATTTTAATGTGGGGAGTGGCACTCATCTGTTTTTCATACAACAAATTATTATTGAGTGCCTGCCAGGCACTGTTCTTGGCTCTTGGAATAATTAGATTTGCAGTTTAGAAAATATTACTCTGGCTTCAGGGAAGAAAATTGATTGGAGAGACTAAATAGGGTGAAGGATATCAGTTAGGAAGCTGGTCCTATAACATAGGAAGAAAAGCATTCTGAACTAAAGGAGTAAAAAGTGACCGTGCAAAATGGTGTACAAATTTGAAGGATATTGCAAAGTTGAAGCAATAGAATGTAGTGCCTGATTTGATGTGGGATTGAACAGAATGAGAAAATTGCAGGATAATTTAAGAGCCCTTTTCTCAAGCTCCTCCTCAAATAACAAATAAATTTACATTTAGCCTAACTGTATTATAGCAACATGAAGATTTGAGCAGTTAGAAAGATAGACATTACTCTAAATGAGATAATATGGAGAATCCAATTTCTTGGGGAAAGATGACAAGTTCAGATTTAGGCACAAGTTATAGATGCCTGCGGTATGTCCAAACAAGACTTACAGTAGGTCATAGCTCTGAGGCTCAAGAGACCGAAATAGACTCTAACAAAACCTTTGTTCAGATGGAGTCTTCAGACTTTAGCAAAATAGTTCATCATTGACCAATGTTTCTTGCTCCCCTAAGTCTGTTATTCTGTATTATATTATCCAATGATGAGAATATTTTTGTAATAAAGGTGCCCAGATTTGAAGTTCACAACTTGATGTTTGTCATAAATAAAATCATATATATACACATATATGAAATTATATGTGTGCATATATGCAAATATGTATATGTGTAGACATGTATATATTTATATGTAAATATATGTATATGCAGCTTCACATATTATATATTATATATGTGATTTTATATATGTTAAACACCAAGTTGTATACTTCAACGTGGACAATCATGTATATATATGTGAAAACATCACCACAATCAAGATAATGAACACATCTATCTCACCCAAAAGTTTCTTCCTAGTACTTTGTAATCCCCTCTGGTCCTTCTTACCTACAGACAACAACTGAACTGCTTCCCATCAGCACAGATTAGTTTTATATATGTGGAATCACACAGCACACACCCTCTCTTTTGTCTGGGACTTCTTTCAGTTGGCATGAATATTTTGAGATTCAGTCAGGTTCTTGCTTGTATCAATAGCTTATTATTATTATTATTATTTTCTTTTTTTTTGCTGAGTCTTCTACTGTCTTGATATATCAAAATTTGTTTATCCTGTTATTTGTTGATGAACATTTGGTTATTTTCAGTCAGGGACTAGTAACAAATACAGCTTCTCTGAACATTCACGTAAAAGCATTTGCATGAGCACATGCTTACCATTCCCTTGGGAAACTCTTATAAGCAGTATGTCTGAATTACATGGTGGGGGTGCATGGAAGCTTTTTAAAGAAAATGTCAAATTTTCCAAAGTGCTTGTACCATTTTGTATTCCCAACAGCAATGTCTCAGTTTTCTGCTTCCTCCACATCCTTTCCAACACTTAGTATTGTTTTAAGTGTAACTATTCTAACAGGTGTGTGGTGATTGTTCGCTGCACTATCAATTTCCCTAATGACTAATGATATTGAGTGCATTCTCACATGCTTATATGCCATCATATATCACTTAATGAGCAAAGTTTTAAAATCTTTTGCCCAGTTTTAATTATAATGATTGTTATTAGTGATTTTTATGAATATATAGACTACATATAATATGTAATATATGTTATAGATTATATATAATATATTTACAATAATATATATTATGTTATATGTAACATGTTATATATAATATATATTCTGGAGGTTCTTGTCAGTGTCATCAGGCAAAAATGAAAAAGCAAGAAGGCATTCAGGGTGGGAAGATAGAAGTGAAACTGTATTTATTTGAAGAAGACGTGGTTATCTATGTAGAAAATGTGATGGTAGCTACTAAAAAGCTCATAGAACTAATACATAAAGTTATCATCATTGCAGAATACAAGATTGATATAAAAATGAAGTGTATTTTATATACTAGCAACAATCAGAAATTGAATACCATTTAAACTGACATCAAAATACATGGAATGCTACTACATAAGTCTACCAAATCTGTGCAAGACATAGATGCTAAAAACTACAAATTACTGTGGGAAGAAATTAAATAAATCTTAAATAAATAGAAAAATACAGTTTCTTCATGAATCAAAAGACTCAATAATGTTACAATACAAATTCTCCCCAAACTGATGTACAGATTCACCACAAGACCAGTTAAAATTCTTATAGTTGTTTTGCTTCTGCTTTTGTTTTTTTTCATAGAGATCAACAAACTGATTCTAAAATTTAAAATGCTCAGGGCCTGAAACACTAAAACAAAAATATCATTCCGTTGAGAAAGAAGAACAAAGATTGAGGGCTAATACTACATGCTTCTTGATTCCACGAATAGTGGCACGGTTATTATAAAGCTGCAGTGATCAAAAGAACCCAGTATTGGTGTAACAGTAGTGAAATAGATCAAAGGAACAAAATATAGAGCCCAAATACAGACCCACACATTTATGGACAACTAATTTCTAACAAAAGTACAAAGGCAATGAATTCAGTGTAGAAGTTTCTTTTCAACAAATGGTGTTGAATTAATTGGATATTCATATACAAAACAAAGCATGAGCCTCCATGAAGCCTGCACACCATAATAACAATAACACATAATGAATCATACATCTAAATATAAAATCTGAAAATATACAATTTCTAAGAAATAAAATGTTTTACCTTGGAGCAAGCACCATTCTTAGTTATAGCACAATCCATAAAACAACAATTTGGTAAACTGGGCTTCCTCAAAATTAGAAGGTTCCTGCTCTTTTAAAAAAAAATCAGAGGATGAAAAGACACATCACAGGCTAGGACAAATATTTGCATGACATATACTTGAAACTATTTTTCTTGTTTGCTTGCTTTTTTTTTTTTTTTTTTCACTGCTGTAAGCTACTAGAGGGCCAGGGTCTTGTTTATATTTTTAAGAACTGTGTACCTAACATCTAAAATAGTGCTATGCACATAATAGGTCTTCAAAAAATATTACTTGAATGCAGGAATGACTGAATGAACTAACAAGTCAACATACAGGTGGAAAACATACAGGTGGAAACTGATTAAATTTAAGTTTCCAAAGCATGTGAGGATAAGCATATGGAACTGCTTCTGAAATTTTTTTTTGTAAAATGGAGTCCTTGTGGAATCTTGTTAAAATCCAGATTTTGATTCAGTAATTTCTAGGTTGGAGTTTGAAGTTCTACAAAGCTGGTGGTCCTGGGACCACTCACTGAGAGGCAACGGCATAGAGTCTGAGTCAACTCAAATCGCGAGTATATACAGGTTAAGATCTAAGTGTGGGAATTAACATTGCTTATGAAAGAATTGACAAATTCCTTATTAATTATACACGAGTCATCTACTGAGGAGCAGTGGCATGGAAAACTAGAAAATATTCAGAAGAGGGAAAGACGAAATAAAATGAGAGTTTTCAAAGGGGAAAGCAGATAAAATAATATCAATTAACCTTTTCGGACATATATTAATAGAAAAAACATAAAATGTAGATTTTATACTATGGAAGGTCAATGTTCAAACAAATTAACCTTTTACAAATATCATCTACAAACTTCAGGTATCTTTAGAATTTTTTGTTTTTTTATTTATTTGTTTGTTTTCTGCTAGTTATCTTCTCCTGAAGATAAGGTCTGAAATGCAAATCAGTTTGGTAGGCCAGGTTGTTAACAGCTGCAGGAAGATTTTGATAAAGGAAGAAGATTGGAATTTAATTGTTCAAACGAAATTTGGGATTTGCTTTAGATTTTATTAATGGGCTATATCTACCTTTCATTTCTACAGGGAATGAAGAAGGGTTGAGAGTAATGAGCACATATTTGATGTTCAGGATGGGGGAAAAAAACTGTCACCAAAGAATACATTTTACACACCATTAAATTTTATATAACTTCGAGCATATTTTATTGAGAAGACAAAACATCATGGGGACAAGACCCTTCCAGTCATATAAGTAACTCATTACATTGCTGACTACCCCTGCCAAGCAACTCTTCCTTTTATTGAAATCAAAGTCTGTCTCCACTCAATTATTCTAACTCATTCCTGTACCTTTATGGAACATAAATTCCAATTCCTCTTTCAGGTTTCAGATTTTCAAATACTTGAAGGCAGAAATCATGCTGCTACAGGTGCTCTTCTAAAGCAGATTATGTTCAGCACCTGTAAATGTTTCTCAATGACATGAGCTACAACCACTTTATCATATTCTCACTGCTCTTAGTTTGTCTGCACTCTCTGTGTCCTATTGAAAACTATGCCAATGGCAGTAAATATTACTCTTATACATTAGAGCAAAGGACTTCCTTAACCCAAGCACTATGTATGTATCAATATAGTCCAAGTTTACAATTAGTTTTTACACTAAGTAGGCATCAAGTAAGAATCAGTTTAATTCAAACTACATGCTTCTCATTTGCTTCAGTGAAAACGGGATCCACATATCCTCACACATTCTGTCCTTCAATTAGACCGTATATTATATTGGGGAGAAAGTGACAATATATCTACCAATTGTTGCATAAACTTGGCAAGACACATACTCTCTTTTAATGGCAATTTTCCACTATACAAACAAAGTATGCCTAATTCCAATTGCCTGTCCACAAAAAGGCATATACATGAAAATCCTTCGCAAAAAAAATCACAAAAATAATAATGTTTATTATTTATTTCAATGTTTAGCAAATGTTATAGTAATTAAGCTCACAAGTTTTTAGATTAGACAAATCTGGATTTAAAATGTAGCTGTACAATTTATTCCCTCTATTTGATCTTAAGCAAGTTTTATAATCTTTCTGACCTTCAGTTATGTTGTCTATGAATGTATTAACAATATCTAACTTGTATCTTTTTGAGGAGGATAAGTGAGATAATTAATGCAAAGTGTTTAGTGTAAGATGTGGTATAGGGTAAGCAGCTACTAAGAGTCCCATAATGTTTACTCCACATAAAAGACCTGATCATGAAGAACAATTTTAATTATTTTATTGTATATTCTTGATTTACTTAGAAAAGGAAAAAATATATGTGGCACATTTTAGAAAGATCCCAATTTAAAATAACTTTTTAAGAATTGACTCCAAGGGGTGGTGGGTGGCTCAGTTGGTTAAGCATTCAACTTTGGCTCAGGTCATGATCTCACAGTTCGTGATTTCGAGCCCCGCATCAGGCTCTGTGCTGGATCCTGCTTTCGATTCTGTGTCTCCCTCTCTCTCTGCCCCTCCCCTGCTCTGCATGCTCTCTCTCTCAAAACTAAGTAAGCATTAAAAAATTTTTAAAAAAAGAATTGACTCAAAACTAAGGTTTGGTTAAAACTTAAATAGTTGATTACAGGTACAAAAATGTTCCAAAATCTGATACTAAAAATAATATATACTTTTATAGAACACTTTATGCTTGGCATTGTGCTAGGTAATATATGCATGCATCTTCATGTGAACCTTCATCAACACTGTGGAGAGTTATTTTTATTTATTTTACAGAGAAAGAATCTGAAACATAGAGAGGCTACAGCCAGATTATTTTTAAAAATATGAGGAGAAAAACAAAACTTTATAAAATGAAGGCCATTAAAACATGGCTTATTTATTTAAAAAAAGGAATGAGCTGCGGCTCCTGGGAAGCTCAGTCAGTTAAGCAGTCGCCTCTTGGCTTTGGTTCAGGTCATGATCTCATGGATGGTGATTTCAAGCCCCACAATGCTGTGCGGAGCCTGCTTGGGGTTCTCTCTTCCTCTCTTTCTGCCCCTCTCCTGCTCTCTCTCTCAAATAAATAACCTTAAAAAAATAAGTGTATATCCTTTTAAATGTCTAAAGAAAACCAGATGATGGATCAGAACTTTGAAAAGAAAAAGGGAAATATTAATCACAGAATTGAAAACACTGATTTAATACACTTGGAGGTGAGGGAATAAAGGCCTTTCGAGTCAGACACACACACACACACACACACACACACACACACACAGAAGTTAAAAACCCACTTAGTGAGAGCTAGAGGTTTCATTATCTTCCAATATGGAAGATAGGCATCCAAAAGAATTAAGTATAACTCCAGTGACATCTGATGACAACAACTAACATTTTTTATTTTATTTTTTATTTTTATTTTTTAATTTTGCAAAGTATATTTATGTAAGTAATCTCTGCACACAACATGGGGCTCAAACTCACAACCCTGAGATTAAGAGTTGTACACTCTTCTGACTGAGCCAGCCAGGTGTCCCAAAACTAACGTTCTTTTGTGTTTTACAGGCTTCCTTTTCTTTTTAATTAAATACAATAAATGGATATTATGTCACTAAAGTGTCCTTTTTTATTCAGTTAGGTCATTTCTAAGAAGGTATTTAGCCAAACTTAAGGCTGGTTAATTTTTCCAAACATCATATATGCAAAGTCTTTTGTTTACTTGCTTTGGTTTTAGTATTTTTTTTAAAGTCAGGTGGTTGTTTTCACTCTTTCTTTAGGAATTCAGTAGATGAAAAGAAAACAAGAAGGGAAGTATAAAGACCTGGCCCCAAGTCTATCCTGGGTGTTCACAAAAGAGGTCACTATTACTTGGCAATGAAAATGTACATTTCTAGACAAAAGAAAATGAAAATTATAATAGTAATCCACTCTCAGTGAAGTATCACTGTAACCGGACTTTCTCTTCTATGCCATCCAAAATCTTCTGAAAGATTAGCTTTTCGTTACTGATACATTTTTGTGTCAGCATCCAACAAAGTTTAATTTAAAAGTGTAGAAACTTCTATGCACTGATGGTATCTTTCCAAGTCTCAAAATCATGTTCTCTTTGCTTTTTTTATGTATGAAAATTAATCACTTCAAGAGCATTAAAAAGCTCATTTGGCCAAAAGCCAGACTCTATTCCAGGCTCCTACTTTGCCATAATACTAAAGACATATATCTGAGTGTTTGAACTCTACAAAATTAATTTTCTGATTTTGTTGAACTATTTTTGAATTTTCTGTTCTTGTTGAGCTTCATCATGTGCTTCTGAAGTTTTAAGTTCTGTGGTTTACTTGACTTTTTAATCATGCATTTGTTTATGAGACATGCATAATGTCAATATCATACTCAATTATTCTCTACTGAAATATTTGCAGCACAGGTAAAGTTTAAAGGAACAGTTTTGATCAAAGAATTTCCCTTAAGGCCATGACACATTTTCTCTTACCAGTTAATCAGCTTGAAGCTTTGCAATAAATTAGACACAATAATTTGAATTCCTCAAATCAAGAATGACACTAATTTCCATGAGAAAACCAGCCCTAGTTATAAGCAAGATTTTCTTTGGGAGCATTTGCCTTGTGTTAAGTGCACAGAGAAGAGAAAAAGCCAAATATGATTGGCTTAACTGGAGCAAAAATATGATAATCATAATTAGCACAATTCTCTCTTGAAAAACATCAGATCATATGAGGAGTAATTGATATTAAGTCTCTTGCTGATATTCTTCTATCAGTGATTTCTGTTGCCAGTGAATCTTAAATCAAGTTTAAAAAAATTCTGAGAACAAAAATTCAGATGTTGTTGTCTCAGTAAATAAAAAAGTCTTGATTTATCAATGATTTCCTTTGTGTTGATATGTAATTGGGGGATTTTTAAAAATGATGTAAATTTGATAGCATGTATATTAATATGCTATTTCTTTTCAAGTTCTCTCAATATAAATATAGAGACAAAAGGAAGATATTTTCAATGCCATATTCTCTATTAATTAAAAATTAAATTTAAGAGCTGACTTTCCCATTAAGAATCTTCAAAAATATCTTTTTTCCTAGGTCCTTTGGAATACATTTTTACTTCACAAGGCTTCAAAGAAAATATTATTCATTGATTCAAAGTGTGGTTTAGAAAATCACAGCCCAGTGTTTTAATATATCATAATATTAACTAACAGCAATACCTAATAATAATCCTGGTTGGAGGAAGCTTTTAATATAAATAAAATTATTTTTGTATTAAGCCAGTGTCTATTTTTTTTAAGTGAGTAGTTGAGGAGTTAGAAATGGAGATGGAAACTCCAGAAGTGGTAATAGCTTTGGACAATATTCTGCTTTTTTGACTCCTCTGCCTTAGCCTAGAATCTACATACATCAAATATCTATATCATCTACATCTTTCTATATCTATACCATCCATATATTTTAATATCTGTACTTTTGTGTTTTTTAAATTTTTTTATTTATTTCTGAGAGAGAGAGAGATAGTGTGATCAGGGGAGGGTCAGAGAAATAGGGAGATATCAAATCTAAAGCAGGTTCCAGGCTCTGAGCTGGCTGTCAGCACAGAGCCAGACGTGGGGCTTGAACCCATGAACCGTGAGATCATAACCTGAGCTGAAGTCGGACGCTTAACCGACTGAACCACCCGGGCGCCTCGATATCTGTACTTTTGAAGCCAAGTTGACTGTCAATGATTCCTAGGATAAATTGTTCCTCATTCCTGTCTAAGAAAAGAGAATGCTTTTGCCACTAATTTTCAAAGTGAAGTCTTGGCCTGTCGTCTGATTATATACATTAGTGTAGGGTTTCCATGACATTCTCCGCCTTTTTCTGTAGCCTAAGAGAGAGATTTCTCCTGCTGAGGCCAGACTCTCATGCCTGCCTCAAAGGAAAATCAGCTTCCAGTGAAGCAAAGAGAGAGAGAGCTTGGAGATTTTTTGCCACAACCAGTCAAAACTAACAAATGTCTGTTACCCCAAAGGCAGTATAAAACACTTTCTCTTCTTTCAAGAAACTCTCTATTTTGGATGGTTTTTAATAGTGCAGAATAAAATATTAAGATACCAATACAGATCAATATGTGCTTAAGCATCAATATTAGTATTACATTCCTAAGTGTTGCATGAATTCATAGCAATTCGTCAAGTAAATGAAATTACATACCCTGGTTCTTGCCATGTTCTGATTAGGAAAGCTCTTATAGATATAGATAAAGGTAACTTTGTTCTTATGGAACATTTAGATTGATGAAGAAGAGAAGGAACAAAATTGAAAGTGACAATTTAGCAGGAATACAGATTGTATTGGAGGAGAAGGTATGAATTAATTCAATTTGAGTAGTGGATTGATAATTTCAGCAGAGTAGGAGTTAAGAAGAAAAATAAATGGAGACTCAATTTCAATGTTATAGTCCAAGAAATATTTGTTTATTTGTTTTTTGTTTGTTTGTTTACATACAGGATAGGACATCAAAAGCTGAGAAATTAGGAAATATTGCCTAATGATCTGCAAGAGAGATTTTCTTAGTTTCCACTGAGGTGCAGCTCAGGACTAATATGATCTTCTCAGAACTGAGAATTTAAATATTTGGAGATCCTCTATTCTAAATAATATAATTTTAGGGTACCCTAAATTCTTCTTTGTTCCATTCTTCCAAACAACTGTTCTCCTTGATGTTAATAATTCTTGATTTCAGAACTCTAATTTAGAACCTAGTGATAACTGCTTTTGCAAATTAAGAAGATAGTTTAAAAGCAAGTCATTCTACCTCTGAGTCAAATACCAAATGCAATATGAAAACAAGATCAATAAATATGACTACAAAAATTAATGACAAAAATAAGTAAGCAAAGTGAAAAGAAATGATAAACTGAAAAAGTATTTGCAACATAAAGAGCTGATAGCATTAATTTATGAAAGCTTTTAAAATTGATAAAATAATGACCAAAAATTTTATAGAAATGGACAAAACACATGAAAAATTTATAAAACAAGATTTAAGAATGATCTTTAAATGTTACATGATGTTGACTTCACTTTTAATAAAAGAACTGCAAGCTATACTATAGAGAATTATGATTTCTTGTCCATCAGATTGGTCAGAATTTTTAAAACTTTGCAATCCACTATGTTTATTTGGTTATGTGAAAACAGGCCATCTATACATTGCTGTTAGAAATGCAAAATAATTCAACTTTTATGGAGGCAAATTTGGCAAGTAACAATATCTTAACAAACTTTGTGTTCATCTCCCCCAGCCCACTTTCCAAAAGTTCACGTTTGCCTTTTTATTTTTATAAAAAAGCCTACATAAAGGTAAAGGCTTTTTTTTGTAAAGGCAGTAACTCTCTTCAGTTTTTTTCCACTAGCAAAGGCAGGTATTAATGTAGGTCTTTCTTAAAAGTGGAGTAATATCATGCACACTTTCAGGAAGTGAAAGGATATCTCTGTGTCTCTACTCTTTGAATTCCTGTTTGAGCCAACTGTTATATATTACTTGTGTCTTCATTAACAAATAAATTAAATAAAATCTTAGGCACATAATCATTTTATGTTTGAAGAGAAACATGCATTTGCCTTTTGGGAAAATAACTGATTTTTAACAATGTGCATAACAGTATGTATATATATATATATATATATATATAATCTATACAGTTTGTATTAATATGCATGTATTTATTCCATTGTGCTCTCTGCTAAAGGGTACATTCTTGCAATATAATGAAGAAATCTAACATGCAGATCTAACATTATTTCCAACTAAAAGGAACCAAGTCTTCTTACAGTTTTACTGTTTTCAGATTTGTGGCAGGCTAAGTACAAAGTGTGCCTGGGATATTTTTTGATACCCCAGAAATAAAAGAAGGGATCAAAAATGATGGTCACAAGTCACATGAACAAGGGAGCTTCCTCAAAGGAGCTCCTTTGGCTACATCCAGGACACCAAATTTAACACCAAATCATTAAGTACATAAATTATTCATAAACAGTTAGAAATATTGGATTCCATGATTTTGTACTGATAATAAATGATGATGATGATGATGATAGATAGATAGATACATAGGTAGATAGATAGATAACACACACACACACTTAGATAATAGGTGAATTGATGATAGATGATACATAGATAAAGGAAAATAGGAGACTTTTGAATAATAGATGCCAACAAGGAAGAAATGGGATTGGCAAATCATTTTGCAAACATCACTTTAAAATTCTTTTTGAAAAGAATCATAGATGGACAATATACTTAGGGTGAAACTTTGATGAGAAGATGGATATTTGTCTCCTGGTATATTGCTTAGTAATTACAAGAGAAAAAATAGTACCTATACATGGAGAAATCAGACAATACCTTGACCAATTAACATCACCAGTAAAGGCCAGATGGATGCAATGTGTCTAGTAGTAATACCCATAAAGGACATAAATTCGCCCAGGAACATATAAACTGAGTTTAACCATGGCCAAACACCAGACAAATGAAAATAAAGAAGGAAGTCTCCATTAAAAAACCAAATGGTATAACGTTTACAGTAGTGAATCTGGATAAAGAGTATATGAATATTTCTATTCCTCCAAAGTTTAAGTTTGATGTTATTAAACAATAAAAATGTTTTTGTTAAGTGCATTAAAATATTAAAGAATTCCCTTTTTTCTTATACTTCCAAATTAAAACATATTTACACTCCAATTTGCATGTACACTGTACTTCTGGAACATTCCAATAGTGAGTTTAAATAAGTATGACCTTATTTGTATGGCTGAAATAACTATAAATGTTCTCTTTAAAAGTGGCTGACTTGGGGAACAGATCTCTTAAGTTTTTAAATATACATTCACACAAACTCATGTATTTTAATTACTTTAAAAATCAGAGTTTACTTTAAAAATGAAAAATGTTGACAGAAAGTTTTAAAGAAGTGATAAGATACAATCTACTAGAAAGTAATAAAGGTAATGCAGAACAGCTTTTTATAATATAAGCATCTCCATTTTATTTGTAAGATTTTTTTCTACAAAACATTATTTTAAAAATCCATGTAAGCACATCATGCTAAGTTATAAAACGTTGATTGTATCATGGTATGTAGAAATCCAGAAATGAACATCATTCTCAGTAATAAGGTGTTATAGGTAGACATAACATCACAACTACGTATTTACAAATCACAATTTGTGTTTATAAACTGCCATACATTTTTTAGATCACCAAAGTATTTGTCATTATGCAAAAATGAGCAAGTTGCAAATCTCAGTAAGTTTTCTATGGATTGACATATAGGCATATTTATCAGTTTATTATTAATTAATTAATTTATTTATTTATTACTATTTGTATATCAATTTGTTCCAAGGCTGTATTTTTTAAATAGCAACCTCTAAAATAAGTGGTATGTGTTGCAAAGGACTTTATTATGGAAATAAAATAATTTAGTTACAAGGAAGTTTATGGCAACTCTAAGAGCTTATATTAAAATACATTAAAATTACATTAAAAAGATTTCTCTCCTCAGCAAAATGATTAAAGTTAATAAGTGAAATAAATGTTAATTTAATAAGGGGAAAAATGAAATGAAAAATGAAGGGAGGCCTAATTAAATATCATTTGTTGTTTTCTAAAAGTAGTGGAATGATGCTATTATTATTGCAAAAGTGCTATTCTTACCTTTAAGGCACTTTCTTCATTTAGGGCATTGCATTATTTACTGGGAATGAGTTACACCTGCTAGTCTATTGCCTAGAATCACCCAATCTCCAAAATGGCTACTCATTCTAATTAGTGGACAAAAAACCATCTCCCAGTCACAAAAGGGTTATCTTCACCTAAGTGTTTGGATATTCCAAAATACTTAAGCTTCAGGTTTATCCATCAGAGTCCAATAACAAAATTCAAATATATTGAAAAGAAAAATAACCATCTAGAAAAGTTTCTAGATGTTTCTTCTTTGTCAACCCTAAATATATTAGTTTGATTTTTTTTTTAAATCAGGCTACGTGGATTCTATAAGACTTTTTTAAAATGACATGAAATAACTATTAGGGAGAAAAAAACAGGAAAAAAAATCACACCACAGAAGAGTCTGAGAACTCTAGATGAGTCATATAGGCAAATTTACCTATAACACCATTTTGGTTGGAAACGCTAAATTGATCAAAATTTAGGACCTTAGTGGATTTTTAATTTGTCCTGATCCTTGATGCTAAGTATGATTCATAGACCTTACAAATAAAGGAAGAGAATGTCAGAGACATAAAAGCAGAAGGCTATGAGTACCTGCTTTTCCAAACATCTTGGCTTCACACAATTTCCTGAATCTTCAGCTCTACAGGCTTTATTGACAAAAAGATAATGAGTTAGTGAGCAGACTTCAAAGTGACTCCCCAGATCTCAGTTTCTGTATTTCCTTATCATTTGTCTCCCGTGTTACTTAACTTTCATATGGAGATCAAATCATACTAATTGTGATATCTTTCTAATTTAGCTAACATGTTGAGTTAGATCATGAATAAGCATTCACCTTTTGTCATCTATTAGCAGGATACTGTTATGAGAAGTGAGCAATCTATTCTATTAAACAGAAATGCACTTGATTAGCTTGAGATTCTTTTTCTCTGCATGTGAAAAAGGTTAATCAACTAAAGCACAGGTTTGTGTTTTTCTCTCCATGGTTGATGGCTCATTATCTGGACATTTTGGTATAGAGTAGGATTCTCTTGACAGATTTTTCTAGTTAAGATATTGCCCACATGTCGCTGTTATATTCGCAGTTCTCTCTCTGTGTTCCTGTTTTAAGACATTTGGAATTTGGCTGAGAAACATTGTCTGACAAGGGAAATTTGTGCAACTTTTAGGTCATAGAGAACTGTCTTGGGTATTCTGTTTGTCCTTATAGCTCCATGTTCTACACTTTTTCGTGTCCTGTGAAGCTGACCTCCATGGACTGCAGCAACTAGGCCTTTGTGACTTCTGATTTCCCGTGCAAGGCACTGCAGGAAAGGGAGGTTCATATCCCTGCCTTCTTTACCACTGTTCTTTAGATGGGCAGTCCCTGGGCTTTTCTATCAAAAGCCATAGTTTTGTCTTTTTAGCTAAAACTTTAACTCTCACCAGGTGCACCATTCTCATTGTTCCTTCAGGCATAGGATTGGTAATGGCACTTATATTGCTAATCTTGGAATGTGTTAACCCTCCTTATCGGTTTCCTTTCTTTCTAACTACGTTTTTGTGAAGAGTCCATTAATTTTTTCTCTCCTTGTTATCTCATTGAAGCATCTACCTTTTCCCTGCCAGGCAATTCAAAACAGTAATTTAGCAAGAGTACTAAATATTTCTGGTAATATTTGGCAACTTTATGTGTTTGATGACTGCTTGTAACTTGTTTCCTGGGAGAAATGAGGCACTGGTAATCCTCGCATGGGGAAGAATCATTAAAAAAATTATTAGTAGTAGGATGGCATTGGATGTGGCAGGTGGCAAATGAGCTATCAGGAGATTTTTGTGATGACCAATGTATATAGTCACTATGGTGGCAATAGTGGCACAAAAATTATAGGGCCAGGAGGCTGCCTTTTTAAACCATATTCTGGGCAATTTTTACATTACTAATACTATGGAATTTCATACATGAAATTACATGAAAACTTTCCATGATGAAATAAGTTCAGAAAGGCTGCATCAAACTTTGACAGATTTAATTACCAGAATGTGATTGAAAATGCCAATTATAATTTTCAAAAAAAAGTTTTTAAAGATTGTTAGATAAATGTAGCATATTGTGAAGAATGTTTGTAAATTTTTAGTTAACCACACTGAACTTAATTCAAACTTGTCAAAAATGTATTTATTTATGAAGAAACCAGTGAGATGATAAAGTTGATTCAAGTATTATTTGTTGAAATGAGTAATTTGTAAGCAATGAAAAATAAGAGAATAAAATTGCTACTTATGTATAAAACTAGTTAATAACCTACAAGGCAATACTGTCATAAAGTTTATTCATTCTATCAGAAAGAAATTATTTGCATAACTATCAGACAAAAATCTACACATTAATTTAAAATCCCATATATCGTGAGCTCTAACAAAGAGTAAATGGCTAAGTCAAACACAGACACATTAGCCTAAAAGCTGAGAAGACTTAAGTGGATCTGATAAACAATGGCCACGTGTGGCATTGGAAGTATATGCTGCCATTCCTTTGCATTACTTCCAAGTTCTAAGTATTTTTTAAACCATATTAACTGATAATCATCATTTTTATTTTTATATTTAATCAAGTATGATTATATATGAAATACTTCATATTTCATATTCCCTCTAACCAGTGAAATCTAGACAATATTATAAAACAAATTCAGAATTGTTCACTATAAAGTAATAAATATGCTCAGGGCAACAGTAATGGCTTCCCAAACTTCATGTCAACTAATATGATTACATATTACTTCTAATTCTCATAGTAAAAATGTACATATACACACTTAGATTTTTTTAAATCATCAAAATCCCTTTGAGTGGTAAAATTTTTTTAAAAATGTACATTTTTCTGAAACCTTCAATTTGGAGCCTCAAAACCTGAGATTTTTCATTCAAATGAGCCATTGAAAATCTGATTGCCTCCTAGGTGTTGGAAACACCATTAGAAATTGCTTTTATATGCCATTTTTGAATTCTACCTGCTCTACTAGGAAGCAAAATGTCAGAAAATAATGAATCAACATTATTCATATTGAAGTTGCAAGATGGAAAATAGAATTCAGATCAAAGGTCTATGAGAGACAAAACTTACAAACAAATGAATTTTTGACATTGAAGGGTGCGTTGCAGCCTATTTTTAAATTCCTATATACAGCCACGGGAGCATGCTGAATGGTTTTGTGTTTCTAAATTTCCTTTATATTTTTCCTCAAAAATTTCCTATGACAGATTTAGGTACTTGCACAAACAAAGCTCTTGATAGGCCCATGGATAGTGTGCCTTTTCTTGAATATGAAGATAAATAATAGTAAATAAATCATTACACATTTTGATTAATACCAAGGATAATTCCTAAATCCTGGAAGTTTATGGTAATATAAATGCATAACCAAATTAATATGATAGAGGATGGTGAAATTTGAAGAACTATGCTTCACAGCTTTAGTAACAAGGTCACTCACCATGTACAGAACACAAAATTTAAATATTGTCAAGTTATTAGTTTGCCTACTGAGCCAAAATATAACTAGGTGAGTTTTTAGAATAAATCTGTGTTACCCAATTACTATCACCCAACATAGTATTTTTTCTATCTTTGCTGATTTTTGCAGATCAACTTCAGGATTCAGATTTTATGTATAGAAGGATCATTAGGAAAAAACTGTAGGGGAAGGTTGTTACACGTAAGAGTCTTTATGACCAATAAATGCATGGGCCTGGATTTGATTCTGACACTACAGAAGTCGTAACACATAACAAATAATAAATGACCTGAATATAGAACACAGTGAAACCTGCCTGTGCCCCAGTACATGCTGGGCTAGTACTTATAATTGGAGATAGAAAACAGTCAAGGCACTGATCATATGATATCCCAAAACTTAAAAAATACAAAGCATTTAGTCAGTTAACTTTTGGTTCAAATTCTTCCTTTAATATTTTTTGAAAAATATTGGATGCTAATAAAACAAGCAGTGTGGACTAAAGTTTAAATAACTATATTCTAATTAAAAGGTCTTTAATCTATTGTTCTCCAAATATTGTATTGTTTGGTCCTCTCATCCCCATTATAAAGATGAAAACATAGTCTATGGCTGTTTTTTTCTTTATAACTACAATGTTTGTGTTAGTTATCTATTGCTGCATTATTCCAAGACTTACTGGCTCAAAACAACAATAGTTTGTTTTCTCAGTTTGTGAGGATCAGGAATTCTGGAAAAACTTAGATGAGTGGATCTTTTTGAGAGTGTCTCTTAAGATTGAAGTCAATTTTTCAACTGGGTTGCATGATGCACTAAAGTCTTGCTGAGGTTTGTGAACCTGCTTGCACGAAGGCTCCCTCACATACCTGTTACCAAGAGTCCTCAGTTCCTTGCTGGCTTTTGGCTGGAAGCATCAGTCTCTTACCACATGAATCTCTCCACAGTTATGCCTGGGTGTCCTCAAGGTATAGCAGCTGGTTTCCTTCAGAGCAAGTGATCTGAAAGAGAGAATAATATGAAAGAGTGACAGAAGTTGAAGTAGAATTTGTAACCTAATCTCAAAAGGGACAAATAATCACTTCTGCCATTTTCTTTTGATCACACAGACCAACTCTTGTAAAATACGGGAGAGGACTAGTAAAGGTGTGAATTCCAGGAGATTCAGATAATAAGTCCTTTCTTTTTCAGTTGGCAGTCTAATCTGGTTTATTCAACACAGTCCCCTCTCTCTACACAACAAAGTACAAACACAACAGCGCCTAAAATGCTACAAGTTGTAAAACTCAAATTTATAGTACTGATTATACAATAAAAGCCAAAAAAGCAATGTACACTTTGCCATGGTAACCTGGGAGCTCACAGTGAATGACAGGTACGGGGTGACCATTTAGGGACCATTTTAATGGCCAACTAGTAGTTACAGTGACAGAATCTAACAAATATTTTACAGTGAGAAAATGCATGTCACAACTAACTAGCCAATTATCTTAAATACAGGATTAAAAAAAGAAGATACAGTATGGTCCATGTGCTCGAAAAAATAATCTATAAAGACATCTGATCACATGGTAAATAACCCCTGAGTTATTCTAAACTTTACTGCTCTGTCCTTCTTTTGAACACGAGGGTTAAATTGAATTAAACACAAACACACACACACACACACACACACACACACAGAGTGAGTGTTTAGTTTGGAAAGGTACTTTCGTTTCACTACCACTGTTTCAAGGTGTTCAGATTATGTTTCATTTGACAGAAATTAATTTCATACTAGATATCAAATTTTAAGATGATTTTATATGCAATTATAATATCATTGGCAAATGAATAAAAAAGGAAACGTCTCAAAGAAAAGGATATGAACAGAAGAAATAAGACACACACACATCATATAAATAATACTATCTTCCCTGTGGTATGTAGAATAATGGTCATCCAATGATGTCTATGCCCTAATCCCTGGAATTCATGAAATTGTTATGATATGCAAAACAGGAAATAAAATTGTTGATGGGATTAAGGTTGCTAATCAGTTGACCTTAAAGTAAAAAAAATTATCCTGGATTACCTATGGGTGCCCAATTTAATTACAAGGATCTTTAAGCATGAAAGAAGGTGGCAGAAGAGGCAGTCAGAGTAATATTATGTGAGAAGGATTTGGTCTGATGTTACTGGCTTTGAAGATGGATGAAATGGGGCCATGAACAAAGGAGTGTGGTGTCTTCTGAAATCTGGAAAAGACAAGGAAATAGATCCTATCCAGAGCCTACAGAAAAGAATGCAGCATGTCAACTCTTTGACGTGAGACCTATGTTAGATTTCTAGCCTACAGACCTGTAATATACTATGATGCATGCCACTAATTTTAGGGTAATTTGTGAAAGCAGCAATAGAAAACTAATATGCTCCCTTACTGAGTAAGAAAAATCATTAATCTCTCCCTGAGTTAGAAAAAACCTGAGTCTTCCTCCAGTGTCTTGCTCCTTTATTTTTACATAAAATACTTCACTTCTGACACTGGTCACCAAATGTGGGAGGCTTCCCTCTCCAAGCAATTCTCTGTGACACCAGCAGAGTGCCCTACAACTGAACTTGGTTTTGACACTCTATACCTGAAGATAGTGTCAGATCCCACAGGTTAAGTGTTCAATCCCACAAGATTGTTCCCCACTTTAGATGCCAATCCAAAGTAGTAGGTCCCTTAGGGCTCCTGAGGGGTTCAGTCAGTTAAGCGTCTGACTTTGCTCAGGTCATGATCTTGCAGTTTATGAGCTCTATCCCCACGTCGGGCTCTATGCTGACAGCTCAGAGCCTAGAGCTTGCTTAGGATTCTGTGTCTCCCACTCTCTCTGCCCCACCCCTGCTCACATTCTGTCTCTCTCTGTGTCTCAAAAATGAATCAATGTTTTCAAAAAATTTTTTACTAAGTAGTAGGTCACAGGTTAGCCACAACTTCTGTCCGACTTGGCTACAAATTGGAGGTTTACACGACCTTCTCCCTCTTGGAGTCAATTATTTGCTGGAGAAGCTCACAGAACTCAGGGAAACACTTATATTTATCAGGTTATTAAAGGATATGATAAAGGATACAGATAAATGCCAGATGAATAGATATATAAGGTAAGGTCTAAGAGATTCTTGAGCTCAGAAGTTTTTGTCCTCCATGGAACTGGGGTCCACTACCTTCCTGTTAGATGTGTTCACCAACCTGAAATCTCTCTGAGCTCTGTACTTTGGGGATATTTATGGAGGCTTCATCACTTAGTCATTAACTATCATTAACTCCATTTTTAACCTTTTTCTTTTTTCATGAGAATAAGGAGTGGGAATGAAAATTCCAAGCTTCTAATCATGGCTAGGTTTTTCAGATGACCCAGTCCCCACCCAGAGCCATCCAGGAACTCACTTGGAGTCACCTCAGTAAAGCCAAAGACACTGCTATCACCCAGAAAATTCCAAGGGCTTAGTACCCTGCGTCAGGATCCAGGATCAAAGACCTAATATTAGAACCAAGGACACTTCCAGCATATTTATCAGTCAGGAATTTACAAGGGTTTCAAGACCTCTGTTCAGCAGCAGATATATATAATATATTCTATTATCTCAGACTCCCCAAAGTAGTAAACAAATAAATGTAAATGAAACGATATAGAATTTTGACATTGTCAGGTTAGCAAAAATTTGAAGGACAGACAATACTCACCATTGAAAGAAATGTGGAGAAGAACCTCATGTTCCCGTGTGATTTTCTTGTGGGTTTAAATTCAAGGTTTGGAAAGCTGTGTTTCAGTGAAAGAATATAAGCCACCGATCCTTTCCATTACAATGTCTGCAGGACTATTTATGCAAGTGGTCAGTTTTACTTCCTCCTTTCTTGCTACCAAAAGGGAAAAAAAGGTCACTCATGAGGATCTTCTGCCCCTAGAAGGAGCAGAAATTCTCAAGTGGATCTTTGCGTGGCACTTTGAATTCCATCCGTCTCAACTTTGCAAGGGCTTTCCTCCAGTTCTTACTTACCCCTCCCTGTGTTGTCACTCTGTCTCTCTCTTTCCTGACTCATTCTCATCAATGTAAAAATCTACCATAGTTTTTGCTCATCTTAAAAATCCGTCTTTTTCCAGTCCAGTTTGTTTGCTTCTCCTGACACTAGCCCTTAAACAACTCAATTTTTTACACTTGCTGTTTCTACTGCTTTACATCTCAC
This sequence comes from Proteles cristata cristata, assembly GCA_017311185.1. NCBI lineage: Eukaryota > Metazoa > Chordata > Mammalia > Carnivora > Hyaenidae > Proteles > Proteles cristata. The sequence goes on from JAESUZ010004165.1 coordinate 204,594, forward strand.
TTGCCAATTTTTAGTAGCATAGTTATCTGAAGTTTTTAATCATAATAATTTTAAGTATATATTATATATAAACACACATAATTTTGCATGAGTGCATAAATATAGTTGTGTATTTTGGTTTTCCTTGTAAATGTTATTTTACTTGGGTTTCCTCTCTCATGTTCTCTTTGCCAACATTAACTCATCAAAAAAAAAAAAGTACTTATATGCATGGTGCATTTGTTTCTGTGTGAGAGTATAAGTATGTATATATGTGTACCTGCATATATATGCATCTATGTACATATACATAGATGTATATTTACAAAATATAAAAATATCTAGTCAATTTTACAAAAATACAGTCATATTAAATATTTTTTTACATTTTCGTTTTTTTCTCAGCAATACCTAGTGTGAAATCCTCCCAATTAGTATGATTTAATTCATTCCTTGTTTTATGACTGCATAACATGACATAGAGTATATATACGGTAGATTATCTGTGATCCCCTTGTTCATTATAATATACTTTATTTCATTTCTCAGATACTTAAAAGGGCTACAAAAATATTCTTATTTCTGTGTGTATCTATCAATTGATTAATAGATAGCATTGCTATGGACTAAATTTCCAGGAGTACAATAGTTGTGATTGAAAATATATGATTTTTTTGTAGATATTTCCATATTGCTCTCCCATAACTCTATAACACTACATTTCTACTAGCAACATGTGAGTCCTTTTCCACACATCACCTCCAATAATAGGGATTTAGATCTTGATTATCATTATTCTGGTGGATATAAAGATCATAAAGCTACTTTTCCTGAGTATAAGAAACATTTTTTCTCACTCATCTTTTCTTTAAAAAACATTTATTTTCCTTAAGTTCTTATTTTTACTAATTTGTCTAGACATGTTTTGCCCATTTTTTATTCATTTGTCAACTTGTTGATTACTGACTCATTGTCTTCTATATTACATGTTTCCTAGCTTTAGGCTTTGTCTAATTATATTGTAAATGACCTTAGCATTTAATATTAAAACATTTTAGTATAGTTGAATACATATATTTTTCCTATATACATTTCCATATCTTTTTAAAAATATTTTCTCCTTTAAGAGAAAAGCTATAATCTTAATTCTGAGTTTTCAAATTTAGTTAAGGTTTATCCTTTCTCCTGGCCAGGTGTAACATCAAATTTTATGAAATAATTTATTTATTTTCCCCCTGAATTGAACTGTCAAAAATGTCATATATTTATTGTATTCTTCAAAATTCTAGAATCAATGTCTAGATTCTTCATTTTATTGCTCTGGTTTGGTCTATTTCCAGGACAATAGCAAATGATTTTAATACAGTAGATTTATTAGAGTAATACATTTTGATATTTAGTTAATTCAGTTCCCTCATCATGGTTCTTTTTTATTTATTTCTTGTTAGTCTACGGTATTCATTCTACCTCGTAAACTTTAAGATACTTTTATCTGTCCAAGTTCCAGCAATTTGCCAATATGTTAGCACATTCCTTGTCAATTTAGGGAAAACTGATTTTTTTTGTTAAATAAAGTCTTTTCATCCAGAATTTAGTATGTCTTTCTATTGTTCAGATTGCATAGATATGATATATAACATGGTATCTTATTATTCAAAAATGTTAATATTCTAAAGTATGTTGTAGTTTTTTGCTACTTAATGGGCACTTTATTTCACACATCCACTACTTTTCACAGAGTAGAGAAATATTGATTTATGGATATTTATGTTGACTCTAGCCACTAACCAAAGTCTCATTAATTTTTTTCTTAGAGAGAGAGAGAGAGAGAACATGGGGAGAGGGGCAGGGGAAGGAAATCTCAAGCAGGTTCCCGCTCCACACTCAGTGCATAACCAAACATGAGGGTTGATCCCATGATCCTGTGATCATGACCTGAGCCAAAATCACGAGTTGGACACTCAACTGACTGAACCACCCAGGTGCCCCATTTTTTATTGTTTTGTTTTTCATCTCTAACACTCAAGGATTTTAGTCATATAATCAGAAAAATATATTTTGTCTTTTTTTCCAGTGTTCACACAGGCATTTATTATTTTAAATAATAAAATGCTTTATGTCATTTTCTAAAATCTCCATGTAAACATTAAGTAATAATGAGAAATCCCCGCCAAGTTTATGGCTTTATTTTACATGACTTTTGAGTGTCAACGTGCAGCCGCTTTTGCCATTGATTTGGGGTAAATAGCAAGTATTATATTTACATAAGAAATGTTTCTTATACTCAAATTTTTTTGAATGGTCACCAAATTGTACATTGCCTTTTTAGCATTTGACATCATTTTCTTTCATTTGTTCATATAAATGTTATATACTTGATATTAAATTATCTTTGTTTCCTGGATTGAACCTTGGTTTTGTCATAACATGCTCTTCTTCTGATACCTTGTACAATTCCCTTTGCTGATACAGTAATTGTGGTCTTAGCATTTCTATTAAAAAGAAGAGGTGTTTAGGGGCACCTGGGTGGCTCAGTCAGTTATGTTTTCATCTCTTGATTTCAGCTCGGTCATGATCTTGCAGTTTTATGAGATTGAGCCCTGCATGGGGCTCTGCACTGGCAGCTCAGAGCCAGCTTGGGATTCTCTCTCTCTCCCTCTCTCCCTCTCTCTGCCCCTCCCCTGCTCGCATATGCCTTCTCTCTCTCAAAATAAGTAAACATTTTTTAAAAAGTGGTTTTTAACTATCATACATTGGGTTTTATTGTTTTAAAAACTATATATTTCAAATTATTTATTCATCAAAAGAACTCTATAAATTCACATACAGATTTCCTTTTCTTAAGTATTTATTTTTATTTTACAGAGAGATAGCATAAATGGAGGAGAGAGGTAGAGGGAGAAAAAGAGAATCTTAAGCAGGCTTCAGGAGCCCAATATGGGGCTTGATCCCAGGACCCTGAGATCATGATCTGAGTTGTAACCAATTGTCAAACGCTCACCTGACTGAGCCACCCAGGCACCCTTTTGAACTATATTTAATCAAGTTTGGTTACTAATGTTTGCATCTGTTCAGGCTGCTATAACAACAGACCACTGACTGAGTAGCTTATAATAATCAGAAGTTGATTGCTCACAGTTCTGAATGCTGGGCGCTGCCAGATAAAGGTGCCAGCTTTGTTACCTTTTGGTGGGAGTTCAAAGCAGGTGACTTCTTGCTGTATCTTCACAGCCACAGATCTCCTTAAACCTCTTTCATAAGGACACTAATCTCATTCTTGGGGACTCCATCCTTGTCACCTAATCACCTCTCTAAAGCCCCTAATCACTTCTCTAAAGCCCCACCTTAATTTAACACTATCATTTGGGGGGTTTAGGATTTTAACAAATAAATTTGGAGGCACACCAACATTCCCACCATAGTAGTTTATATCTTTATACCTTTTAAGGCTTCATATTGCTTAAAATATTACAATTAACTGATCTTTGGCCTTAATGCTATTTCTTTTCTTAAAAATGTTTATTTATTTTTGAGAAAGAGAGGGAGAGCATAAATGGGGTAGGGGCAGAGAAAGGGAGACAGAATCTGAAGCAGGATCCAGGCTCTGAGCTCTCAGCGCAGAGCCTGACACAGGGATTGAACCCATGAACTGTGAGATAATGACCTGACCTGAACTTGGACGCTTAACTGCCTGAGCTACCCAGGTGTCCCTGGACTTAATGCTATTTTTAAAGGTAGGTCTTTAGTAACTTTTTAATTGTATTTCATGGTAAATGGTCTAATCAAGTATTTTGATTTGGGGGGATTAATTTTGTTAATTTTAGTTTTTTCAAGAGATCATTTCCTTTGACATTCATTAATCCATTCATTTTTCTGACCATAAATTTGCACTGAGAAATATCTTACAATTATTTTAATCACATCAATATCTGCTGTTTAGAATTCTTTCCCTATCTTAAGTATGCTTATTTATTTATTTATTTATTTATGTTTATTTACTTATTTTGAGAGAGAGAGAGAGAGAGAGAGAACACATGTGCATTAGCAGGGGAGAAGCAGAGAGAGAGGGAGAGCGAGAACCCCAAGCAGGCTCCACCTGTCAGTGCAGGACTCAATCAAACCAACTGTGAGATCATGACTGGCACCAAAATCAAGAGTCAAAATGAGGGCTGATGGGGTTAGGGGGAGGGGAAGAGGGGTGATGGGCATGGAGGAGGGCATTTGTGGGGATGAGCACTGGGTGTTATATGGAAACCAACTTGACAATAAACTATTAAAAAAAAAGTCAGACGTTTAACTGTGCCACCCAAGTGCCTCTCTTCTTAATCTTTTACATTTTTCCCAGCTTCATTGTAATATAATTGGTACACAGAAAACTACATACAATTAATATATACAACTTGGTGAATTTGGACATAAGTATACATTCATTTTACTATCACCAAAATCCAAGTAGTGAGAATATCCATCACTTACAAAAGTTGCTTTGTGTTTCATTGTGAATTTTTTGTTATTGTTGTTATGATAAGAATACTTAAAATGAGATCTACTCTCAACATATTTTTGAGTACCTGATACCTATTGATTACTACAGGTACTGTGGTATACATATATGTCTAGAATTTATTAATCTTATATGACTATAACTTCACAATTACTAGACAACTCCCTTATTTCCTCCCCCAACCCCAATGCCATAGGAACCATTATTCTATTCTATTTCTACACCTTGGCTATTTTAGATTCCTCATCTAAGAGAAATCATGCAGTATTTGTTTTTCTATGACTGATTTATTTTTCACTTAGCATAATGTGCATTCCAGGTCCACCCTTGTTGTTGCAAATAATTTCCCATTTTAAAAAGATGAATATTCCATTCTATGCATATCCCACATTTTCTTTATCCATTTGTCCAATAATGGACATGTGGGTTGTTTCCATATCTTGGCTATTGTGAATAGTGCTGCAGTGAACTTGTTAGCACAGATGTTTCTTTCAGATCCTGATTTTAGCTCTTTGATTTCTTTGTTTCCTGTTGTCCTCAAATAGTCTAGGTTCCAATTTCTCAGTGCTCTGCATGAGGCAAGACAGAGTGGGCTTCTCAGGCAGTGCCCCAAACTGCTAAGAAAGTTGAACGTGCACCTTGTACTCTCTCACCCCTGTAGAGAAATCACAAGCCAGAAAGAACCTTCTCAGCCTGCACTGTGGTGTGGGAGGGCAAGGACGACAAACAAAACTGTTCCTTATACTCTCTTTAAGGTGTTTTGTGCTCTACCCAGTATCACAACCTCATCGCTTGGTTCCAGAACCTTTGCAAAGGAATTGTCATCTGTGGAAAGTTGCCACATCTTTGTTTCTCTGAAGGGATGAGGGCTGAGGACGTCCTATTCTGCTATCTTGCTTCACAGCATTCTTTTTCAATCTTTTTTTTTTTAATTCAGGCCTGTGACTCTTTCATTATTTTATTTGTCATTTAAACCCATATCCTTTAGATTTCTTTATCTTTCCTACTATTTCTCTTTGGTCTGCATTTTATTAATTTCAGTTTCTATGGTCAGTTAAAGGCCGTACAATAATAAATTGATTTTTTGTGAAGGTGAAAAAGGATGTTAATGAATAAAGTAGGATGGCACACTTTGAAGTAGCCAGGATGATGATGAATGTGAGGAATAAAGCTATTCTGAAAGGTGCAGGCAGCGTGGGAGCAGTGCTATGAGATGAGGCTGGTAAGGTGTGGAGGACTGAGATCATGCAAAGACTTATAAAGCTATGCCAAGAATATTTATTTCAATCCAATGGCAAGGAGAAACCTATGAGAGTTTTAAGCAGAAGGTGACATGATCACTTTGTGTTTTCACACAATGTGTGAAAACAAAGTTGTGTTTCAAAAATATGTTTATTGAGGTATAAACTATAATTTGAAATTGGTGAAGGGTAGAAGACTCTGCATTATAAGACTTCCTAGAAACCAACCAAAATCTGATAGTGACTTTAACCAGTGTGGAAGCTGTGGATATGGAGAGAAGGTGATAGTTTGGAGAGCTACATATGAAATAAAATCAGTACCATATTAATTGCATATAAAGTTTAACAGAAAAGGAAATTCCAATAACAAACTTTTCAGGGTTTGGCTTCTACAAAAGTGTAATGGTGGGTCTATTCTTGCAAATGAAGAAAGAGCACTGGAAGAAGACAAAGAGAGAGATGGAGGATCATTCATTAGTTATGAACATGTTGAGTTTTCAGTCCTGTTATTATACCTGAGTAGGAAGGTAAGGAAAGTACTTCAGTGTATGGATTTGGATCTCAAATGAATAAAAATTGGGTTAGAAAGACATATTTTGAAACATTATCACAGTGTCATCATTATTTATAATGCTGAAAATTCAACATAGATTATATGACAATTAATGGGAAATTAGTTGGATAAATGATTATATATTTATACAAAACTTAAGTTTAAAATAACAATCAAAAAGAATGAAATCCTGCCATTTGCAATTACATGGATGGAACTAGAGGGTATTATGCTCAGTGAAATTAGTCAGTCAGAGAAAGACAAATATCATATGACTTCACTCATATGAGAACTTTAAGATACACAACAGATGAACATAAGGGAAGGGAAGCAAAAATGATATAAAAACAAGGAGCTGGGACAAAACATAAGGCACTCTTAAATATAAAGAACAAACTTAGGGTTGCTGGAGGAGTTGTGGGAGGGAGGGTGGGCTAAATGGATAAGGGGTTTAAGGAATCTACTCCTGAAATCATTGTTGCACCAGGTGCTAATAACCTTGAATGTAATTATAAAAAATAAGTAAATTATAGAAAGTAAAAATAAATAAATATGTACCTCTGCATTTATAATATAAAATACTTTGCAGACATACTGTTATCATTTGAAATTGCAAGTTACAGAACACTAATATACAATTTTCATGGCAATTCCTTATTTATAAATATTAGCTTTTAAATGGCTATTGAGATTACATTTACTTGGATGTCTGAAAAATTTTAAATGACAGAGTGATTATATTTCTTTGTACATTTAAGCTTCCTGAAAGAATCGAAAAAGTTGATTGCATTTGGTTCAGAAGCTGAACCAATTTTTTTTACAACTTGATTTTATAAAATTTCCAGTTTGACTAATGGAAGGCAATACGTTCTATACTAAATGCATTAGTTTTAAATTCTCAATTGACTAGGATTCAACTAACTTGAAAATATAGTAAAATCTTGTGATAGGATTAAAACGTGATAGAGAATACCAAAATCAGAATGGACTTTAGAGTTTTTCATTTTACGGGAAAAAAAGAAACCTCACAAAACAAAAAATAAAATGGAACTTTAAAAAAAATTTAGTTGATTAACATACAGTGCAATATTGGTTTCAGGAGTGGAATTCAGTGATTCACCACTTACATATAATACCAAGTGTTCTCCATAAACAAGTACCCTCCTTAATTCCCATCTCCCATCTAGCCCATCTTCCACCCACTCCCTTCCATCAAACCTCAGTTTGTTCTCTATTGTTAAGAACCTCTTGTGGTTTGTTTCCCTCTCTTCTCCCTTAACCTCCCTTTCCCATATGTTCATCTGTTTTGTTTCTTAAATTCCACAAATGAGTGAAATCATATGGTATTTGTCTTTCTCTGATTGACTTATTTCATTTAACATAATACATTCTAGCTCCATCCACATCATTGTAAATGGCAAGATTTCATTCTTTTCAATGGCTGAGAAATATTCCACTTTATATATATATATAGCACCTCTTTATTATCCATTCATCAACCAATGGACATTTGGGCTCCCTCCACAGTTTGGCTATTTTTGATAATGCGCAAAACTGAACCTTAAAAAAAGAGTTTAATAACATTAATAAGTGAAAAAACTGGAACTTGAATACGAGTTTCTTAGTTTCTTGTCTGGCAGAGGTGGCAACATTGTGAAGCTTAAAAAAGTGAAGTTTCAGGTTCCTTGGCCTTCTCGGGCTCCATTTAAAGCCCTGGGAGATGTCAAGCAAAGTGTTCACATAAAATTTGGGTTTTTTGTCAATTTTGCAGAAGTGATTTTAACTTTAACCATTTAATAAAGCTATTTCCTTCCATTCTGACCTTCCCTTCATAACATTCTCCATTAAGTGTCATTGCAGCAGTCAAGAACATTTTTTGGCTATCAGCTAAATTGAGTTGAACATATGGTTAGCTTGGTTTATGGAGTATATCTATATGGTTTTTAATAACTTCCATGAATTATTAGTACTAGATTTTGGGAGGTAATAATGGCTACAAAGAATGCTTTAGTGACTATTGGAGGAGGACTTCAAGAGGATGTGATGGCAAGTTGACCATTGAGCTGTACTCGAGCAATTGGAAGATCCTCATTTCCTCTCTTGTCCTTGGATTATATGTTTTGCCCACCAAATCTACAATGGGAGCCAGTTTCAATGACACACCCTGAGAAGCAATGTGTTGTTGAGACCCTCGGAACAATATATGTGCCTGAATGCAGTTAAAACTTCTATATAAAACTTTTACGATTCTGGTGGACAGATGCAGAGATCTACTGGTCTTATGACAACCCAAGACAAGCTTTGTATATAAGTTCCCTCGTTTATTGAACCTGCCACCTACCAACCTGGAGTGGCCTTCCATGTATGGATGTCAGTTTCAGATTTCACCGGGGAAATCCCTGAGATTAAGAATGAACAATGACTTATTTTCATTAGTCATTTTTATTTATAATTTCACACTTTTTTTTTAAATAGATCTCCCAATGTATATGTTTCAAGATCTACAAAACCTGTCTAGTATGCTTTTGTGTTAAAAATGGTTTCATTGAGGTCCTACTCCACAGATATGTATATAACAAATAAGACCCTTAAATCTAACAAATAAGATACTTAAGAATAATTTATTGTGTAACACTACTTTCCCTTTATTATGTTATGCATTGCCGGAGACCGTGCCGGCTCCGACAGGTCCAGGGGTCCCTGAAGGATGGACGGTGTCGGCGAAAGAGAATGAGAGAGCCCTGAGATTCTTTCTGATCACCAGGCAGGCATCTCTGTCCTGTCGGTTTTGGTGTCTTTATTTAAAGGTTCAACAACCATATGAGGTCAGAGAAAAGGAATTTCTTACAATGAGAGGTCTTTTGTGATATTAATTGCAGAATTATCCCAGTCATGGTGAATTTACAACCAAGGAAATAACAGGATGCTCTTAGTGAAAGACAGGATAACATATAGGTTAGGTTGTATATAGATACGCTAGGAGTCATTCTGTCTGGCTCTCAAGAGGATGAATGATTCTGAATTGGTTAGTTAGTGGAAACTACCAAGGGGGCTCTATATGTATCAGTCTTTGCATCTGGGTTTATGTTTTAATTACTCTTATCTATCCTCATCCCAGCTGCCAGTGTAAGGGGGGATGTCTGTGGAATGTAGGCCCTGAGGAAGGGACTGCCATACATCACCAATTAGTAAGTTATGTTCGGTACTTGTCTGTACCTTAACTATAAATTAGGCTCTTCTGATATGGGACCAGGCTCAACAGTAACTCTTGTGTTCTTAACCCCCTTTATTATCTAAGTCTTGGATCTGCAAGGCCCATAGGAAGAGTCTTTTGACAATCGCCCATAGAGCTTTCATCCAAAATCTCTTTTGTAAAGGCAGGAATACGCTTTTCCTTATGAGGTATCTGTATTCAGAATATGGGTCTGATATGGAATATTGTGAGGCCTGGTCACTACCAGCATGCTCATTTCCAGCATGAGCCAGTAGTAGCAGAAGGAGATACTAGTCTTCATTTCTCATGGCAGAAGCTGTGCAAACATTGCCATTTCCTTGCTGTGACTGCCATCCAGAGAGGCCGGTGTGGCTCCTGGCAATGCATCATGACTGTGAAGACTAATTCAACAAGGTTTCTGCCTTTAGGATGTACGAATCTTAGAGAGTCATATTTTTAAACAAAATAGAACAGCATAACTTGAGAAATGCTACAATAATGATATGGCCAAATGTCCTCAGGAGCAATATGGAAGGAAGCCGCAAATCTGCTCCAGGAAGTCAGAAACAATTCAGTGTGAATGTCATTTCTGAACTGGGGTAGACTAGAAAGAGTAGCCATCTACAATAGAGAACAGCACGATCCCAAGGCATAAAAGAATTATAGACATGTGTTCCAATGTTCTGTTAGGCCAGAAGTTTATGGATTTTTCCAAGAATTAGCAAGTCTATGTTTACTTATGGTTATTCACCAGATCAGACACTGATTTATATAATTTGATGAAATATTTTGTAATCAACAGAACACTGAAGGGACTCACAGCATTTTAAATAAGAAATAGCAAACGTGCATACAATACACGAGTAAAAATGAATTTGTTTTTATGAACTATTCAACTCAATAATTAAAGGCAATTTCAATAACTGTCTTTGGAGAATGACCCTCTCTGGAAAAAAAGACTATTGTTTCCTCCACCGCAGAAATATAATTTCCAATGTTCAAGAAACTCATTTGAAATAACTGTGTATAACTGTGTAGACTCCATGCTTGGCTAGTCAAGAAATGTCATGCTGAAAAAATATTATGTATTTCTTTTACAACATAAACCAACACAATGTACTTTGTAAAGGATACTGTGATTTAATTTTAGAGAACTGTCTTATCTTTTAATAATGAATTTTGTCACCTGCTTATGTCATATTTAGAGCCAGAATAATATTTTTTTACATCATTAACTTGTTTTCTTTTTCCTTTTCAAGTTTTTGTTAAGCTCCAGTTACTTAACATACAGTATAACATTAGTTTCATGTGTAGAATTTAGTGATTCAGCGCTTACATACAACACCTAGTATGGAAGCAGATTAATATTAAAGATTTTTAAAAATGTAATCATTTGACAAAGATTTTAAATAATTCATCATTTTCATAATTGCATACAACTGATGTTTTAATATCGATTATATAATTATAAACAAATGATGTCATTCTACATTTCATTTAGAATAGATCTTTTATACCTTTAATAAATCTGCAATAAAAAGTTCTATGTCTGTCTGATATGGGATGAGATATCCCATATGAAGAGTGGTTATGAACATGGACACAATTTCTTCCAAATTTTGAATTCCTAAGTATTGTCATTTTTCAGTGGCTTTGCAAAAAATGTACATTCTTAATTACAAATTTTTATATGTATTTACTTTTACAGTCATTTTGTGGCTTTATTTTTTGCCAAAATCCATTTTATCTACATAAACTTGAGTTCTGTATCATCATTAGTGCTGTAGCTTTTCACAGTTCTGATTATTCTATCTCTGCAGGAATAGCTGCTTTGTAAATGAAATGCTTGATAGAGTAACTTTATTTCTTTAAGTGACTCATGCATGAATTCATGAAAGATCATTTTAAAATACAAGGCGCCAGTGATTTTTGAAATCTATTTTGGAGATATAATACACCCACCATCCTATAAAATTTTAAGATGTAGAATCAAGTGATTCCACTCCAAGAACTTTCTTTTACACTTTTTCATAAAATGAACACTTTATTACTACCTTTATGGAACCCTATTAATAATAGTAGGTACAATACATAGAAATACATAGAAATAGATACAGTCACCATTCTGTGGATTCTACATTGGACAATAAATCCAGACATATTTATTTTTCCAGATGAGTTTAATTTGTTTTTTTAATCATTTTTCATTATATTTTTGAACCTTCATGCTATCTAGCATTGGACTGAATTAAGAAAAACACATTTTCTCTAAAACAGTTTTTAAGATACAATTATATATTTAAAGTTACTTTTTTCCATTATCATCACCAAAGATTGCTAACTTTTATTGTTATTAATTTTCCTTGGGTGATATTTTGGGGAGGACCTGAAAATGATTCAAAATCTTGTTCTGCTTCTTTAAAATATAGAGTTAATAGGGGCACCTGGATGGCTCAGTTGGTTTAGTATCTGACATCGGGTCAGGTCATGATCTTGTGGTTGGTGAGTTCTAGCCCTGTGTCGGGCTCTGTGCTGACAGCTCAGAGCCTGGAGCTTGCTTCAGATTCTGTGTCTCCCTCTCTCTCTGTCCCTCCCCCATTCATGCTCTGTCTCTTTCTCAAAAAGAACTAAACATTTAAAAAAATTTTAATATAGAGTTAATAGGATTGACAAGAACATGATGGAAATGCAAACATGGTAACATTTTATTACAATGAATTTTTTTCTATTTCCAAAATGCTTTGAACTGTAAACTAACTTTATTCTCACTGGAGAATAGAATGTGTAATGCATCTTACATCCACTTAGGAGATGTCTATGCACAGGGTTACATAGGTGGTATTGGTGCCAAAACAAAAATCCAGTCTTACTCAACCCATTTAAGGTACCCCTTTGTGACTTTCAATAGTGGATAGCTCCATATTCAGGGAAAATGTATGCCAAGGAATCAAGGACAAGGGTCAAAAGTGAGAGGCAGTGAGACAACCAAACTGAGTGACAGGAGACTCCTGAGATAGTTGTAGCAGGAAATAAGGAGATAGACATAAAAAGAGGCAGATTATGGAAGACCCTAAATATCAGTCTTAAAGCAAACAGTAAAGGCCAGTCTCTTAATTTGTGCATTTCTCCCTGTCAGTCATGATCTTTCACACCATCAAGTACAACTATAAGCTACTAAAGTATACCTGAAAAGATTAATAAAGCTTCCCAAAGATCCAAGTTAACTGGCACATTGCTAGGCTAAATACTGCTAACTTTAGGTATTAGTTTTCACTTCCTTTTGTCCTTTTGTTGCGCATAATATATTCTTTGTGAATGATGAAAATTATATGAAGAAAATATATCATATTAGAAATAAAGAGGAAAAACTTAGAAAAAAAGTAGTGGTGGAAACATAAACTGAGGATTTCTTAACACAGGATACAATCTTTCCTAAAAAGTTATTTCCTAGGATGCCTGAGTATGATGATTAATATTATGTGACAACTTGGCTGGGCCATGAGTGTCCAGGTATTAAGTTTAACATTCTGGATGTATCTGGAAGGGTGCTTCTAGATTCTATTAACGTTAGAATCAGTAGACTGACTAAAGAAGATTGCCCTTCCCAGTGTGGGTGATCCTTATCCAATCCACTGATCATCTGAATAGGAAAAATAAAGAGAAAAAGAAAGAATTCCCTTTCTCTGATTAGTTTTGAGCTGAGATCAGTCTTTCCCTGTCTTCAAACTGAAATGGAAAAATCAGCCCTACTTGGATCTTAAACCTATCAAACTTCAGTCTGGAACTTCACACTATCTTCTCTCCTGATTCTCAGGCCTTTGAACTCAGACTAACACTTTACCATCGAGTGTTCGGGTCTCCAGCTAGCAACCTGCAGATCCTGGTATTTCTCAACTTCCATAACCACGTGTGTCAATTTCTTACGATAAATTTGAGAAAGATACAGGTAAAAAGATAGATGATAGATATAAGTGATACAGATGATATAGATTGGATATCAATATATCTCCAATAGTTTCTGTTTCTTGTAAGAACCCAGAATTACGTGTTATTTGCCTGATTATCTAATGCCTATAAAAGGGTAATTAGCATTATCTTTCTACTGAGTTTTCTCAAGTCTCCTATTGCCCTAAACACATGGATTTGTTTTAATAATGCAAGGAATTGAAAAGAGACCTTCTTGATTCTATTAGTTTTTTGCTAATATAATGGGTTGTTTAACTGAAGTAACTCTACCAGCCTTATTTTAGGAGACCTGAAGACCTAGAAATAGGCTTGGATCTCTTTATATGTCAGACGTGACTCAAGGGTTCTCTTGATTCCTGCCACTCGTTTGCCCCTGGTAAGGTAGAGTTCTGTCCCTGGTTCTTTTGCCTGCATAGGTTGACTGGGTATTATCACTGTCCAGCCTGTGCCAACACTAGCAACTCTTCTTTGGCATTGGAGATGAATACGTGTTTATCCTGCTCATCGACTGATTCCATTTTGCTTGAAATCACTTTATCTTACTATATGGGTGATAAGTTATACAATATCAAGGGCTATTATATGTGAGTTTAGATGGAAAAGAGCTAAGAAGAAGCTACTTAGCCAACTTTGTGTTTAGTTCTCAGACTTGCTAGTTTTCAAAGAAAAAATAGGGTAGGGAAAAAGAGAATTTCATGTGATCGGCCCTAGCTTCCTAGGACTTGGGACACAAACACTACGTGGTAATAAATCATTTATTTATTTGTTTTATCAGTATGCTCACCTCTCAGAAGCCTTACTTAATAGGGCCTCCAGTTCAGACAAGATGATTCATATTTTAAATATAAATTGTGCAATTATTATTCCCATCAGTAAACAAATCATGGCATTTCAGAAACACTGCATGTAAAGAAGTTCGCATCTCAAGAAGGAAGATAATTGACCTCAGGTGTTTTAAATGAAAACATGTAACAGACCTTATGTCATTTATGCTCACATTTCATTGGTCATGTAAGCTCATGTGGTAAAGCCTAAAATCAATAGTGTGGGAAATATACCCTACCCGCAGTGAAATGTGGTAAGGGCAGGAAGGAAAATGATTATAAATGAAGAGCATAAATAACTTCGAACAATTTCCACTTAACTTTTTCTGTTTGTTATCATAAACAATGCAATGGATTGTAAATACGTCCTGGTTCTCATGGCCATGAGTTTATTTTAGGCAGATACACCTAGACTTGGAGCTGCTAGTTTATGAGGGATATACCCCAATATCACAAAATAATGTTGATTTATTTTCAAAAATTTTTTTCCATTATACATTTCCCTCAGCAATTTGTCTGCCTTTAGGTTTTGGTCAAATTATGAGAGTAAATATGATATCCATGTGTTGTTTTATTTGAATTTCTATGAATACATATTAGACTGATTATCTTTCAAGTATTTTTTTACCCATTTAACAAACTGACTGAAAGTACCCCGAATGTTAGAGAGTGAGGACAGTTTCTTCTTATGTGAAAGAATAAAAATGTAAAGAGGAATTTTAAATGGTCAAATGATATCGTTGGCATCTATTTTCATAAAATTTGTAGATAATCAAATCATGCTTAATGATAAAGATGAAGTCTCTTTGAGTGATTTGGTTATATTATCTTAAAGAAAAACTGTGGCACAGAATTCAATGGTTGTCTCGTAGAAGTTGACAAATAATATCCCTCATTAATCCATTCAAAAAATATTTAGAGTTTCCACTATGCAACAGTCAGGGTCCAGTTGACAAAGAAACAGTAGAAAACAAAAATCAAACCAAGTAAATTATCTTAAAACAAAGTAAGTAATAAAATATATAGCAGGTAGATAGTGATAGGGAAAAGTAAACCAGAAAAAGGAAATAAAACGGGGCGCCTGGGTGGCTTAGTCGGTTAAGCGTCCGACTTTCACTTAGGTCATGATCTCGCGGTTCGTGGGTTCGAGCCCCAGGTCGAGCTCTGTGCTGACTGCCACCTCAGAGCCTGGAGCCTGTTTCGGTCTGTGACTCCCTCTCTCTCTGACTCTCTCCAGCTCACGCTGTCTCTCTCTCTCCTCGAAATAAATAAAATATTAAAAAAAAAAGAAAAGAAAAAGGAAATAAAGATCTAAGGGTAGAGACTGGAGTATGGACTCACAAATGGGCTCTCAAGGGCAGGTAAATACCCTTGCTTTCCTGTTGTCTATTTTTTAAAAAATATTTCTTTATTTTTGAGAGAGAGAGAGAGACAGACAGAGCATGAACAGGGGAGTGAGAAGAGACAGGGAGACACAGAATCTGAAGCAGGCTCCAGGCTCTGAACTGTCTGCATGGAGGAAGGGCTCAAATTCAGAATCCTGAGATCATGACCTGAGCCGAAGTTTGATGCTTAACCAACTGAGCCACCCAGGAGCCCCTAACATTAACATCTTATAGAAAGATGGCCATTATTTCATCTTCTCTCTCTGACCTTCTTCCTATTTTATCTACCCTATAATTCCACTCTTATAGTCACTATTCAAACATATTTTTTCTTAAGGACATCTCTTTATTAAAGCCTAAAGTTAAGTAAAATAGAGGAGAAAATATGTATCGAGTGATTTTTAATAAGTTTTAAGAATCCTTGAATACACAACATGTTACTGCTTAGCTATTTAAGTGTACCAAGACTTCTCAATCATTTGACCCAGGGCTATAAAAAACACATTCATTTATTTTCTTCAGTCATTTATTATGAGATTCCATGAGACTAGAATTCTTTATCAGAACATAATCTGGTACTTGAATTTGAGAGAATAGCAATCGGTTGCCTTGTCCTCTGTGTTGCCCCTAAGTTTTAATTTAAGGATAACAATCAAAGTGCAGGTGGTTTCCTGGAGATTAATGATCATTCAGGAGGCATCCATGTCCCTGGGACGAATATCTAATCATTAATCCTACGGAAATTTAATGTACGGAAGTCATTATCACTGCCATCAAATGGCAATTCTTTTTTCTTTCAAGTAAGTGGTTACTTTATTTCAAATTGATGAAATAGGTCCAAGATGGACATTGTGTAGGCAGAAGAACTCTGTTAATTTACTAAACAACGAAATATCAGATAAGAAAAAATCCTGGACAGGTAGTGCTATAAATCTGACTCAACAGAAAGGACTTTTAAATTCAGGAAAGTATATCACTGAACAAGGGTAAGCTAAATGTTCTCCATTACCTGCCATTCTTACATGTTTGGGTTACCACATATTTTCTTAATCAGTGTATTGTTAATAAAAAAAGTTTTAATTCTTCATGAGATTTTCATCAGATTCAACATGTCTTATCCATAATATCTTCAAATTGCCAATGTAACCTTTGGAAATAGTTTTACGCCAACTTCTCCAAAAATAGTCCCTGTTTCTAAATGACTAGCAAGTTGCTAACTTGAAATTAGATATGAACTCATACTTTAACATAGCATCAGTAATTTTTTTCAAGTAGAAGTGTAAAACTACATATAGAAAATTCATTCATTCAACATATATCTACTGAGCATCTACTAAGTACTAGGTGCTCTTCTAAAAACAGAGAATAGGGGCCCCTGCGTGGCTCAGTCAGTTAAGTGTCTGACTTAGGCTCAGGTCATGATCTCACAGTTTGTGATTTTGAGCCCACATTGTTCTCTGTGCTGAACACTTGCTCAGAGCCTGGAAACTGCTTCAGATTCTGTGTCTCCTTCTCTCTCTGCCCCTCCCTGCTCACACTCTGTCTCTCTGTCTTTCAAAAATAAATACATGTAAAAAAAATTTTAAAAAAAATAAAAACAGAGAATAGTGCTATGAAAAAGAGAGACACATTCTTATTCTTAGGAGTATATGCCATTAGGAGGAAAAATGGAATTGAATAATAACATGGATTGGGTAATCTTAAAGGATATAAAGGAGCAAGCTATGAAAAGACACAAATTAGAAGCTTCCAGAAATAAGTACAACAGACCTAAGATAATAAAAGATTTGGTGTATTCAGTAAATATAAAGAAGGTTGGCTGGCTGGAACAGAATAGCCAGGAGGAGAATGTTGGATTTGATTTGAGATGGACAGACTGAGAAAGAGCATAGAAATCTCTGCATACCACATTAAGGGGTTTGATTCTTCTTTGTGTATGACATGCTATTGGAGAATTTTTTGTAAGGCATGACAGAAACTGATTGACTTTTTCAAAAAAGATCTCTTTGGCTGGGACAAAGACTGTCTCCTTAACCAAACTCTACTCAGAATCCTCCGAACTATTATTTCCTTACCTAGGTCTCAACCTTGGCCTATAAAAGCTATTGACTGTTAGGGGCGCCTGGGTGGCTTAGTCGGTTAAGCATCTGACTTTCGCTTAGGTCATGATCTCGGGGTTCGTGGGTTCGGGCCCCGCGTCGGGCTCTGTGCTGACTGCCAGTTCAGTGCCTGAAGCCTGTTTCAGTCTGTGACTCCCTCTCTCTCTGCCCCTCCCCTGCTCACGCTGCCTCTCTCTCGCTCTCCTAGAAATAAATAAAACATTAAAAAAAAAAAAGCTACTGACTGTCCATCCACCTCCAGCCACATTCTCCCCAGCAATGCAAAAGCAATAAGATTTAAACAAACACTAGCGATTTCTAATAGCTCAAAGCTGCTTTCCTGCATGATTGCAGGCCCCTTAATTTCCTCCTGCCTGGGAAAGCTCAAGGCTGCCAAAAGAATTTACTATTTGTTCCAGCTAACACCTGAAGATAGGACCTTTGTCTCCCAGGCTTCATGGGGAAGTAATAGCCTAACCTCAGGAAGTAACTGTTAGCAAACCCAGATGGCCTAATCACATTAGCCAATACCCCTTCTCACTTTTTGAAAATTTTCATTTCCCATATTCTCAAGCTCCAGCTCATCTCCTTCCTCACCCCCTCACCCTCCCTTTAAAATGTCCAGTCACTTCTACACAACTGTAGTTGATTGAGTTCAGTTCATGCTGGACTCTCAACCCTGTTATAATAGTTATTACTGAGTTATCTATCCTTCTTGCTTTAACCTGTGTCTGGGTTTGTTTATCTCTGACACTACTTGCAGAATAAAATAACTGGAGGGGGGTAAAAATCGTAACAGTGGGTCAAATCAAGAGGTTAATGAAATGGTCTAACTATTGTTCTCGTAGAGTTATAATAGTACAAGTGGGGAGAAATGGGCAGATCTTTGTGTATTTCTAGGTAAAATTGTAGTTACTATGGGTGATGGATTGGATTAAGTATATTGATGCTTCCTTTTCTTTATCTAATTATTATCATAGAATTTTTCACTGAATGGATATTTGAAAGTTTTTAATTAAATTATAATTTCTATTATAATGAAAGACAGAGTATAGTTTGATGAGTTTTGATAAATAAATAGACTCATAAGTCACACTCTTATCAATATATAGAATTTTCAAATGTTCTCTTGTGCCCCTTTATTCCCAGGCCCCCAACCCAATAGACAATGATTTTGCTCATTTCTTTTGCCATAGATTAGCTTTGCCTGCTGTAGAACTTCATATAAATTGAATCATAAAGTAAGTATTGTTTGTACATGTTTCCTTTTACCCAGCATGTTTTTGAGATTCACATATATTATTGCATATCTTAGTAGCACATTTTCATATTGCAGGGTATTTTGGACTGAATACTTGTGTTCCCCCAAAACTCATATGTTGAAAGTCGAATGTCCATGTGATGATTTTGAAGGTGTGGACATAAAGAGGTAATTAGGTGAGATCATGAGGGTAGAGATACACTATGATGTGATTATTGCCCTTCTAGAAAGGGCAGGAGACAACAGAGCGTCCTGTCTCTGCCATGTAAGGACACAGTGGGAAGGTGGCTGTCTGCAAGCCAAGAAGAGGGCCCTACCAAAGCCTGGTCTACTGGTACCTTCATCTTGGTCTTCCCAGCCTTCAGAATTGTGAGAAGGAAGTGTCTGCTGTTGAAGCTGCCTCTCCTAAGGGATTTTGTTATAGCAACTGGAGATGACCAAGTAGACACTTTGTATGGACTTAATATAAAGTGTTTATCCATTCTTCCCTGGACAAACATTTGAGTAATTTCCAGCTTGAGGCTATGATGGATGAAGAGGTTATAAACATTTTGTATGTCTTTTCTTGGATATGTTTTAATTCTTTTGTGAATATCTAGATATAGGATTGGTAGGTCGTAAGGATGTATGTTTAGCTTATATGAGACAATAGTGTCGCAAGTGGTTGTGCAATTTGTGATTCCCCAGCACTGTATGAGAGTTCCAGTTACTCCACATACCTAAACAGAGAATGTGATCAGGCCTTTAATTTGCAGACATTTTTGTGGGTGAAAAGAAGTACTTCACTGTGGTTTTAATTTGCATCGTTTTAATGATTAGTCAGTGAAGCAATACTGCTTGTGCTTTTGAATTATATTTCTTTATTTGTATAGTGCCCATTTATACCTATTACTTTTTTCATTCAGTTGACTTTTTTGTTATCATTACATTGTAGGAGTTATTTACATATTCAGAATAGAAGCCCTTTGTCAGTTGTAGGAACTGCACCGTGTTCTGTAAAACAACAACAACAGCAACTAAAAACAAAAACAAAGAAACAAACAAAAAAAACCCTGTGCATACTCCCAAGACCATGAAGATATTACTTTCTTTGCTCCTTGAAGCTTATTTCTTTTACCTTTTATATTTAAGTCTATAATCCATCTCAAATCAATTTTTGTGTTTGATATAGGGGCGCCTGGGTGGCTCAGTTGGTTGAGAGTCTGACTTCAGCTTAGGTCATGATCTCACGGTTCGTGGGTTCAAGCCCCGCGTTGGGCTCTGCTGACAGCTAGCTCAGAGCCTGGAGCTTGCTTTGGATTCTGTGTCTCTCTCTCGCTCTGACCCTCCCTTGCTCATGTTGTCTCTTTCTCAGAAATAAACAAAACATTTAAAAAATTTTTAAAAATCTCTGTGTTTGATATAAAATACGGTAATTTTATTTTTTATGCAGGTATTAATTTTGTCTTTATCCTATGTTCAAAAGACTATTCTATTCTCATTAGATCACTTTAGCAACTTTTATTTTAAAAAAACAATTAATTATGTCATTGGATGTCTATTTTGCACTCTTTTTTTTTTTTTGGTTGATCTATTTATTTACATTTAAGCCAAGAGAACACTGTTTACTATAGGATTGCCATGAGTCTTGAAACAGGTATCATAAGTTCTCCAACTTAATTTGTTGCAAGTTTGTTCTCTGGTCAATATATTGCACTTTTGGCTTTTTCACAACTAAGGTTTTGTACTTCTATCCTCTGGAAGACATAGGGCATGACTTCACTCTTCCCAGCTAAAAGACCTGCAAAGTAATGCTCACTTGTAAAGGGGAGTTTACATCAGGCCTGAAATCCTACTTGGGTAAGAGAAAACAATGTCTGGTCTCATTGAGATTTCAGCAGACATATCTGAGCAAATTGGTCACAATATTTAAGTGCAAAAATTGATATCTATTTTCTGCTTTACTAGTGATTTTTTATTAGTATACTACAAAGGTTAAGACTCTACATGGAAAGAAAGGTAAATTTTCCCATGATTTCTCTCTTCCTCCTGAAACCATTGCAAAATGCGGTAGTTGTTTTTTTAACTATAACATAACTTAAAAACTAAATGATAGCAAGATTACCCAAAAAGCAATATAAAAAATAGTAAGTTCTGTATGAATATTGTGTAATTTTTTTAATGTTTTGTGGCTTCCTGCATAGTTCTACTGTAGCATTAATTGAAAATCTAAATCCAGCTCATTGGTTTTCAGTAGAAACCATAAGGAACTCCTGCTGAGAATATTATAAAACTATTTATTTATTCATTTATTTGCAAATGTATAATATAGAGATGAGAATGGCTTTGCTGTTAGGAAAATGAGCCATCTTTGACAAATATTTAAATTGGGGAATAAAGTAAAAAAGATGGATTTGTCTCAGATTTTCTCTCATTCCAAATGGACCAATCTTCAATGAACAGAACATGGCGGGACTCCCATAAGATGATGGCATAGGAGGATTCTGTACTCATCTTCTCCCATGGACACGCCAAATCTACAGCTAAATATGGATTGTTTCCCTGTGAAAAATATCCAAAAAGTGGGTGAACTGCTTCTCCACAACAAAGGAGTAAAAGACCACAAAGAAAGGAAGGAAAGGCAGAGACATGATGTCCTGAAAACTGCAAGCATCCCCAGCGCAGTGACACATAACAGGGAGGGGTTTCACCAATTTGGTGGGTGCTTCTCCAGGGAAAACAGGGAGCTGGTACCACACATCTAGCACATCAAACCCTAGGACCCACACCTGAGAGATAAGGCCCCAAAGCTTTTGGCTTAGAAAACCAATGAAGCTGATGTGCTCTATTGGACCCAAAGTGCTACAGAAAACTGAGCTTCCCTTTTATAAGGGTTCTGTGCAGAATCACTTACTCTGAGGCCAGGAAAAAAACAAAAGCAAAAGCAAAACGGCATTTTAAGAAGCACATGTAGAAGACTACATGTGAGGGACATTCATTTGTTAATCTAAAAGCATATGGAGGAGGAGGAGGAGACCGTTGGAACTCCCTGGGAATGCAGCTGCTATTAGGCACCATTTCTTCACCCTCCATCTACCCTGCTAGTGTAAGTGGGGGAACTTGGACCTTCCACCACCCTCTGTGACAAGTGGATCTTAGTGGAGGTGGTCCTATCCTGTATTCCTAAAGCCAGAGAGCACAGGCAGTTGCAGCACTGAATGGCCAAAGCATTTCCCTCTTTCCTATATGAAGCTGGAGATTGTGGGTTGTTGGTCCACACACATATACACAACCCCACCCCCTCCCTGGTTGTGGCTAGCAAGGGCAAGCACTCATGACATGTTCCTGCTTTCAGTTCAAAGCCAATATGAGAACACAGCCAAGGCACTCTCCCTGTACATATCTGAAGCCCACAAGTGAATGTAGGCAAGATATTTCCCTGCTACCCTTCCGAAGTCAGTGTGCCCCAGCCCCTACACTCTCCACCCACCTCGCTAAAATCTTGGCCAGTCAAGAACTGTTATTTCTATTGTTGTATTTCCATGGAGCTCAGGAACACCTACCCCTTTGGCCAACAGAGCCAGAAAATCAAGGGATGCTCCCTGCATTGAGTTTTTCAGTGTATTCAAATTGAAGTTGCTATCAACTTAGAATAGACTATTACATACATAGGAACCTCATGGTGACTGCAAAGCAAAAGTTTATAATAAATACACAAAGGAAAAAGAGAAAGAAATTTAAACATAAAGTCATCAAACCTCAAGGAAAAGAGAGGAACACAGAGGAACTATAAAAACATCCAGAAAACAATTGACAAAATGGCAAGAAGTAGATACCTATCAATAATTACTTTCAATGGAAATGGACTTAATTTTGAAATCAAAAGACATGGCTGAAAGACAAGAGCTATCTATTGTTGTCTACAAGGAACTCACTTTAGGTAAGGATATACACAGACTGAAAGTGAATAGATGGAAAAAGATATTCTATGCTAATGGAAACCAAAAGAAGCCTGGAGTAGCTGTGTTTACACATGAAGACAAAGACAGTAATTAAGGGACAAACAGGTCATTATATAATGAGAAAAGGGTGAAGTCAACAAAAGGTGATAACATTTGTAAATATTTCCGCACAACAAAATATTAGCAAACCAAACAATACATTAAAAGAATCATACACCACGATCAAGTGGGATTTATTCTAGGGACACAAGGGTAGTTTAACATCTGCAAATCATCAATGTGTAATGCAACACATTTACAAAATAAAAGATAAAAATTATATGATCAATTCAATAGATTCAGAAAAAGTATTTGACAAAAAATTTGAATTCCATTTATGATAAAAGCCTTCAACAAAGTAGGTACAGAGGGGATGTACCTCAACATAATAAGGGTCACATATGACAAATCCATAGCTAGCATCACATTCAACGGGGAAAAGCTGAAGCTTTTCCTTTCGTATCAGAAATAAGATGGGGGCACCTGGCTAGCTCAGTCAGTTGAGTATCAGACTTGATTTTGGCTCAGGTCATGATTTCATGGTTTGTGAGTTTGAACCCTGTGTCTGGCTCTGTGCTGACAATGTGGAGCCTGCTTGGGATTATATCTCCCTCTCTCTCTGCCCCTCCCCCCACTTGGCATGCATGCACATGATCTCTCTCTCTCTCTCTCAAAAATATATAAAAAACATTTTAAAAACTGAGCAGAGGATCTGAATGTACATTTTCCCAAAGAATACACACAGATGGTCAACAAGCACATGCAAAGATGTTCAATATCATTAATCATTACAGAAATGCAAATCAAAACCGCAATAAGATATCACCTTACACCTGTCAGCATGGCTAATATCAAGGAAACAAAACATAAAAAGTGTTGCTGAGGATGTGGAGAAAAAGAAACCCTTGGGCACTGGTGGTGGGTATGTAAATTAGTGCAGCCACTATAGAAAACAGTATAAAGTTTCTTCAAACAGTTAAAAATAGAGCTACTATATGATACCGCAATTCCACTACTT
Source organism: Proteles cristata cristata (assembly GCA_017311185.1). Lineage (NCBI taxonomy): Eukaryota > Metazoa > Chordata > Mammalia > Carnivora > Hyaenidae > Proteles > Proteles cristata. Next base: position 228,618 of record JAESUZ010004165.1, read on the forward strand.
AGTATCTATACAAAGAAAACAAAAACACTAATTTGAAAACATATATGTACCCCTATGTTCATTGCAGGATTATTTACAAAAGCTAAAATTAGGAAAGTGTCCATTGATGGATAATGGATAAAGAAGATGAGAATTATTTTATATATATGTATATACACACACACACATATATATACACATACATACATATATGTATATGTACACATACATACATACATATGTATATATATTTCATTATACATATATACACATATATGTACTAGAATAGTACTCAGCTATAAAATGAATAACATCTTGCCATTTATGACAACATAATGGTCTTTAAGGATATTATGCTACGTGAAATAAGTCTGATAAAGACAAATATGTGGAATCTAAAAAGCAAACAAGCAAGATGAAAGGGGTCATGATGTACAAACTTCCAGACATAACATAAATAAATCATGGGGATGAAATGTATAGCATGGGGGAATATAGCCAATAATATTGCATTAATTTTGCATGGTAATAGATCGTAACTAGACTTATAGTGGTGATCAGTTTACAGTGTATACAATGAGAAATCATTATATTGTACACCTAAAACTAATATGACATTTGATGTCAATTTGCCTCAATTAAAATAAAAACAAAACATTGAAACCCTAAAACAATACCATTATCCACTTGGAACATAGCAGGCTAGAACCATCAGCAATATGTACTTCTAGCCCATAATTTGGGAATCACAGCACTTCTTTGACTACACCACAAATTAAGGGGAATTAATACTCTGTAGAAATTGTGGCAAATATGTACAAAAAAAAACTACCACTGAAAAGACGAGAGCCTATAAAACAGACTGAACGATAAATGTTTCCAGAGCTTCTAAAACGCTTAGATGGTTTTGGTGATTTTTGCATTATCTGAATCTGAATGTTCTATCATGAAACAATCAAAATAATATGATATTTTTGACAGGTTATAGTCAAGGTTGTCTAAGAATGATGAAGTGGAGTAGAGACAAAGATTCTGTTACGTGCGGCCACAGGGGAAACAGGTGGCATAAGAAATGGAAATCTTCAAATTCCTGTGACTGATTTTAAACAATATGTTTTATGTCCATGTTCTTCTTTTAAGTCCATGTCTTTTATAAATGCTGCCAAATTAAATTATTGGCCTTCACAAAGTTCCTCTGATCTAGCTCACCCTCTTGTGAAAGTGTTAATGAACGCTGAAATGGTAACAGAAAAAGCAGTAGAGGGTACAAAGAAGTCCATTGGGACAAAAGACGACGTTTTGTTCGCTCTCTTTGTTTTTAAAGCATGTGTTATTGGGGCGCCTGAGTGGCTCAATCAGTTATGATCACGGTATGTGGGTTTGAGCCCATCGGGCTCTGTGCAGACAGCTCAGAACCTGGAGCCTGCCTGTCTCACTGCCCCTCCACCATTTGCACTGTCTCTCAAAAATAAGTAAAATGTTTCAAACGACAACAACAAAAATACATGCTTTATTGACACCATCTTAATGAAGAGACATAGATTGCACCTGGTCCTAGATATTTTTCATCTGACTTCCAATAATGCATAAAGTTTAGATTGCCTTACAATAATAATAATAATAACCCTCACATGGCCCTCAAAATGGGACATGTGTTAAGTGGTTGGCATGCATTATTTTGGCCAATCTTTAAATGGTAGAACTGTAATGTAAGAAGGATAGCATATAATGTAATAATAAAAAAACCTATCCTAGAGACTGATACATATGTTCAAATCCCATGTATTGACTGATTTTGAGTAAGTTATTTAAACTATCTCCTCCTCGGTTTCCTCATCCATAAACCAGAAATAAATATACCTTCCATTCTTGGCAATGGTAGGATTAAATGAATTTTTGACTAAACGTTGAAGCAAACATGGCTGATATTTAGTAGGCCTTAGTAAATTATGTACAAATGCAATAATTGGATCCATTTAAAGGGGTTAATTATAATTTTCAAGGTTGCCCAGGTAGTTAGTGGTAGAAATAGACCTAAAACCCAGATATGATTTAAAAATGAATAGAACTGATGGGGCACCTGGGTGGCTCAGTTGTTTAAGCTTCCAACTTCAGCTCAGGTCATGATCTCATGGTTTGTGGGTTTAAGCCCTGCCATCTGGTTCTGTGCTAATAGTGCAGAGCCTGGAGCCTGCTTCAGATTCTGTGTCTCCCTCCCTTTCTGTGCCCCTGTCCCCCTCCCACTCTGTTTCTCTCTCTCTCTCAAAAAGTAAATAAACGTTAATTTTTTTAAATTAAAAATAAATAAATGAATAAAAGTGAAAGTTCACTAAGAATTAATGCCCTATCCTAAGACCCACCCTTTATCTAGTTAAACATCTAAAATACTGGTGGGCACCATTATATTTGGGGAAGACATTTACAGAATAATGTTTGGAAAGAAATGAAAGACTCTGCTGTACCAATTGATAAGTGGAATTTAAGCACAGCAATCCCTAGAAGGGATTCTATGATATTTTCAATAATCCCAAGCTACCTTTTAACTCATAAATGATAATTGCTTTCTTCTGTAGAAGACTCATCAAGTAACTCATTATTATTATCTTATAAAGGCCAATTAATGTCTTCCCTCTGTATATTCTGACAATGCTCCATCCAGAAAGAGAATTTGAAGAGAACCCTCATTGTCTCGATCTGGGCTTCTTCATCTTCATTCTGTCACTAATCAAACTGGCTGCAGGTAACTTTTCTTTCTCCACCCAAAGTCTATTCATAGACCTTCAAAGAAGATTTTAACTAGGTTTTCACTAAAACTTGTTACAGGCCCCTTCAAATGTATTCCATTAATTTCAGGAGATACAGAAGGGGGTTTGATTGCCCAGCACATAGCTATTCAGGCAACATCATCCACATCACATCTCTGATCCAACATGGGCATTGCTTAAGTGCCTGTGTAACAGAGGACATCAAAGATTTGTCAAGTAAGCAGCCAAAATCTTAGGTTTAAGGCATAGATTAAACAAGGCAGTGCTTATATTCATAAAAGGCATCTATATTCTCACATTTATAAAAAAATTTCCATTTAAAGTACATGTTGAATATTGTATTTACCCCATAGTGACTATTACACTTTCTTTACAGTAAAATAATTTAGGACCCTAAGAAATTTCAAGATGTCTTATAATAAGGGTTACAGAAGTATTCAAACTAAGACTTTCAATATCAAATCCAGTATTTAGCTACTACATGATAGCTGGGTGTTCGTAATGTTAGCATGTTTTTGTTCTGCAATGTTTACCACCTATTTTTTACTTATTTTTTTCTTTTAAAAAAAGCAATAAAAATTTGGACTCTGTTCATTTCTATTTTATAAAAGAATATGACAGTCTAGAAGTTAAAAGCCAAGAGGGAAAAAACATTTTATAAAGATTTGAGGGCAAAAATGGGTCCTGGCTCGGATGGAGGCTCTACCATTGCTGGGTCACTTGGTCACATGATTTACCTTCTCCGTGTTGATAACTTCATCTGTGAAATTTAGACCATAATGCACGTTTGTCCCATAGACTGTGAGAACTCAAACGTTTGTGTTTGTGATGTAGCCAGCACCATTACTGGTGTCCTTCAAGAAATGCTAGTTGACGTTATCATTGCTGCTGCTGCTGCTGCTGCTGCTGCTCTTGTTGTTACGTGAACACATCCAGACCAAACTGTCCTTTGTCGTCTTGCTCATGGGAGTTCACCCTGATCACATTAAATTCCAAAGTACTACACTGTGTAATTAAACAGAATACGAAATCTACAACCGAATAAATAAACAGAATTCACCCCCCCAAATGCCCTGATAGATAGGGCATTTTTTTTTATACATTAAATATGTACAGCTTTTTCTATGTCAACAATGCCTCAATAACATGGTTTTAAAAAAAGAATTTCTATTAATATATGAAGACTTCATTGATAGTGTGGAGATTGACAAATATAAAGGAATTTTGAAACCGGCCAGTGGGTAATTATAGGACCTTATTCCAGGATGAAAAGTATACTTCATACAAAAATGTGTGGTAAGACTCTATAATGAATTAAAAATAATTCCAAAAATTACAAGAGCAATTCAAAGAGAGAATCAAAATATTCACAAAAGATGGAAAATTGACTGATTTGGAACCAAGGAAACTCAAGTCTTTTAATATACCACTAAGTATTTTCTAGCCTCCATTGGATATTGATTAAAATGAAGAATCACAGGCTGTCTTTGCTGCTTTGCAAAGCTAGAGGACAAAAGTATAGCTCCTGGAATTTGGAAATTGTCAGATGAAACCCCAAAGTCTTTCTACTTACAAAGCAAAATGTGAACGTAAGAAAATACAACTACCTTAAATTTGATAGACCACAGAACATAATACTATATAAAAATGTTTAAGTTGTGAAATGTGCTTGCAGTTCCTTTGTTCTATGTGTAATCATCACACCTTCTATACGAAAGACAAAAACTAGGAGCAAAGATACATTATTAAGTCAATTTATGTCACACACACTCACACTACACACACACTACACACACACACCTTCTATACGAAAGCAAAAACTAGGAGCAAAGATACATTATTAAGTCAATTTATGTCACACACACTCACACACACACACATACACACACACACCATGCACTCCATACAAGGCAGAGAGTTCTTGGCATAATGTGACATTAGGAAAGTGTCCTCTACTATAAATTTAAATAAGGATCCTACAGAAAATAATTAGCAATTGTTCCTGTTCGAGACTTCCAAGATAGAAATTTGATTGGACTCTTTATTTCTCCCTAGGGATTCATTTTAGTGCCCACCAAGAAAACATCTATCATAAAATGTTTATGTAACATTTCAAAAAAGGGTCTTTGTTATGCGATTCATTCATGTATTTGAAAATCCATATGCTCTGCATAATTAGGATAAGTGAAAGATGTAAATCATTAATGATTCTCATAAAAAATAATTGCCAGCAGAAATTCAAGTTTCCTCATACTCACAGATAATATTACTAAATCTTTTCAATGATCATAAGGTTGGACAAGAGAGTCTTCCAGTGGTTGTCTGGTGTAGTGCCTTCTGATAAGGTGTTCCCTAAATTATTCTACACCGGCAAAAACTCAAATGATCATTACAGAGACATGATTTATTCAGAGAAACTTAGTTGGCAATATGAGTGGTCTCGTTCAGTGCTACACAGAAACAGCATAGAGTTTCATAAATTAAGAACATTCTTAATTAACATTTAAGAAAACAGCCTGTTGTCACTTAACTACATTAGAGCATAAATCTTCAATGAATAATTACTTACTAGCTCTAACAATGTTAAGTACCAATCCTCTGCCAACCTTTTCAAGACATTAATGTATAACATTAATAAGAACATATCTATGGCCCTATTAATTCTTTTATATGGTATGACAGACCAAATATCAACTTCTAAATCCCAGAAAACATTGTTAAAGTGGTGATAAATAGTAGATAAAACTATCTCTTATTTCTTCATGACTCTATATTTAGCAAAATGACTACAATTTTAACAAAATTACAAGCAATGCTCATGACTTAAATGGCAAGTTATTTATTTCCAAAGGGTTGAAGTGAACTGTGAAACCAAAATGGTCTATGGTAGGGACTTGGTGGTTTGGGTATTGTTTGATGAGCTGCAATGTGGGCAGAATATGTTTACAATCTTTTTTGGAGGGGCTAGGATCAGGCAAAAGAACAGAGGTGGTTTCTTTAAGCGTCCAGGAGCATGCTGTGACCTCTTTTATTCACCAAGTTTTAGTAAATGCATGCATTCAGAAATTAGTTGACTGCTTTAGTAAAGTTTTTACAGCATAGTTTCCAACTATTTGATGTTAATTTTGGCTTTTAATTAGAAGAAAAGCCCAAGGAGGAAAAAAAAAGGGATAAAGTTCTCATTAAATTAGAATGTAGTTTTCCTTCTGATTTGTGATTCTTAAGGCTAGAACTCAAGTGTATATCTAAGCATATTGTCTTTATATTTGTGCTGAATATCTCATTTTGAGGACAGTCACTCGTTGCTCGTTTTGAGTTGGAATGGAAGGCACTTTGTAATAGCAGTTTATTGGAAATGGCTTCTGGATATTAAACTTTTTTTCAGTATCAACCAGAGATTTAGGTGTTTGACTCTTTGCAGAGCAATGCAAAGAGCTGAACCTGCTGCAAACCGCCTGGGGAGTAGAACCTCATTAGGAAGAGATGTGTTTACAGAGGGAGGCATGACCAGGTTGGATCAAGTTCTGGTGCTTTTGAAAATAATACAAAGCCAAGTGAATGGTTTAGTAGAAGGTCAAACTTCTCTATGTTTAGCCACTCTGGTTTGTGTTAATTAATAAGAAATGTTCTGTAAATACA
>JAESUZ010004166.1:0-58574 GCA_017311185.1 Proteles cristata cristata
AGATCATGGGGTTGGCATCACTTCTGCCCTGGTGACTCCCCTGGATGGAACCCAAACCCTAGCCAAGCCTCTCTCCCTGTGGGGACCCACTTCCTAGGACTCAGAAACCAGGGACATTGGGACCAGAAGCAGTGCACGATTACTCAGCATACAACACAGAACATCCCCATGCCATTTCCAAGCATGGGTGGAGTTGCATTAAGGGTGTCCTGAGGCCCAACTCTAACCCAAAGAGAATGCTGACTTTGGAACCCAAAGACCAAGCCAAAGGAGCATCCTCCCATGCGCCCTCAACTCAGCTGACCGGGTAGAGCACTGAACTGCTGGGGGTTCAGTGCCTGGAGCCTCCTGGGACTGAACCCTAACCCTAAGCCTAACACTGACCCTCACTCTAAACATAACCTTAAAGCTGACACACAACCACGAATACACCCTCACGTCAGCCCTCCAGGGAGATCACCGGACTGGTGTCGCTTCTGCCATGGTGACTTTCTTTGATGGAACCCTAACCCTAGCCAAGGTGCTCTTATCATGGGGATACAGTTCCTAGGTCTAAGAACACCATGGGCCCAGAAACGGTGCAGTGTTAATCATCAAGGAAAGTGGAACATCACCATGACATTAACAAAGGCAGGATCGAGGTGCACACAGGGTGTCCTGAGGCACAACAGTACTCTGGGCTACAGAGGAGGTTGGGCCTTGAACCCAAACACTACTCCTGACTGGCAACTCTCTGTGCTCGCTCAACTCATTCCTCAGAGGCATAACGCCTGGGTGGCTGATTAGATTCTGGATTGTCCTGGGAACTTTAATGCTAACCCTAACCCTAACCCTAATCATACACATAACCCTCACTCAAAACGACACCCTACACCTGACTAGCACCCAAGAATGGGCCCTCATCTCAGGCCCCCAGGTAGATCATGGGGCTGGTGTCGCTTCTGCCCTGGCAACTTCTCTGGATGGAACCCTTACCCTAGCCAAGGCTCTCTCCCCCTTGGGATTTAATTCTTAGTCTCAGAAAACCAGTGACATGGGGCCCAGAAGCAATACATGCTTAATCTATATGGAACATCACCATGACATTTTAAAAGCCTGAATTGAGGTGAACAAGGGGTGTCCTGAGGCACAACAGTAGCCTGGCCCGAGAGGAAGCAGAGCTTGAACCCAAATACTAAGCCTGACCAGCAACTTCCCATGTGCCCTCAACTCACCCCTCTGGGGAGAACACTGCACTGCTGAGTGATCATTTCCTAGATCGTCCTCTGTTCTTACTCTCATATTAACCCTGAACCTAAACCTAACCCTAACCTTACGCCTAACCTTCACTCTAAACATGACCCTGCATGTGAACTGCACCCATGCATGGGCCCTCATTTCAGACCTCCAGGAAGATTATGGTATTGGTATTAATTCTACTTTGGGTACACCACTGGAGGGGACCCTAACCCTAGTCAAGGCTCTCTCCCCACGGAGACCCAATGCCCAGGTCTGAGGAAACCAGAAGTGGTGAGACTTAATCAGCATGGAACGTGGAACAATACCATGACATTAACAAAGCCTGGATCGAGCTGCACAAGGGGTGGTGTGAGGCGCCACCAAAGCCTTACCCACAGAGGAGGCTGGGCCTCGAACCCAAACACTAAGCATGATCGCCAACGCCCCTTGTGCTCTCAACACAACCCTATGGGGAAATTACCGCACTGCTGGCTAATTAGATCCTGGATTGTTCTGGGATCTTACCCCAACACTAACGCGTAAATCTAACTGTAATTGTACACCTAGCACTCACTCTAAACGTGACACTACGCGTAAGCCACATGCCTGTGTGGGTCCTCATTTCAGCCCTCCAGGGAGATCATGAGGATTGTGTCATTTCTGCCCTGGCGACTCCCCTGGATGGAACCGTAACCCTAGCCAGGCTGTCTCTCATGGGAAATCAATTTCTTGGTCTCAGAAAAACAGAGACATGGGGCCCAGGAGTGGTGCAGAATTATTCGGCATGGAATTTCGAGGATCACTGTGCCTTTTCCAAGCCCAGATGGAGCTGCATTAGGGGTGTTCTGAGGTCTAAGTGTAACCTAGCCCAAGGAGAAGGCTTGCCTTGGAACCCAAAGTCTAAGCCAGATGGCACACTCCCATGAGCCCTCAACTCAGCCCTAAGGGTAAAGGAATGCACTGCTATGATTTCAGCACCTGGAGTCACCTGGGGTCCAAACTGAATATTAAGCCTAACCCTAAGGCTAACCCTAACCCTAACCCTAACCCTCACTCTAACCGTAAACTTACAGCTGACCCACACTGGCGCATGCACCCTCATTTCAGACCTCCAGGGAGATCACAGGGCTGATGTCACTTCTGCACTGGCGCTACCCTGGATGGAACCTTAACTCTAACCAAGGCTCTCTCCCCATGGGAACCCAATTCCTATGTGTGAGAAAACCAGAAAACCAGATTGGGCCCTGAAGAGGTACAAGATTAATAAACATAGAACGTGGAACATCAAAATGACATTAACAAAGTCGGGATGGAGCTGACAAGGGGTGTCCGGAGACACAAGTGTAGCCTGGCCCACAGAGGAGGCTGGCACTTCAACTAAAAAGCTAAGCCGGACTGGCAACTTGCACCATGCCCTCAACTCAGCCCTCTGGGGAGACCATTGCACTGATGGTGGTCAGTTCCTGGAGTATCCTAAAATCTTACTCTCACCCTAACCCTAACCCTAATCCTAACCCTACCCCTAAGTCCACACTCTAAACGTGACCCTGCACCTGAGCTGCACCCGTGCAGGGGCCCTCATTTCAGACCACAAGGGAGATCACGGGGCTGGTGTCACTTCTGCTCTGGTGACTCGTAGGCAAGGCTCACTCCCCTTTGGAACCCCCTTTCTAGGTCTCAGAAAACCAGAAAATGGGTCCCAGAAACACTGCACAATTACTTGTCATGGAACATGGAACATCACCGTGCCATTTCCAAGCCCGGATGGAGCTGCTTTAGTCATGTCCTCAGGACCAACTCTAACCTAACCTAAAGATAAGGCTGGTCTTGGAACCCAAAGCCTAAGTCAGACTGTCACTGTCCCATGCGCCCTCAACTCAGTCCCCTGGTGGAGCAGTGCGCTGCTAGAGATTCAGCGCCTTAAGCCTCTTGGGTTCCAAACCTAACACTAAAACCAAACATAAACTAACCCTCACCCTAAAAATAACCCTCGCTTCACCATTAACCTTTAGCTGACCCAGACCTGTGGATGCGACCTCAGGTCTTCAATCCTCCAGTGAGATCACGGGGCTAGTGTCGCTTCTGCCCAGGCAACCCCCCTGGACGGAACCCTAACCCTAGCTAAGGCTCTGTCCCACGGGGGCCCGAGTCCTAGAACTGAGAACACTGCTGACATGGGGCCCAGAGGCGCTGCAGGCTTCATCAGCATGGAACTTGGAACATCACCGTGACATTCCCAACGCCCAGAAACAGCTGCACAGGGGAGTCCTGTGGCCCAACCATGCCTGGGCCCACAGAGGAGGCTAGCCTGGCAAACAAAACACTAAGCCTGGCTGGCACCTTCCCATGCGCCCTCAATTCAGCCCACTGGATGAACCACTGCACTGCTGGGGGATCCGTTCCTGGAGGGTCCTAGGATCTTACTCTAGCCCTAACCCTAACTCTTACCCTAGCCCTACCCTTAATACTCACTGGAATCCTACACCTAAGCAGACCCCGTTCATTGCCCTCAATTCAGCCATCCAAAGAGATCAAGGGCCTGGTATTGCTCCTGCCCTGGTGACTCCCTTGGACAGAAGCCTAACCCTAGCCAAGACTCGCTTTCCCATGGGGACTCAATTCCTCCGTCTGAGAAAACCGCGCACCTGGGTCCCAAAAGTGGTGCAGGATGACTCAGCAGGGCACAAGAAACATACCATGCCATTCCCAAAACATGGATGCAGCTGTATGAGGGATCTCCTGAGGCCCTCCTATAACCTACCCCAAAGAGGACAAAGAGGACACCGGTCTTAGAAGCCAAAGCCGAAGGCTGACCTGCACCCTCCCAAAGGCCCTCAATTCAGCCCTCCAGGAAGACCACTGCACTACTGGGGGTTCAGTGCCTGGAGACACCTGGGATCTAAGCCTAACCCTAACACAACCCTATGCCTAAGACTAACCCTACCCCTACCCTTGGCCCTACCTATAAACGTAAAACTTATATTGAACCCACACCTGCTAATGTGTCCTCAGTTCAGCCCTCAAGAGAGATCATGGAACTGGTGCTACTTCTGCCTTGGTGATTCCGTTAGAAGGAACGCTACCCCTGTCCAAGGTTCTGTGCCCATGGTGACCCGAGTACTTAAGCTGAGAACACTACTGACAAGGGACCAAGATCATTGAAGGCTTCATCAACATGGAACATGGAACGTCATCAAGACATTCTCAAAGCCTGGAAATCTGCACATGTGCTGTTCTGGGACCCAACCTGGCTGGGCACACAGAGGAAGTGTGCCCTTAAACCCAACACTTAGCCAAGCTGTCAACCTCCCATGAGCCCTCAACTCAGTCCTCCAAGTTGATCACAGCACTGCTGGGATTTCAGCACCTGGAGCCTTCGGGGATCCAACCCTAACCCTAACCCTACCCTAACCCTAACCCTAACCCTAACCCTAACCCTAACCCCCTAACCCTAACCCTAAACCCTAACCCTAACCCTTACCCTAACCCTAAACCCTAACCCTAACCCTAACCCTAACCCTAACCTGGGGTCCAAACTGAACATTAAGCCTAACCCAAAGGCTAATCCTAACCCTAACCCTAACACTCACTCTAACCATAAACTTACAGCTGATCTACACTGGCACATGCACCCTCAATTCAGACCTCCAGGGAGATCACAGGGCTGGTGTCAGTTCTTCACTGGCACTCCCCTGGATGGAACCTTAACTCTAACCAAGGCTCTCTCCCCATGGGAACCCAATTCCTATGTATGAGAAAACCAGAAAACCAGATTGGGCCCTGAAGAGGTACAAGATTAATAAACATAGAACGTGGAACATCAAAATGACATTAACAAAGTCGGGATGGAGCTGACAAGGGGTGTCCGGAGACACAAGTGTAGCCTGGCCCACAGAGGAGGCTGGCACTTCAACTAAAAAGCTAAGCCGGACTGGCAACTTGCACCATGCCCTCAACTCAGCCCTCTGGGGAGACCATTGCACTGATGGTGGTCAGTTCCTGGAGTATCCTAAAATCTTACTCTCACCCTAACCCTAACCCTAATCCTAACCCTACCCCTAAGTCCACACTCTAAACGTGACCCTGCACCTGAGCTGCACCCGTGCAGGGACCCTCATTTCAGACCACAAGGGAGATCACGGGGCTGGTGTCACTTCTGCTCTGGTGACTCGTAGGCAAGGCTCACTCCCTTTTGGAACCCCCTTTCTAGGTCTCAGAAAACCAGAAAATGGGTCCCAGAAGCACTGCACAATTACTTGTCATGGAACATGGAACATCACTGTGCCATTTCCAAGCCCGGATGGAGCTGCTTTAGTCATGTCCTCAGGACCAACTCTAACCTAACCTAAAGATAAGGCTGGTCTTGGAACCCAAAGCCTAAGTCAGACTGTCACTGTCCCATGCGCCCTCAACTCAGTCCCCTGGTGGAGCCAGTGCGCTGCTAGAGATTCAGCGCCTTAAGCCTCTTGGGTTCCAAACCTAACACTAAAACCAAACATAAAGCTAACCCTCACCCTAAAAATAACCCTCGCTTAACCATTAACCTTTAGCTGACCCAGACCTGTGGATGCGACCTCACTTCAACCCTCCAGGGAGATCACGGAGCTAGTGTCGCTTCTGCCCAGGCAACCCCTCTGGATGGAACCCTAACCCTAGCTAAGACTCTGTCCCACTGGGGCCCGAGTCCTAGAGCTGAGAACACTGCTGACATGGGGCCCAGAGGCGCTGCAGGCTTCATCAGCATGGAACTTGGAACATCACCATGACATTCCCAACGCCCAGAAACAGCTGCACAGGGGAGTCCTGTGGCCCAACCATGCCTGGGCCCACAGAGGAGGCTAGCCTTACAACCCTAAACACTAAGCCTGGCTGGCACCTTCCCATGTGCCCTCAATTCAGCCCACTGGGCGAACCACTGTAGTGCTGGGGGATCCGTTCCTGGAGGGTCCTAGGATCTTACTCTAACCCTAACCCTAACTCTTACCCTAGCCCCACCCTTAATACTCACTGGAATCCTACACCTAAGCAGGCCCCGTTCATTGCCCTCATTTCAGCCATCCAAAGAGATCAAGGGTCTGGTATTGCTCCTGCCCTGGTGACTCCCTTGGACAGAAGCCTAACCCTAGCCAAGACTCTCTTTCCCATGGGGACTCAATTCCTCGGTCTGAGAAAAACACGCACCTGGGTCCCAAAAGTGGTGCAGGATGATTCAGCACGGCACAAGAAACATACCATGCCATTCCCAAAACATTGATGCAGCTGCATGAGGGATCTCCTGAGGCTCTCCTGTAACCTACCCCAAAGAGGACACCGGTCTTAGAAGCCAAAGCCGAAGGCTGACCTGCAGCCTCCCAAAGGCCCTCAATTCAGCCCTCCAGGAAGACCCCTGCACTACTGGGGGTTCAGTGCCTGGAGACACCTGGGATCTAAGCCTAACCCTAACACAACCCTACGCCTAAGCCTAACCCTACTCCTACCCTTGGCCCTACCTATAAACGTAAACCCTATATTGAACCCACACCTGCTAATGTGTCCTCATATCAGCCCTAAAGAGAGATCACAGGACTGGTGCCGCTTCTGCCCTGGTGACTCCCCTAGAAGGAACGCTACCCCTGACCAAGGTTCTGTGCCTATGGTGACCCGAGTACTTAAGCTGAGAACACTACTGACAAAGGACCAAGAATCATTGAAGGCTTCATCAACATGGAACATGGAACATCACCATGACATTCTCAAAGCCCAGAACACCTGCACATGTGGTGTCCTGGGACCCAACCATGGCTGGGCACACAGAGGAAGTGTGCCCTTAAACCCAACACTAAGCCTAGCTGGCAACATCCCATGAGCCCTCAACTCAGTCCTCCAGGTTGATCACAGCACTGCTGGGAATTCAGCACCTGGAGCCTCCAGGGATCCAACCCTAACACTAATCCTAACCCTGACCCTAAATCTAACCCTAACCTTTCAACTCACTCCTCCTGGGAGATCACTGCACTGCTGATTGATTAGAAGCTGGATCATCCTGAGATCTTACACTAAACCTATCTTTAACCCTAACCCTAATCCTAACCCTAACCCTGCCCCTAACTCCTCATTCTAAATGTGACCTTACACTGGAAACACACTGGTGCATGGGACCTCAATTTAGACCTTAAGGGAGATCATGGGGCTGCTGTCACTTCTGCCCTCACGACTACCCAGGATTGGACCGTAACCCTAGCTAATGCTGTCTCCTCTTGGGGTCCCAATAACTACGTCACAGAACACCAGGGAAATGGGGCCGAGTACGGTGTAGGCTTCCACAGCATGGAATATGGAATATCACCATGCCATTTTCAAGCCAGGATTGAGCTACATAACATGAGTCCTGATGCCCAACTTTAAAATAGAAAGAGAGAAGGCTGGCCTTGGAACCAAAAGCCAAAGGCAGACTGCAACCTCCCTGGCATCCTCAACACAGCCTTTTGGATAAAGCACTGCACTGCTTGGATCTCAGCATCTGGAGCCTTCTGGGATCAAACCCTAACCCTAACCCTAACCCTAACGCTAACCCTAACCCTAAACCCTAAACCCGAACCCGAACCCAAACCCTAATCTTAACCCTAACCCTAGCCCTAGCATTCTGCCACAGCCTAATCCTAGGCCTGCCCCTCAGCTTCCCCAGGACCCTGCACCCGAGCCCTCCCTGCGCATGGGCCCTCACTTCAACCCTCCCGGGAGATCCCGGCCCTGGTGCTGCTTCGGCCCTGGCCTCTCCCCTGCACGTCGCCCTAACCCTAGACTGAGCCTCTGGCCCCACGGGAAGCCAAGTCCTCTCTCTGAGACTGGCTCGGACTCGGGGCCACGAATCATTGCAGGCTGTTCCAGAATGGAAGGTCGAACATCGCCAGCATATTGGCCGGGGCCGGACACGGTGGCACCACGGCTTTCTGGATGCCCCACCATAGCTGGGCCCCTCGAGGAGGTGGGCCCTGGAACCCAAACCCTCAGGCTGGCCGGCATTGTGCCACCCGCCCTCAACCCAGCCGTCCGGGTGGACCACCACTGCTGGCGGATTGGGTCCTGGAGCATCCCTGGCTTGGGCCCTAACGCTAGCGCTAGCATTCTGCCACCCCCTTACCCTAGCCCCGCCCCTCAGGCTCAGCTGAAGCCTACACCTGAGCCAGCACTGCACAGGGGCTCTCATTTCAAGCCTCCTGGGAGATCACCGCACTGGTGTGGCTTCAGCCCCAGCAACTCCCCCCGACACGGCTCTAACCCTAGCCATGGCTGTCCCCACGGGGATCCACGTCCTCACTCCGAGAACGCCAAAGACCCGGGGCCTAGAAGCGTTGCAGGCGTCCTTGGCATGGAGCGTCGAACATCACCAAGACATTCACCAAGCTCGGAAACGGTGGCACGTGGGATTCTGAAGGCACCAGTGTAGCTGGTCCCACTGAGGACTAAGGGGAAGGGTCCTGGACCACAAACAATTGGCCTGGCTGTCACCCTGCCCTGCGCCCTCAACTAGCCCTTTGGGTGGAGCACAGCACTGCAGGCAGTTCAAGCCCTGGAGCATCCGGGGCTCGGGCCCTAACCCTAGCTCTACCCATTAGGCTCACTGGAACCCTACACTTGAGCCAGCCTCGCGCAGGGGTCCTGTTTTCAGGCGTCCCAGGAGATCGCGGTGTTGCTGCCACTTCGACTCTGGCCGCTCCCCTGGATGCCACCCTAACCCTAGCCAAAGCTCTGGCCCCATGGGGAGCTGTGTCCTCTATCTGAGAACGCAGAGAACCCAAGGACCAGAAGCAGGGCAGGCTTCCTCAGCATGGAGCGTTGAACATCAGCACAACGTTAGCCCAGCCCGGAAACAGCGGCACGATGGGTTTCCAGAGGCCTCACTATAGCTGGGCCCACTGCGGGGAAGGGCCCTGGAATACAAACAATAAGCCAGGCCAGCCGGCACCCTGCCATGTGCCCTCAACTCAGCAGGGCACTCCCGGCGGATCAGGCCCTGGAGCGTCCCGTGTTCAGGCCCTGACCCTAGTCCTCTGCCACACTTTAACCCTAGCCCTACCCATCAGGCTCAGCTGAACCCTACAGCTGAGCCAGCACCACGCATGGGCCCTCATTTCAGCCCTCCCAGGAGATCGTGGTACTGGTGCTGCTTCGGCCCTGACCTCTCCCCCAGATGCTGCCCTAACTCTAGCCAAGGCTCTGGCCCACTGGGGATACGAGTGCTTGGTCTGAGAACGCCGCAGACCCGGGGCCCAGAAGTGGTGCACGCATCCTCAGCATGGGGCCTGGAACATCACCACGACATTCGCTGAGCCCAGAAACGATGGCACGTGGGTGTCTGGAGGCCCCACTGAGGACGGGCCAACCAAAACAGCAGGCCCTGGAATCCAAACACTCAGGCTGGCCTGCACCATGCCGTGTGCCCTCAACTCAGCCCTCCGGGTGGACCACGGCACTGCTGGAGGATCGGGCCCTGGAGCCTCCCGGGCCAGGGTACAAATTCTAGCCCTAGTCGTCCACCACACCCTAACCCTAGCCCTGCCCTTCAGGCTCACCGAAACCCTGCACCTTAGCCGGCCCTGTGTATGGGCCCTATTTCAGCCCCCCTGGGCTGATGGTGTTGCTTTGGCACCGGCCACTCAAGAGGATGCTGCCCTAAGCCTAGGCAAGGCTCTGGACCCATGGGGAGCCAAGTCCTCGGTCCGAGAATGCCACGAGCCTGGGGCCCAGAAGCAGTTTAGCCTTCCTCGGCATTGAGCGTAGAACATCACCACGACGTTCGCCAAGCCCAGATACATTGGAACAACGGGTGTCTGGAGGCCCCTCCATTGCCAGGTCTACTGAGGAGTCGGGTCCTGGAAGCCAAACGCTATGCCTGGGTGGCATGGTTCCATGCACTCTCAACTCAGACCTTCTGTGGGACCACGTTACTGCTGGCAGATTGGGCCCTAGGGCATCCCGGGCTCAGGCCCTAATCCTAGCCCTAGCCCTCCGTCACACCCTAACCCTAGGCCTATTCCTCAGGCTCACTGGACCCCTACACTTGAGCCGGCCCCGCTCATGGGCCCTCATTACAA
This sequence comes from Proteles cristata cristata, assembly GCA_017311185.1. NCBI lineage: Eukaryota > Metazoa > Chordata > Mammalia > Carnivora > Hyaenidae > Proteles > Proteles cristata. The sequence continues at coordinate 10,293 of JAESUZ010004166.1, forward strand.
CCCTCCCGGGGGATCTCGAGAATGGTGTCGCTTCAGCCCTGGCCACACCCCAGGACGCCGCCCTATCTCTAGAGAAGGCTCTACCCAGTGGGGAGCTGAGTCCTCTGTCTGAGAACGCTGCGGACCTGGGGCCCAGAAGCGGTGCAGCTTCCTCGACATGGAGCGAGGAACATCACCACGACATGTCTCAAGCTTGGAAACGGTGGCATGATGGGCATCTGGAGGCTCCTCCGTAGCCGGGCCCACTGAGGAGACGGGTCCAGGAAGCCAAACGCTATGTCTGGCTGGGACAGAACCATGCGCCCTCATCTCAGCCCTCCTGGTCACCACAGTACTGCCAGCGGATAGGGCCCTATAGCATCCCGGGCTTGGGCCCTAACCCTACTCCTAGCCCTCCACCACACCCTAACCCTAGCCCGACCCCTCAGGTGCACCAGAACCCTACACCTGACCCGAACAAGTGCACCCAGCCTCATTTCAGCCCTCCACAGAGATCCCAGGACTGGTGCCACTGCGGTCTTGGCGCTTCCCCTGATCACGGCCCTAACCTAGCCAAGGCTCTCTCCCGATGTGGACCAGATACCTCGCTCTGAGAAAAACATGGAACCGGAGCCCTGAAGCGGTGCGGGATGACTCAGCGTGCTGCGTGGAACATCACAGTGACGTTTACAATGCCTGGATGTAGTTGCACCAAGGGGCTCCTGAGGCCCACCTGTAGCCTCACCCAAAGAGGAGGGCAGGCTTTGAAACCAATGCCAAAGTCTGGCCCATGCCCTCCCATGCACCCTTAACTCAGCCCTCTGGGGAGACCACTGGCCATTCTGTGCCTGGAGCCTTTTGGGGTCTACTCCTATCCGTAACCCTACCCCTGCACCCGACCCTAATCTGACCCCTAGTCCTACCTGTCGTCATAACTCTCCACCTGACCAGCGCCTATGCACAAGCCTTCATTTTAGCCCTCCAGGGAGACTGCGGGGCTGGTGTGGCTTCAGTCCTGGCGCCTCCCCAGATGCAACCCTAACCCTAGCTAAGTCTCTGGTCCCATGGGAACTCCTCTCCAGAGGACACTGCTCTACAAAACCTGTGAGCTGCCAACTCCTCAGCTAGATGTTTAAAGTGGATTTTGCCCAGTATGTACACAGACCAGTAAATCTCGCTAAAAATTGGTGGATGCGTGTTGTGACCAAATGTGATGTATTGTCCTTACCCTTTCTCTCTTCCAAAAGCAATGCTTGCAAGAGCTCAGCCTGGCCTGGAGGCTGCCGGTTTTCCAGGGGGCTGATGATCCTCCACACAGACACTGCGGTTGTCTCAGCAGTGGGTACAGGGGTGTGTTGTTCACACGGACACTGTGGTTGTCCAGGCCATGTCCCATCATCATGGGATGGTGACGTGTCATCAGCACAGACACTGAGGTTGTCCCAGCTGTACCCCATCGTCATGGGGATGGGAACCTGTCATCCACACAGACACTGTTATTGTTCCCGTTCTGTCCCGTCATTTTGGGGGATAAGTTGTGTGCCGTCCACATGGACACCACGGTCAACAGGCCTCGTTCACACAGCCCAGGGCTGAGTCCTGCCACCCCGAGGCTTCTGAGTTGAATTGGTGGTCTCCAATCTCCCGGTGTCAGCACGCAGTGGCCTGAGCAGAGGCCCTGGGCCACCGCATCTGGGCTGGAGTCGCTGCCTGCATGTTTGCAGGATGGCTGAGGCCTGTGCGGCTGGCAGGCGGCTGTGGTAATGCTCGTGCCTTCTCACACTGAATGAAGGTCCTTGGGTGGAGAGCACTGGGGCGGGGCAGAGAGTGTGAGGGGCGGGGCGGAGAACCACTGATGGGGTGGAGCGCTGGGGGGGCAGTGGTATGGAGACCAGCAGCATTGAGGGGAGCGGGCTGGTGGAGACCGTGCTCTCTTCCTCTGCTCAGAGGCTGGGCCAGGCTGGGGCTTTCCTGACACTTGCTGTTCGTGCAGCAGGGTCGGCTCTAAGCTGTGTCTGCCAGTGCTGATGCAGCTCCTTAACTACACCTGAGAACCAGGCAAAGGAGTTTGTTTTAATCTGTTCTCCATTGAAGAGGGTGGAGGGATTGAGTGGTCTCAATCAATTGATTCATCAATTTCACCTGAATGTAATTTCCTACATCTCATCCAGGTGTGTGACCTGGAAAAGTAGCGTAATGTTTTTGCTTTGAGTTTCTTATATCAAGTGATTAGGGTAAGAAATAATGAGAAAATGCGTGTAAAAGTAAACAGCTTATTACTTGACACATAGAAAACACTGAAAAGTTGTAACTGTTATTCATTAATTTTGTAGAAATTAGGAGTGTAGAGGAGAGAGGAAAAGAAGCAAGAATGCTATGGGAAGAATGTTTTTTTTATATATTTTTATTTATTTCTAGGAGAGAGAAAGAGAGACAGCGTGAGCAGGGGAGGGTCAGAGAGAGAGGGAGATACAGACTCTGAAATGGGCTCCAGGCTCTGAGCTGGCAGTCAGCACAGAGCCCGATGCGGGGCTCGAACCCACGAACCGCGAGATCATGACCTAAGCGAAAGTCGGACGCTTAACCGACTAAGCCACCCAGGCGCCCCAAGAATGTTGATATTCTCATAATCAGGTCTACTATAACTCAAATTCCTTATTTGAGGATCCAAATACCCCAATTCTTCAACCGATGAGCGAAAACCACTTATGTAACATTGTGATGGTCACCTATTTACTATCCAGTTCCAGAAACTACACATCTACATAAAAATACATACACTTTAAAACGTCCCACCTACAGGAAAGTTAAAATTCACCAAGCCGAGAGAATCGTTTAAGGCTCTGCAGTGTCCAATACTGTTTCTGCATCCAAGATATTAAGCTCATTATGGAAGCCTTGATCCCCTTTAATACTATTAGTGAAGTTCAAATTCCTATCCTGTGACAAGTTCTTCCTGCTGAGAAGCTGAAGCTGATTGAAGTCAATGGTAGGTGAGGATCAGTAAACAGATGGGAGCTTTTGCTCTCAGATTAGGTACCTTCTGTATTCTCCCCATACAAGCATTTTTTTTCCTCTTCATTTTAAGACAGAGGCACTGTGCACTGATGAGGGATTTCTTCACCCAACATCTGTGATGAATTTCTGGAAAACTCACTGGGATTTCAAACACACACTCTGCATATTCAGCCAGTAAGTAATCTGTCAAAAATAGTAAGAGTTCCCTTTCCACAGAAAGAATGAACCGATGAATTACTTCAGGTCTCTACCATTTGCTTTAATGTGATATAGCTTGTCTCTGTTTGCTACTCCAATTCTATTTTCAAGAAGTCTGATTTTTAAAGTTTTATCAAATAGTAGAAGATTCAAATAGAATATCATTAAAGAAGACAGAGTACAGCATAATGGAACCATTACCAACTCCCAATGTGTAAATTCAGGCTTAGTCTTTGTCTTACATCTTCATCATCTTCAGGATACAGAGAAAGGCACGGATACTCACACTTGCCAAGATTATGTCAAAGACAATAATCATGGATGATTTTCTCCTCATTTGAATGGAAAGCTTCAGAAATGTTCTATATTGCTGCCAAACAATCATAATTATGCAAAACCAAACTATTCAAAATAGGCAAAATATAAGATGTAATAGGTAAATTAACTGAATTGGATCCCTGTAGGCAAAGAGAATGCACTTATTACTTGTTTGGATTCCCTCTGCTAATGCTCTGAGGTCAGACCTCTGGAGAATGTTCTCCTCTGAGACCACCGGTGTAAAATAAACCTCCTCCCTTCCAAGATCTCCAAGTGCCATTTGGTTCTTCCGCCAGGTGATCCAGGCCAGATTCCATAACATTTGGTTCCCTGACCAGGAAACCCAACCGCACATGCCCGTGATTGTCACCGATATGGGAAAACAGTGAGGCAGTGATGGAACGAGGAATCGCGAAAGAGAAGGTGCGCCTTGCCTGAATTTTGGCAGTTTCCAGCTCATTTGCCTCTGGCCAGCCCTGCTCCACCATTCTCACCAGACTCAGGAGACTTGGCAATTAAGGATCTGGCACTGACGTCGGAAACTGGGCTACCTCAAGAAACAAACCAAAGTACATATGGTGGAGAGTCCCAAATATCACTAAGAATAGGGAAATAAAATAACCAAAGTCACAAGAGAGAACAAAGGATACCATTAAAAGAACACTACCTGGGACGCCTGGGTGGCTCAGTCAGTTGAGGGTCCAACTTCGGGTCAGGTCATGATCTTATGGTTCGTGGGTTCAAGCCCCACATTCGGCTCTGTGCTCACAGCTAGCTCAGAGCCTGGAGCCTGTTTCACATTCTGGATCTCCCTCGCTCTCTGACCCTTCCCTGCTCACACTGTCTCTCTGTCTCAGAAATAAATAAAATATTTTTTTTTAAATTTTTAAAAAGAACACTACCTGAGTGTACAGGCCCTGAACAGTCAATAAGCCTCCTTGAATATAGCAGTGCTCACAGGTGCAGAGCACATAATTGGCATTTAAAACTGACAAGAGACAGAAAGCTAGCCAAAATGAAAAAACGGGAAAATTCTCCTCTAAAGAAATTCCAGGAAGAAGTGACAGCTAAAGAATTGCTCAAAACAGATATAAGCAACATAACTGAAAAAGAATTTAGAACAATAGTCATGAAATTAATCACTGGGTTTGAAAAAGGCATGGAAGACATCAGAGAAGCTATTGCCACAAAGACTATAGACCTTACAAATAGTTGTGATGAATTTAAAAATGCTATATATAAGAGGCATAATAAAATGGAGGCAGCCAATGCATGGATTGAAGAGGCAGAGAGGAGAATAGGTGAATTAGAAGACATAATTATAGAAAAAGAGGAAGCCAAGAAAAAGAGAGAGAAACTGATTCAGGAGCATGAAAAGAGAGTTCAAGAGCTGAGTTATTCAAGCAAATGGAACAATATCCATATCATAGGAATTTCAGAAGAAGAGACAGAAATAAATGAGCTGAATGGGTACTTGAACAAAATATAGCTGAGAACTTCCCCAATCTGTGAAATAGACACTGAAATCCGAGAGACACAGAGAACTTCCCTCAGACGTAACTTGAATCAATCTTCTGCACAACATATCATAGTGAAACTGGCAAAATATAAGGACAAAGAGATTCTGAAAGCAGCTAGGGATAAAAGGGCCCTAACATACAAAGGGAGATCTATCAAAGTAGTTGCAGACCTATCTACTGAAACATGGCAGGCCAGAAAGGAATGGCAGGAGATCTTCAATGTGGTGAACAGAAAAAATATGCAGCCAAGAATCCTCTATCCAGCAAGCCTGTCATTCAGAATAGAAGGATAGATAAAGGATTTCCCAAATAAACAAAAATTGAAAGAATTCATCACCACTAAACCAGCCCTACAACAAATCCTAAGGGGGACTCTACGAGGGAAATGTTGCAAGGAACTCAAGGTACCAGAGGCAGCACTACAAGCATGAATCCTACAGAGAACACAATGACTCTAAACCCATATTTTTCAATAATAATACTGAATGTAGATGGACTAAATGCTCCAATCAAAAGACATAGGGTATCAGAATGGATAAAAAACAAAATCCATCATTTGCTGTCTGCAAGAGACTCATTTTAGACCTGAGGACACCTTCAGATTGGAAGTAAGGGGATGGAGAAATATCTGTCATATTACTGGAAGTCAAAAGAAATCTGGAGTAGCCATACTTATATCAGACAAGCTGGACTTTAAAATAAAGGCAGTAACAAGGGATGAAGAAGGGCATCATATAATAATTACAGGGTCTATCCATCAGGAAGAGCTAACAATTATAAATGTGTACACACTGAATTCGGAAGCACCCAAATACATAAAACAATTAATCACAAACAGAAACAATCTTATTGATAATAATGTGCTAATAGTAGGGGATTTTAATACTCCTCTTACAGCAATGGATAGATCAACTAGACAGAAAATCACTAAAGAAACAATGGACCTGAACAACACATTGGACCAGATGGATTTGACAGATATATTTAGAACTCTACATCCTGAGGTTAGGGAATTGACTTTCTTCTCAAGTGCGCATGGCAGATTCTCCAAGATAGATCACATACGGGGTCACAAAGCAGCCCTCAATATATATAAAAGAATTAAGATTATACTGTGCACATTTTCAGATCACAATGCTATGAAACTTGAAATCAATCCCAGGAAGAAGTCTGGAAAACCTACAAAAACATAGAGGTTAAAAAACACCCTACTAAAGAACAAATGGGCCAATCAGGCAATTAGGGAAGAAATTAAAAAATATATGGAAACAAATGAAATTGAAAATACAATAATCCAAACCCTTTGGGATGCAGCAAAGGCAGTCCTGAGAGGATAGTACATTGCACTCCAAGCCTATTTCAACAAACTAGAAAAAAAGCGCAAATACAAAATCTAACAGTTCACCTAAAAGAACTAGAAGTACAGCAGCAAGAGCACCCTAAATCTAGCAGAAGAAGAGAAATAATAAAGATCAGGGCAGAAATAAAACAATATACAATTTAAAAAACCAGTTGAGTAGATCAATGAAACCAAGAGTTGTTTTTTTGAAAAAAAAGAACAACAACAACAAGAAAACTTATAAACCTCTAGCCAGTCTTCTCAAAAAGAGAGAGCACCTAAATAAACAAAATCATGAGTGAAAATGGATTTATTACAACCATTCCCTCAGAAACACAAGCAATTATCAGGGGATTGTATGAAGAATTATATACCAACAAATTGGACAACTTAGAAGAAATGGACAAATTCCTAAACACACACAATACCAAAATTCAAATGGAAAGAGATAGAAAATCAGAACAGACCTATAAGTAGTGAAGAAATTGAATCAGTTATTAAAAATCTCCTAACATATGATAGTCCTGTGCCAGATGGCTTCCCCGGGGAATTCTACCAGACATTTAAGTCAGAGTTAATACCCATTCTTCTCAAGCTGTTCCAAAAAATAGAAATGGAAAGATAACTTCCAGACTCATTTTATGAAGCCAGCATCACTTTAATTCCCAAACCAAACAGCGACCCAGGGGGGAAAAAAAAAGAGAACTATAGGCCAATATCCTTGATGAATATAGGTGCAAAAATCATCAACAAGATATTTGCAAATCGAATACAACAGCTTATAAAAAGCATTATCCAACATGACCCAGTGGAATTCATTTCTGGGTTATAGGGCTGATTCACTAATTGCAAGCAATGAATGAGATACATCACATTAATAAAAGAAAAGAGAAAAACCATATGATCCTGTCGATAGATGCAGAAAAACATTTGACAAAATACAGCATCCTTTCTTAAGAAAAACCCTCAAGAAAGTCAGGATAGAAGGAATGTATTTAAAGATCATAAAAGCCACTTATGAGAAGACCACAACTAATATCCTCCTCAATGAGGAAAAACGTAGAGCTTTCCCCCTGAGATCAGGAACACGACAGGGACGTCCACTCTCACCACGGTTGTTTAACATAGTGATGAAAGTCCTAGAATCAGCCATCAGACAACAAAAGGAAGTCAAAGGCATCAGAATTGGAAAAGATGAAGTCAAACATTCACTGTTTGCAGATGACATGATACTCTACATGGAAAATCTGACAGACTCCACCAGAAGCCTGCTAGAACTGATCCATGAATTCAGCAAAGTTGCAGGGTACAAAATCAATGTACAAAAATCTGTTGCATTTTTATACACTAATAATGAAGCAACAGAAAGAGAAATCAAGAAACTGATTCCATTCACAATTGCCAAAAAAGCCATAAAATACCTAGGAATAAACCTAACCAGAGATATAAGAGATCTGTATGATGAAAACTATAGAAAGCTTATGAAAGAAATTGAAGACACAAAGAATTGGAAAAACATTCCATGCTCATGGGTCGGAAGAATAAATATTGTTAAAATGTCATTACTACCCAAAGTAGTCTACACATCCAATGCAATCCCAATCCAAATTGCACCAGCATTCTTCTCAAAGCTAGAAAAAACTATCCAAAAGTTTGTATGGAACCATAAAAGACCCCGAATACCAAAAGTAATATAGAAAAAGAAAACCAAAATGAGAGGCATCACCATCCCAGACTTTAGCCTCTCCTACAAAGCTGTCATCCTCAAGACAGTATGGTCTTGGCACAAAAACAGACACACAGACCAGTGGAATAGAATAGAGAACTCAGAATTGGATCCAAAAGTGTACAGCCATCTAATCTTTGACAAAGCAGGAAAGAGTATCCAATGGAAAAAAGACAGCTTCTTTAACAGACGGTGCTGGGAGAACTGGACAGCAACATGCAGGAGAATGAAACTAGATCACTTTCTCACAACACACACAAAAATAAACTCAAAATGGATAAAGGACCTGAATGTGAGACAGGAAAATATCAAAGCCCTAGAGGAGAAAGCAGGAAACAACCTCGACCTCCACCGCAGCAATTTCTTACTTGACACATCCCCAAAAGCAAGGGAATCAAGAGCAAAAATGAACTACTGGGACCTCATCAAGATTAAAAGCTTTTGCACGGCAAATGAAACAATCCATAAAACTAATAGGCAACTGACAGAATGGGAAAAGATAGTTGCAAATGACATATCAGATAAAGGGTTAGTATCCAAAATCTATAAGGAACTCACCAAACTCCACACCCGAAAAACAAATAATCCAGTGAAGAAATGGGCAGAAGATGTGAACAGACACTTCTCCAAAGAGGACATCCAGATGGCCAACAGACACATGAAATGATGCTCAGCATCCCTCCTCATCAGGGAAATACAAAGCAAAACCACACTGAGATACCACCTCAAGCCAGTCAAAGAGGCTAAAATGAGCAAATCAGAGAACTCTGGATGCTGGCGAGGATGTGGAGAAAAGGGCACCCTCCTACACTGTTGGGGGGAATGTTAGCTGGTGCAGCTCTTCTGGAAAACAGTGTGACAGTTCCTCAAAAAATTAACAAAGAACTCCCCTATGACCCAGCAATCACACTGCTAGGAATTTACCCAAGGGACACAGGAGTGGTGATGCATAGGGGCACATGGACCCCAATGTTCATAGCAGCACTCTCAACAATAGCCAAAACATGGAAAGAGCCTAAATGTCCATCCACGGACGAATGGATCAAGAAGATGTGGTTTATCTATACGATGGAATACTACATGGCAATGAGAAAGAATGAAATCTGGCCATGTGTAGCAACATGGATGGACCTTGAGGGTGTTATGGTGAGTGAAGTCAGGCAGAGAAGGACAAATATCATATGTTTGCATGTATAAGAGGATTAGGAGGAACTTAACGGAGGACCGTGGGGGAGAAGAAGGGGGGAAATAGTGGGGGAGAGGGAGAGAGGCAAACCATGAGAGACTCTTCAATGCTGAGAACAAACTGAAGACTGATGGGTGTGTGGGGGGGAAGGGGGGAGATGGGCATGGAGGAGGGCGCTTGTCGGGATGAGCACTGGGTGTTATATGGAAACTAACTTGACAATAAGCTATTTGTAAAAATAAATAAATAAAATAAAATTAAGAGTAAACAAAGAAAACATTTCTTTTTTTAATGTTTTATTTATTTCTAGGAGAGAGAGAGAGAGACAGCGTGAGCAGGGGAGGGTCAGAGAGAGAGGGAGTCACAGACTGAAACAGGCTCCAGGCTCTGAGCTGGCAGTCAGAATAGAGCCCGACGCGGGGCTCGAACCCACGAACTGCGAGATCATGACCTAAGCGAAAGTCGGACGCTTAACCGACTAAGCCACCCAGGCGCCCCAGAAAAGACACATTTCTTAAAACTACTCTGAGGGGAAAAGAGAGACTCAGTAAGCATGGGTCTGTGGCCACACAGCTAATCAGTCCAAATTCAAACGCAGGGCTTTCAACTGCACATCTGGTGTTCTCCTCATATACTCTCCTTGCATGGGATCCAAGCCAGGAAGATGCTCCAAACGTCAACAACACTTAAGAGTGTGGTATTGCAGCCTCTAAGCACAAAAGACACCTCTCACAAGCCCATGTTAAGAGCATCCACTTCACGGGGCGCCTGGATGGCTTAGTCTGTTAAGTGTCCGACTTTCGCTTAGGTCATGATCTCGCGGTTCATGGGTTCGAGCCCCGCGTCGGGCTCTGGGCTGACTGCCAGCTCAGAGCCTGGAGCCTGTTTCAGAGTCTGTATCTCCCTCTCTCTCCACTCACCTGCTCACCTCTCTCTTTCCCTAGAAATAAATAAAAATATTAAAAAAAAGAGGATCCACTTCATGCATGCCAAGCTGGCAAAATTAAGCTGAATAAAAAATTGTGATAGGTGTAAAAATGGTTCCTCAAGATACCCACGTCTGGGTATCTTCGGGGCGTCTGGGTGGCTCAGTCGGTTGAGCGTCCGACTTTGGCTTAGGTCATGATCTCACAGTTCGTGGGTTCAAGCTCCGCGTCAGGCTCTGTGCTGACAGCTAGTTCAGAGCCTGGATTCTGTTTCAGATTCTGTGTCTCCCTCTCTCTCTGACCCTCCCCTGCTCACACTGTCTCTCTCTCAGAAATAAATAAAATACTAAAAAAAAAAGTTACCCACGTCTTCATCCCCAAATGAGGTGTGGGGGGAGGGGAGTAGGTCCTGAACGTGGCAAGGAGGAAGGAAGTGCACAGATGGAATTACTGTGCCCAACATAATCCCAGGGTCCTGTAGAACAGAAGGGGAGACTGAAGGGGAAAGGAGGCCCAGTGGGTATGGGCTTCGGAAGAGAAAAGGCCACAAGCCAGGAAATACAGGTGGCTTCCAGAATCAGAGAAAGGCCAGGAAATGTATCGCCCCCTAGGGCCTTGAGAAAAGAACATGGCCCTGCCAACACCTTCATTTAAAGAATTTTTAAAAATATTTTCAAAAAATTATTTTTGAGGGAGGGAGCGAGAGAGAGGAGGGGAGGGGCTGAGAGACAGGGTGACACAGAATCCAAAGCAGACTCCAGGCTGCAAGCTGTTAACACAGGGCCCAACGTGGGGCTGGAATTCATGAATGGCAAGATCATGACCTGAGCCAAAGTTGTCCGCCCGACCTACTGAGCCACTCAGGCGCCCCATCACCATTATGTTTAGTACAGTAGGGCATTGTTTCAGGATTGTGACCAATAGAACTGGAAGAGAAGAAGGTCATGGCGTTTTTAAGCTGCTATGGAAGTGGTAGCCTGTTCGAGCAGCAACAGGACATGACTGCACCCAGAACCTTCCCAGGCTCCCTGGTGCTGAGTGCTATGTTAACACAAGATCCCAGACAGAGTGATGGAGATTCCAGGGGAGCAGCAGGAGGACTTCCTGGGGGTGGCGGTGTCGGGTGCAGCGACAGGAGGGACTGGCTGTCAGAGGTCCACGGCCAGCCAAGGCAGCACACGGTGCCTGGAGAAGGGCGGGCAGTCGGTTCCTTGTAGCTGGAGACAGAAACAGGCCTGGGGCACTGGTGGCCCCCACGCTAAGGGTCTTGGACCTTGTTCCCTGGCAGTAGGGAGCAGGTAGGGGGTTAGCCAGGTCGTCCTCAGGGCCCTCAAATCTGCCTCGGGGGCCCACCCTGGCTGCGCTGCGGGGAGCAGAGATGCTGGCAGCAAGCAGACCGTGGAGGAGGCCACCACAGCAGCCAAGCAGAAAGGGACAGGCCTGAGCAGGTGCCAGCAGAGGACGAGATTCACGGATGGATAAAGGTGATGGTCATGGTGGCTGCTCACAAGGGCTCTGGGTGGGCGGAGGAAGGAAAGAGACAGGTGGGGTCTTGTATGAGGTTCTTGGCACATCCCTCTTACCACAGCTGCTTCACTAGGTCCTACCCAGAGCCTCCAAAAGCTGTCCTGTCCTCCTTACAGCTTCTGCATGTCCCCGTCCCCAGAGGCTCATGTGACAGGGCACAGGGGGTGTCATTTATCACCTGCCGAGTGAGGCACCAGTGAGGGAAGAGGTAATCTAATTGGGAGGGGCACAGGTGAGGGAGAAAATGACCACTGTCTGCTCTGGTGCTTTGGGGGAAGGGACAGGACAGGGGTGAGGAAATGGACTTGGTGACCCCGAAATAGTCGGAAGAAAAGCAGTCTCGAGGATGGAGCTTCAGGGACCCTGGCATCCTTGGTGATCCCCTTATGCTCTCAGCTTGTGGTCCTCATCTGGAAAACCGCCTTGGGCCTGATCACCGAGTGAGGCCACCTGCCATGGCCTCTCCACACTGGGAGGCCAAGGGAGGGCGCCTGGGCAGGGACCTTGATCAAGGAGGGGTACGGCAGTGCAACGAGGGTTCTGCTGACTAGAGAAGACGGTATGTACAGGGAAGTGAAGGAGGGGAAGCTGGCCCCAGGACACATGGATTCAGGAGGGGGAGGCTTCAGGTTAGAAGATGGACACCATTTCCAGCCACAGCTGGGAGGAGAGGGCTCGTGTATTTCCAACACTGTAGAAGTTCACTTTTGTAACTCGTTTAAGTCTTTAATACCTAATTCTATGAAGGTAGAAGGTCTGTTATGGCTGTTTAGAAGATGGGGAAACCGAGGCCCAGGTAGATCAAAAGGTCAGAACTACCCTGCATACGAACCTAAATTCAAGTTCCAGGCTGTGGCTCTTGCGTGGTTCACCCACACAGACTGTAAGCTTTCTGGGAGCAGGGCCGCGGGTCACAATTCCAGGACAACACACACGTGCACCTTCTCCCTGAACACTGAGCCCACGGCATTTAACCCTTGTTTGGCAAGTTGGTCCATTGCAACTGTTCCAGCTCGGACTGAATAGGCCCATAGCACAAATCCCAATTCACAAAGAAATGGTCATTGGCCAGTGGTTGGCAAGCTTTTTCTATACAGGACCTATTAGGAAAAATATTCTTGGCCTCACAGGACCGATCTTCACTTCAGCTACTCCCCTCTGGTGCCCAGCCATGGCTGTGTTCACATCAAAATTTACACAACAGGAGGCCAGATTGGGGCCACAGGCTGAAGTTTGCTAACTCCAGCATGCTATAAACAATTTACTGGAAGACAGCTATAGGCTTGGGGGTGGATGGCAGATCCCAAAGGAGGTGGTTCACATTCTTCCTCCTTCCTGTAAAGAACAAATTCTGTGAAGACAGGAGGAGGAGGGTGGTCTACCTTTAACTTGGGTCCACAGCCTGTCAGGTGCCTGGTCTTCATCAGCTGTAATCCTCAAGGTCACTCGGGAAGGTTTTAACCCCTATTTTCCAGGGTAGACGAAAAGAGGCTCAGGAAGAAGCTGCCCGTGATTACACAGCATGGAGACAAACCCGGAAGGTCCCTGCTGGCCAGTGAGGCCTCAGGCCCACCAGGACGGGAAAGACGAGGTAGCCCGCGCTGGCTGCTGAGCAAGTCAGCCCAGGAAGACTGGGATAGAGACTCAGGAATCAGAAGAGGTCCTCATGCACCCATAGGAAACCTCTGGAGGTGTAGGGAAGTTTTGTACGCTACTTTTTTGTTGTTGTTGTTTAATATAATTTATTGTCAAATTCGTTTACATGCAACACCCAGTGCTCATCCCAACAAGTGCTCTCCACGGTGCCCATCACCCATTTTACCTCCCCCTCACCCCTCCATTCACCCTCTGTTCTCTGTATTGAGGATTCTCTTGTGGTTTGCCTCCCTCCCTCTCTGTTTGAAACGATGTTTCCCCTTCTCCTCCCCTATGATCTTCTGTTAATTTTCCCAAGATCCACGTGTGAGTGAAAACATAGGATATCTGTCTTTCTCTGACTGACATATTTCACTCAGCATAATACCTTCCAGTTCCATCCACGTTGCTACAAGTGGCATGATCTTTTCTTACTGGAAAAGAGTGTGTATTCTGCTGCTTTAGGATGACAAATTCTACATATATCTGTCAAGTCCTTCTGGTCCAGGGTATCAGTCAGGGCCATTGGTTCTTTATTGATTTTCTGTCTGGATCATCTGTCCATTGCTGTTGAGTGGAGTATTCAAGTTCCCTGAAGTTAGTGTATTCTTACCAATCAGATTGCTTCTGCTAGGATTGTTTTTTGAATTCGGGTGCTGCCAAATTTGCTGCATAAACATTTATGATTGTTATCTCTTCTTGGATAGACCCTGTAATTCTTGTATAATGCCCTTCTTCATCTCTTGTCACAGCCCTTAGTTTAAAATCTGGTCTGATAGAAGTATTGCTACTCCAGCTGCCTTTTGACATTGTACGGTACTTTGAATTTCCAAACATGGAACAATGGTTATTAAAAAATCCATCTTGTCTAGATCTTAGAAGGCAAGAAGACCTCCAGATGACTTCAGAGTCCACACCACAATATTTGAGGTTGACAAGGGGGTGTCTGTAGTGGGGATGGGAATTGACAGACCGAGGGAGCTCCCCCAAAAGTCATTGACTAGATGGTGCTTGGGGTTCAAGTCTCTTAACCTTGAGGTTTGATAATTAGAATACAGGTTGTACCTTAGAACAACATTACCCTCAAGCCATAGAGGCAAAATTGTTTCTGGGCCTTTTGGTGAGTATCAAGGGAAACCAGAGAGGCAGGAAACCTGGAATGTCATTCTCCCAAGGGGAACAGTGTAGACCGGAAGGGGTTCGTTCTGTAACCTAGCACAGTTTTGGGTGCCTGCCCCCTTGACCTGAGGACAGACGGGATCCTTGCTCATGTCCTTTCTACACCCCACACAGCTGCTGGCTCACCAGAAACCTCCCTGTGGCCACTGTGTCTGCTGTATCGGATCCACAGAGAGACTTCGAAGCATCGTCGTGCCTCAGGAGCAAAGGTGTAGCAGCACTCAGCGGGTTTCTTCTGGGGCACACACATGGGTTGTGTCAAGCTTGTGAAATACTAGTCTGTAACCGCAGATGCACGAGAACCCAGATTCTGAAATCTCATGAATGTTTAACAGCGTGGACAGGGATCTGTGAATGTGTGAGCCCCAGTTTCTCAGGGACACAGTTCACATTTCCTGGCCAACTTTGCCTCCTTCCATTAGGAAACAGTCCACAACCATTGTCTTCATCTTCAACAACCCAAGTTATCTAACAAAATCCATGTTAGTTATCACAATCCATGTGGGAGGTTATCCAATGGGATATCATCAGTTACTCAACAAACAAGGATTGGCAAAAGGGGGTAAGTGGTCCAAACGTGATTTATTTATTTTTGGCCTAAAAGATGGAATAAATAATGACAATAGCTAGAATAACTGAAAGTGGCCCAAAAGTATTAGGCACAAACAGGATGCAGGTTCTCATTGTCCTGGAGGCTGCAAGCTGAAATCAAGGTGCCAGAGAGCTGCTTCCTAGGGAAGCACTGTGTGCTCACATGACCCTTCCCTTTATGTGGTGTGGTGTGCTCCTACTTTTTTCTTAGAAGGACACCAGTTGTATTGATTGGGGTCACACCTTCAGAAACTCACATAACTGTAAGTACCTCCTTAAAGGTCTGTCTCCAAATACGGTCACACGGGGTGTTAGGAATTTATGCCGTGAGGAAGACTGTTAGGTCCACAGCATATGGATTCATCTACTCCTCACCATCTCAAGGGGAGGGAATATTATTTTACATCTCAGCGACATGGAAGTGGAGGCTTGGGGTACACAGTGGGCACTCGGGGTCCAGAGCCCGTGCTCCTGACTGCCACGTAATCCTGCCTACCCCAGGTACCAGTGAGATTCCTGTATGCACACTGGAGGAACATTCCCCTGCAAGGATACTTAGAAAAGTCCGGGCACCTTCCTAAGTGATCAGCCGAGTTGAGAACCAGGAGTTAAGAAACCTAGCCTCTGCGTTCATCTTGGAGTCTTCACATCTCCAGATGCTACAGATGATCCTTAGTTCACCTCCTATAAACACGGAGGGGACTCCTTAGATGCAGGACCGTGGTGACTTGGAAGTTGTAGCACAGATCCCTCAAGCCATTAGAGATGTGCAACTAGATTCCACAGTCAGTCCTCAATCTTAGTTTTTAAGAGTTCGTGGCAATGAAGAAGACCTTCAATATTTCTTGCCTAAATAGAGCCATGCCTGGAGAGTCCCTCATTACAGCAGAGGGGAATCGAAGGAGTTCAGTGAAACCATAGCATGGTGGTCTCCATCAGAGTTGGTGTTAGACAGTCCATTTGTGCAACAAAGAGCCAAAGGCCAGAAAGCAAAGGAGATAACTAACAAGGAAGAGAAGAAATTAGAATGGGTCCTAGAATGGATGGCTTTCCCAAGAAACTAAAATCTGCTAGCTGAGCCAATTATTTGGCATCAAAATTGTTTTTCAAGTTTCTAGGATAGAAGGCTGAATTCTGGGACCATCCAGGAAGATAAAATAAAGGTTAACCAAAATAGGCCACAGATTTTTCTCCAAGAAAAATTAAGAATAACACAAACTCTGAATGAGTTTGAGAGAAGTAGCCCGGAGTTAACAATTTACACCCAGGCAAGCTGTGATTTGTGTGTAAAGCATAAGAAAATATATTACTGAAAGATTAAGGCAATAGCAAATAAAAACAATAGCAAGTGGGCTCTAAACCATCATATTAAAACACAATACAAAGCTACAATAGATAGAGCAGTTGGGAGGTCAACCTAAGAATTAACCCTCCAGTCAATGGAACTGAATAGCTTTAAAATGAGCCCCAGTAGAATGTTGTACAAGTTAGGTACAAAGATTCCTGGGATCACTATTTTTCAGCCTCGTACTGGTGGCTGGAACACACATAACAAGAACTACAAGGAATAGAAACAAAGTATACAACATAGAATACAACGTATCCTAGAGAATTCTAAGAAGAAATTTACATACCATTCATAAATGAGAGCAAAGTAGACAGATGGTAGACACACCCAAAAAGATGCAATAGGAAATTTAAGAATTGGATAGCAATGAAATTTA
This sequence comes from Proteles cristata cristata, assembly GCA_017311185.1. Lineage (NCBI taxonomy): Eukaryota > Metazoa > Chordata > Mammalia > Carnivora > Hyaenidae > Proteles > Proteles cristata. The sequence continues at coordinate 27,159 of JAESUZ010004166.1, forward strand.
CAAAAAAAAAAAAAAGAGGGTAAAGAGACAGGCATCAATCTTTCCTGATTAACCAAAGCCTCATTAATGGGATGCTATGAGTTCGTGAAAGAAGACGATTACAGAAATGGAAGTCCTTCCTTCCCTAGTCATTTCATAAATGTAATACAGTCCCTGTCAAAGTCGCAGTAGGATTTTTCAGGGAGTTTGACAAGATTATTCTGAAATTCAAAACAAGAGCCAGGACAAATTTTAGGAAAACAGAAACAAGTCATATTGGTCACACCAGATATCAAAAAGAAATTTCAAAGCAGAAAAATATGTAACTATGAAAAACAACACAGACCCAGGTGGGGGGGGGGTTATAGTGTTAAAGGAGAGATTTCACTACACAGTTGGTGAGAATGTAAACTGGTGCAACCCCTCTGGACAACAGTGTGGAGGTTCCTCAACAAAATGAACAATAGAACTCCCCTGTGACCCAGCAATAGCACTGCTAGGAATTGACCCAAGGGATACAGGAGGGCTGACGCCTAGGGGCACATGTACCCCAATGTTCATAGCAGCACTCTCAACAATAGCCAAAACAGGGAAAGAGCCTATGTTGCTGGAGGTCGGCTCCAGGAGGCCCAAGGGTCCCTTAAGGATGGATGGTGTCGGCAATAGAGAGTGAGAGAGACCGAGATTCTTTATGATCACCAGGCAGGCATCTCTGTCCTGGCAGTTTTGGTGTCTTTATTTATAGGTCAAATGTAACATGACATCAGAAAAAAGAATTTTTACAATGAATAACTCCTTGTGACAAGACGCTTTGAAAAGTGTACAGAAGCAGGTTTTACAGTATTCTTGCAGAACTACTCCGATCATGGTGAGGTTGAGTCAATCTTACAACTAAGGAAATAACAGAATGTTCTCAGTGAAAAACAGGATGACATCCATATTTGTTCTAAGTTAATAACGCTAAGATTAGGTCATAGGTTACGTGTATAGGTGGGCTAGGAGTCATTCTGTCTGGCTCACAGGAGGACAAATGTTTTTGACCTGGTTAATAAGTTGTTTTGGGAAATCTTTCTGACCTGATGTTGAATGTGTAAACACCATGGAGGCCCCAAATGTGTCAGCCTTTGTTTTTGGGTTATGTCATAGCTACTCTTATCTATCCTCATCCCAACTGCCAGTGTAAGGGAGGTTGTTTGTGGAAAGTAGGGCTTAGGGAAGGGACTGTCATACATCACCAATTAGAAAAGGTATAAGTATTAAGTTCTGACTTTATCTGTTCCTTAACTTTAAATTACATTCTTTGTCTCAGCACCAGGCTCAATTTTAACTCTTGTGTTCTTAACCCCCTTTATTATCTAAGTCCTGGATCTGCAAGGGCCATAGGAAGAGCCTTTTGACAATCATCCACAGTGTTTGTATCTAAAATCTCTTTGAAAAGGCAGGGATATGCTTTTTCTTATGAGGTACCTGTATGCGGAATATCGGTCTGATTTGGAATACTGTGAGGCATGGTCAATACCACCAGGCTTATTTCCAACATGAGCCAGTAGTAGCAGAAGGAGATACCAGTTTTCGTTTCTCATGTCAGGAGCTGTGTAAACACTGCCATTTCCTCCCTGTAACTGTCATCCAGGGAGGCCGGTGCGGTTCCCAGCACTAACTGTCCATCAACTGACGAATGAATCAAGAAGATGTAGTTTATCTATACCATGGAATACTACATGGCAATGAGAAAGAATGAAATCAGGCCACGTGTAGCAACATGGATGGAACTTAAGGGTGTTATGCTGAGAGAAATAAGTCAGGCACAGAAGGGAAGATACCATATGTTTACACATATAGGAGGATTGGGAGGAACTGGACGGAGGACAAAGGGGGAGGAGAAGGGGGAAATAGTGGGGGAGAGGGAGGGAGGCAAACTACTATAGACTCTTGACTGCTGAGAACAAACTAAGGGTGATGGGGATGGAGGAGAGGGGAAGAGGGGTGATGGGCATGGAGGAGGGCACTTGCGGGGATGAGCACTGGGTGTTACATGAAAAAAAGCTTGACAATAAACTATAAAGAAATAAATAAAAGAGGGATTTCACAGATGCAGAGAAAGATACTTCCATAATATATGTAGAACAATGACATCTATTTAACAAAAAAGGTGGAAGCTTACCTCATGACCCACAGAACTAAGTTTTAGTAACAACTAAAACTATTAAAATAAGAAGAATAAATATTTTGGGTTTTAAAGGCCTTTAATTACATAAGGTTTTAAAATCCATGGAGAAGACTGGGATATGTGAGGATATGAAGACATTATGGTTCCAAGGAAGAAAAGCACAGGTCAGGGGTGCTTGGTTGGTACAGTCGGTAGAACGCACAAGTCTTGATTTCAGGGTTGTGGGTTTGAGCAGCATATAGGGTGTAGAGATTACTTCATGTGAAATCTTTAAAAGAAATAAGAGAAAAAAAAGTTCAAAGCACTAACGACATATCCGGTCTTGGCGCCTCCCGGGCAAGGGCCCTAGCCCTAGCCCTAGGCATCGAGCACCCCTAACCCTAGCCCTGCCCCTCAGGCTCCCCAGAAGCCTGCGCCGAGGCCCGCCCCGGGCATGGGTTCTCACTTTATCCCTCCCTGGAGAAGCCGGGACTGGTGCCGCTTCGGCCCTGGCGGCTCCCCCGGACGCCGCCCTAACCCTAGCCGCGCCTCGGGCCCCACGGGGGGCCGGGTCCTCCTTCTGAAAGTGATACGGACCTGAGGCTCGGAAGCAGTGTGTATTTTCGTCACTGAATGTGGAGCATCACCACTCCTGTCGCCAAGCCCGTAAACCTTGGCACCATGGGTTTCTGGAGGCACCACGGAAGCCATGTCCCCCCGGAGGTGGCGGGACCTGGAAGCCAAACACTAAGGCTGGCCGGCACTGTTCCATACACCCTCAACTCACGCCTCCAAGTGGATCACGGCCCTTGCCGGCGGTTCGGATCCTGGAGCGTCCCAGGTTTGGTCCCTAACCCTAGCCCCTGTGTTTCCAACCCCTAACCCTAGCCCTACCCCTCAGGCTCCCCAAAGCCTGCCCCGAGGCCTGCCCCGTCATGGGCCCTCACTTCAGCCCTCCCGTGAGACCGCGGGACTGGTGCTGCGGCGGCCCTGGCTGCTCCCCTGGTCGCGTACTTTACCCTCGCTGGTTCTCTGACCCGATGTGGAGCCGAGTCTTCCATCCGAGACCATTTCGGACCCGGTGCCAAGAGTTATTGCAGGGTTTTCCTGCTTCGATGGCCAAACATCACCAGCATACTCGCCAGGGCTGGACACGGCCACACCACAGCTTTCTGGATGCCTGACTGTAGCCGGGTCCCTCGAGGAGACGGGCCCTGGAACCCAATCGCTAAGGCTGGCTGACCCCGTGCCATGCGCCCTCAACTCACCCCTACTGGTGGACCTCGGCACTTTCGGCGCATTGGTTCCTGGAGCGTCCCTGGCTCGGACCCTAACCCTAGCCCTAGCGTTCGGCCATACCCTAACCGTAGCCCGACAACCACAGTCTCCCCGAATCCTAGTGCGAGAACGCTGCATAGCAGGGGCCCAGATGTGGTGCAGGCGTCGTAGGCATGGGACATGGCACAAATCCACAACATTCGCCAAGCCGGAAATTGGTGGCGCAATGGGTTTTCTGAGTTCCCACTCTAGCTGGGCACACTAGGGGAAGGGTCTTGGAACACAACCAATTGGCCTGGCCCACACCCTGCCATGCACCCTCTACTCAGCCCTCTGAGCAGAGCACAGCACTGCTGCCTATTTGAGTTGTGGGTCATCCCGGCACGGGCCTCATCCCTAACCCTAGTCCTCCACCACACCCTCCCCCTAGCCCTTCTGTAGAGGCTCTCCAGAACCCTATACCTGAGCTGGCTGAATGCCTGGACCCTCATTTCCTCCCTCCCAGGAAAATGCGGGACTGGTGCGACTTTGGCCCTGGCAGCTCTTCTGGAGGCATCCCTAACCTTGGCCAGGGCTCTGGCCCCACGGCTAGCTGCGTCCTTGGTCTGAGAACGCCGCAGCCCTGGCACCCAGATGCAGTGCAGGCGTCCTAGGCATGGAGTATGGAACATTACCACGACATTCGCCGAGCCCAGAAACGGCAGAACGATGGGTTTCCAGAGGCCCCACTGTAGCTGAGCCCACTGAGGGGAAGAGCCGTGGAACACAAACAATTGGCCTGGCCGGCACCCTGCCATGCACCCTCCACTCAGCCCTTCGGGTGGTGCACAGCACTGCCGGTGGTTCGAGCCCTGGATCATCCTGGGCTGGGGCCCTAACACCAGCTGTAGTCATCTGCCACACCCTAACCCTAGCCCTACCCCTCAGGCTCAGCTGAACCCTGCACCTGAGCCGGCACCGCACATGGGCCCTCATGTCAGCCCTCCCGGGATATCGTGGGATTGATACTGCTTGGGCCCCTGTGACTCCTCTAGCCGCATCCCTAACCCTAGCCAAGGCTCTGGCCCCATGGGGAGCCACGTCCCTGGTCTGAGAGCCCGCAGACATGGGGCCCCAAAGTGGTGCAGGCTTCCTCGGCATGGCACGTGGAACAAAATGACAGTCGCCACGCCCAGAAACAGCAGCATGAGGGTGACCTGATGACCCACCATAGCCAAGCCCACCAAGGAGGCGGGCCCTGGAACCCAAACGCTAAGCATGACCGGCACCATCCCGGGCGTCCTCAACTCAGACGTCCAGTGGACCACAGCACTCTTGGTGGATCGGGTCCTGGAACATCCCAGGCTCAGGCCCTAACCCTAGCTCTAGCCCTCCACCAGACCCTAACCCTAGCCCCACCCTTCAGGCTCACCGGAACCCTACACTTGAGTTGGCGTTGCATTTGGGCCTTCCCTTCAGTACTCCCGAGAGATCGCGGGACTGGTGCTGCTTCGGCTCTGGCCACTCCCTAGGACTCCGGCCTAACCTTAGCCAAGATTCCTTTTTTTTTTTTTTTTAATATTTTTATTTATTTCTAGGAGAGAGAGGAAGAGAGAGACAGTGTGAGCAGGGGAGGGTCAGAGAGAGAGGGAGACACAGACTCCGAAATAGGCTCCAGGTTCCGCGCTTGCAGTCAGCACAGAGCCCGACGCGGGGCTCGAACCCACAAACCGCGAGATCATGACCTAAGTGAAAGTCGGAGGCCCAACCGACTAAGCCACCCAGGCGCCCCTCCTTTTTTTTTTTTTTAACATTTATTTATTTTTGAGACAGCATGAGCTGGAAAGGGGCAGAGAGAGAGGGAGACACAAAATCTGAAACAGGCTCCAGGCTCTGAGCTGTCAGCACAGAGCCCAATGTGGGGCTCGAACCCACAGACTGCGAGATCATGACCTGAGCCGAAGTCAGATACTTAAATGACCGAACCACCCAGGCACCCCAGGTTCTGGCCCCATGCGGAGCCGATTCCTTGGTGCAAGAAACTGTGGACCTGGGGCCCAGAAGCGGTACAGACTTCCTTGGCATGAAGCGTGGAACATCAGCACAATGTTCACCTAGCCCAGAGACAGCAGCACAATGGGTGTCTGGAGGCCCCATTGTCGCTGGGACCACTGAGGAGGCGACCCTGGAACCCAAAGACTAAGACTGGCCGGCCCCATAACAAGCACCCTCAACCCAGCCTTCCAGGTAGTACACGGCACTGCCGGCAGATGGGATCCTGGAGCCTCCTAGGCTCAGGCCGGAACTCTAGCCATGGCCTTCTACACACCCTAACCCTAGACCTACCGCTGAGGCTCACTGGAACCCTACTCCTGGGGCGTTCTCACGCATGGGCCCTCAATTCTGCCCTCCCAGGAGATCGCGGGACTGTGGCCATTACAGCCGTGGCCATTTCAACGGACGCCACCCTAACGTAGCCAAGGCTCTGACCCAAGTCAGAGCCAAGTCCTTGGTCTGAGAACACGATGGACCTGGGTCCAGAAGCTGTACAGGCTTTTCGGCCAGGAATGTGGAACATCACCTCGACTTCACCAAGCCTGGAAACAGCACACTACGGGTGTCCTGAGGCCCCCCTGTAGCCACTGTGGAGTCAGGTCCTGGAACTCAAATACTAAGCCTGCCCAGCAAATACCCTGCATCCTCAACTCAGGTCTTCTGGGAGATTACTGCACTGCTGGCTGATTAAAAGCTGTATCGTCCAGTGATCTCTCTCCCTAGCCACAAACATAATCCTAACCCTACAGCCCTCCCTCCCTCCCTCCCTCTAACCGTGACCTTACACCTGAGCAGGTGCCCTCACTTCAGCCCTCCAGGGAGTCCATGGGACTGGTTTCACTTCTGCCTTGGCAATTCTCCTGGATGGAACCCTAATCCTAGGCAAGGCTGTGTCTCCTTGTGGACTCAATTCCCAGGTCTCAGAAAACCATTGATATGGGGCCCAGAAGCAGTGCAGGATGACTCAGCATGGAACACGGAACCTCATCACGCCATTCTGAAGCCCGGATAGAGCTGCATGAGGCGTGTCCCGAAGCCCAACTCTTACCTAACTCAAAGAGAAGGCTGGCCTTGGAACCCAAAGCCTAAGCCAGACTGGCATCTTCACATGTGCCCAAAATTCAGCCTTCCAGGGACATCATGGGACTGGTGTCACTTCTGCCCTCGGCCCTGGTGCTCTCCTGGATGAAACCATAACTAGCCAAAGAGTTCTTTCCATGGGGACCTAAAAACTTCTGCTACGCCTTCCACTCAGCCCGCTGGGGAGATCACTGCACTGCTAGCTGATTAGATCCTGGATCGTCCTGGGATCTTGCTCTAACCCTAAGCCAAAGACTAACCCTATACCTACATCTAACGCTTACTCTACACATAAGCCTACACCACAACTGCACCCATGATTGTGCCCTGACTTCAGCTCTCCAGGGAGAATACAGAGCTGGCTTCACTTCTGCCTTGGCGACTACCCTTGACGAACCATAACCCATAACCATAGCCAAGGCTCTATTTCCATGGGGACCCAATTCCTAGGTCTGAGAAAGCCAAGGGCCCAGAGTGGAGCAGGCTTAATCAGTATGGAATGTGGAACATCACTATGACATCAACAAAACCCAGATCATGCAGCACAAGGGGTGTTGTGAGGTGCCAGTGTAGGCTGTCCCACAGAGGAGGCTGGCCCTTGAACCGAAACACTAAGCTCGACTGCCAACCTGCCCTCTGCCGTCAGTTCAGCCCTCCGGGGAGATCTCTACACGGCTGGCTGATTAGATACTGGATCGTCCTGGAATCTTACTCTAACCCTAACACCAAGCCTAATCCTAACCCTACCGCTACCCCTAACGCTCACTCTAACCCTAACCCTACACCTGAGTCACACCCGTGCATGGGCTCTCGTTTCAGACCTCCAGGGAAATCACAAGGCTGGTGTTGTTTCTGTCCTGGTGACTCCCCAAGATACAACCTTAACCCTAGCCCTATTCCTCAAGCTCACGAAAACCCTACACCTGTCACAGCCATGAGGATGGCCCTCCTTTCAGCCAGGGAGATCGCGAGTTGTTGCTGCTTCGGCCCTGCCAACTCCACAGGATGCAACCCTAGCCAAGGCTCTCTCTCCCCATGGGGATTTGAGTCATCGGACTGAGAAAACCCCGGACCAGGGCTCAGAAGCGCGGCTGGCTTTCTCAGCATGGAATGTGGAACATCACCATGATATTCACAAATCCCAGAAACAGCTGCACGAGGGGTAAGCTGAGACCGCACTGTGGCCGGGCCCACAGAGGCGGGCCCTGAACACTGAGCCTCGCCGTCACCGTCCATGCGCCCTCGAGTCAGCCTTCCGGGTGGACTGCTGACTGCTGGAGGTCCATCCTGAGAGCCCCCAAGGATCTACTCCTAACAATACCCTCCCCCCACACCGATCCCTAACCCGACACCTAGTCCTGCCTCCCATCCTAACTGCACACCTAACCCATACCAGTGCATGCACCCTCATTTCTGTCCTCCAGGGAGATCCCAGGACTGGTGCTACTTTGGTCCTGGTGACTCCCCTGGATGGAATCCTAAGCCTAGTCAAGGCTCTAACCCCATGGGCACTCCTTTCCAGAGGACACTTCTCGACAAAACCTGTGAGCTACTAGCTCCTCAGCTAGAAGTTCAAAGTGGCTTTTGCCCAGTATGTACACAGATCAGCAAACCTCGCTAAAAAGTGTTGGATGCGTTTTATGACCAAATGAGGTGTATTGTCCTTACCCTTTCTCTCTTCCAACAGCAAGGCCTGCACAAGCTCGGCCTGGTCCTGGAGGCTGCTGGTCCTCCCCAGGGACACTGAGGTTGTCCAGGCTGTGGGGATGGTGACGTGTGTCCATATGGAGACTGAAGATGTCTGGGCCGAGCTCCGTCATGGTGGAGACAGGGATGTGTCCACAGTCACTGTTGTTCTCCGGGCCATGGGGACGGGCACCTGTCGTCCACACGGACACTGAGGATGTCTAGGCTGAGGCGCCTCTGGGCCGGGTCTCGTCATCTTCAGGAGGGGGATGTGTCGTCCACATGGACACTTAGGATGTCTGGGCCGGGTGCCGTCATTGTGGGGATAGCTCTTGTTGTTCACATGGACACTGCGGTTGTCTGGGCTATGTCCCTCATCGTGGGACAGGTGGCGTGCTGTCCACACGGACCCAAAGGTCCCCAGGCCCCATTCACACAGACCAGGGCTGAGTTCTGACACTCTGAGGCTTCTGAAGAGACTTGGTGGTCTCCAATATTCCGGAGTCAGCATGTGGTGCCCGGAAGGGAGGCTTGGGGCTGCCGCGTCTGGGCTGGAGTCGCTGCCTGCATGTCTGAGGCCTCTGAAGCCGGCAGGCAGCTGTGGTGACAGCCTGTGTCTTCTCACACTGTATAAAGGTCCTCAGGTGGAGAGCACCGGTGTAGGGCAGAGAGCGTGGGGGCGGAGGGTGGAGTGCTGGGGGTGGGCAGACACCCAGGGGTGGTAGCGGTATGGAGACTGGCAGCACTGAGGGGAGAGGGCTGGTGGAGACCGTGCTCTCTTCCTCCTCTCTGAGGCTGGGCCAGGCTGGGGCTTTCCTGGAACTTGCTGTTCGTGCAGCAGGGTCGGCTCTGAGATGTGTCTGCCAGCGCTGATGCAGCTCAACTACACCTGAGAACCAGGCAAAGGAGTTGATTTTAAATGGCTCTCCATAGAAGAGGGTGGAGGGATTTGTGGTCTCAATCAACTGATTCATCAATTTCACCTGAATGTAATTTCCTGCATCTCCTCCAGGTGTGACCTGGAAAAGTAGCAGAACCTTTTTGCTTTGAGTTTCTTACCTCAAGTGATTATGGTAAGAAATAATGAGAAAATACCTGTAAAAGGAAACAGCTCATTAATTGACACATAGAAAACATTCAAAAGTTATAATTATTATTCACTAATTTTTTAGAAATTACGAGGTTAGAGGAGAGAGGAAAAGAAGCAAGGATGCTATGGGAAGAATGTTGCTATTCTCATAATCAGATTAACTCAAGTTCCTTATTTGGGGATCCAAATACCCCAATTCTTTGATCTATGAGTGAAAACCACGTAACATTGGGATGGTCACGTATTTTCTTTTCAGTTCCAGCAACTACACATCTACGTAAAAATACATACACTTTAAAACTTTCCACCTACAGGAAAGATAAAATTCACCAAGCCGAGAGAATCGTTTAAGGCTCTGCAGTGTCCAATAACTGTTTCTGCCTCCAAGCTATTAAACTCATTACAGAATCCTTGATCCCCTTTTAACACTATCAGTGAAGTTCAATTTCCTATCCTCCTACAAGTTCTTCCTGCTGAGAAGCTGAAGTTGATGGAGGTCAATGGAGTCGGGGATCAGTAAACACATGGGAGCTTTTGCTCTCAGATCAAGTAACTTCTGTATTCTCTCCACATGAGCACCTTTTTTTCTTCTTCCTTCATGTTAAGACAGAGGCACTGAACACTGGTGAGGCATTTCTTCAGCCCAACATCTGTGATGAATCTTTGGGAAACTCGTTGGGATTTCAAACACAAGGTCTACATATTCAGCCATTAGGTGATCTGCGAAAAATAGTAAGAGTTACCTTTCCACAGAAAGAATGAAACAATAAATTACTTCAAGTCTCTACCATTTGCTTTACTGTGATGTAGCTTGTCTCTTTTTGCTACTCCGATTCTATTTTCAAGAAGTCTGCTTTTTAAAGTTTTTATGAAATAGTAAAATATTCAAATAGAATACCATTAAAGAAAACAGAGTACAGCATAATGGAACCATCACCAACTCCTGAGGTTTAAATTCAGGCATAGTCTTTGTCTTTCATCATCATCATCTTTCAGGAAACAGAGAAAAGCATGTATACTCACACTTCCCGAGATTATGTCAAAGACAATAATCATGGATGATTTTCTCTTCATTTGAATGGAAAGCTTCAGAAATGTTCTATATTCCCACCAATTATCATAATTGAGCATAACCGAACTATTCAAAATAGCCAAAATAATGGGTAAATTAAACTGAACTGGATCCCTGTAGGTAAAGAGAATGTGCTTGTTTGGATTCCCTCTTCTGATGCTTTGAGCTTAGACCTCTGGATAATGATCTCCTCTGAGCCAACCAGTGTTAAAAAAAAAAAAAACCTATCCCCTTCCAAGATCTCTGAGTGCTGCTTGGTTCTTCCGCCAGGTGATCCAGATCAGATTCCATTACATTTCGTTCCCTGACCTGGAAACCCAACTGCCGTGGCCCGTTGTTGCCACCGTTTTGGGAAAACTGTGAGGTGGTGACAGAACTAGGAAACCAGGAGGAGAAGGCGTGCGCTGCCTGAATTTCGGCAGTCTCCAGCTCTGTCGCCTCTGGCCGATCCCGCTGGATTCGAGGAGACTTCACAAGTATGGACCTGGAACTGACGCTGGAAACCTGGCCTCAAGAAACAAGCCAATGTACACGTGGTGGAGAGTCCCAAATATCACTATGAGTAGGGAAATAAAATAAACAAAGTCACAACAAGAGAGACCAAGAGAGACCATTAAAAGAACACTTCCTGAATGGATAGCCCCAGGACAGCCTAGGAACCTCCTTTACTATAGTAGCACTCGCAGGTGCAGAGCTCAGAACAAGTTCTAAAACCTGACTAGAGACACAAAGCTAGCCAAAATGATGAAATGGAAGAACTCTCTCTAAAGGAATTCCAGGAAGAAGTGACGGCGAAAGAACTGCTCAAAACTGATATAGGCAACATAACTGAACAAGAATTTTGAACAATAGTCATAAAATTAATCGCTGGGCTTGAAAAAGGCATGGAAGACATCAGAAAAGGTATTGCTACAAAGATTATGGACCTTAAAATAGTTGTGATGAATTAAAAATGCTTTAAATAATAATAAAATGGAGGCATCCAATGAACGGATTGAAGAGGCAGAGATGAGAATAGGTGAAGTAGAAAACAGAATTATAGAAAAAGAGGAAGCCCTTTATCTGATATGTCATTTGCAACTATCTTTTCCCATTCTGCCGGTTGCTTGTTTTATGGATTGTTTCCATTGCTGTGCAGAAGCTTTTTATCTTGATGAGGTCACAATAGTTCATTTTTGCTCTTGATTCCCTTGCCTTTGGGGATATGTCAAGTAAGAAATTGCTGCGATGGAGGTCAAAAAGTTTGTTTCCTGCTTTCTTCTCTAGGGTTTTGATGGTTTCCTGTCTCACATTCAGGTCCTTTATCCATTTTGTGTTTATTTTTGTGTATTGTGTGAGAAAATGATCGAGTTTCATTCTTCTGCATATTGCTGTCCAGTTTACCCAGCACCTTCTGTTAAAGAGGCTGTCTTTTTTCCATTGGGTACTCTTTCCCGCTTTGTCAAAGATTAGTTGGCCGTACACTTGTGGGTCCAGTTCCGAGTTCTCTATTCGATTCCATTGGTCTATGTGTCTGTTTTTGTGCCAGTACCATACTGTCTTGATGATGACAGCTTTGTAGTAGAGGCTAAAGTCTGGGAGGGTGATCCCTCCCATGTTGGTTTTCTTCTTCAATATTACTTTGGTTATTTGAGGTCTTTTGTAGTTCCATACAAATTTTAGGATAGTTTTTTCTAGGTTTGAGAAGAATGCTGGTGCAATTTTGATTGGGATTGCATTGAATGTGTAGATTGCTTTGGCTAGTAATGACATTTTAACAATATTTTTTCCCCGATCCATGAGCATGGAATGTTTTTCCATTTCTTTGTGTCTTCTTCAATTTTCTTCATTAAGTTTTCTATAGTTTTCATCATACAATCTCATATCTTTGGTTAGGTTTATTCCTAGGTATTTTATGTATTTTTGTGCAATTTTGAATGGGATCAGGTTCTTGATTTCTCTTTCTGTTGTTTCATTATTGGTGTATAAAAATCAACCGATTTCTGTACGTTGATTTTGTATCCTGTAACTTTGCTGAATTCATGGATCAGTTTGAGCAGGCTCCTGGTGGAGTCTCTCAGGTTTTCTATGTAGAGTATCATGTTGTCTGTGAAAAGTGAGAGCTTGACTTCTTCTTTGCCAATTCTGATGCCTTTGATTTCCTTTTGTTGTCTGATGGCTGAAGCTGGGACTTCCAGCACTATGTTAAACAACAGGGGTGAGAGTGGACATCCCTGTCGAGCTCCTGGTCTCAGGGGGAAAGCTCTCCGTTTTTCCCCAATGAGGATGATGTTAGCTGAGGGCTTCTCTTAGATGGCTTTTATGATGTTTAGGTAGGTTCCTTCTATCCTGACTTTCTCGAGGGTCTTTATTAAGAAGCGATGCTGTATTTTGTCAAATGCTTTTTCCGCATCTATCGGAGGTCTGTTCTGGCCAGTCATATTTAACATTTTACTAGAGGTCGTAGCTAATGTGATAAAAAGAGAAGTACTTCCAAGTGACAAAAGTTAGCAAGAGCTAAGACTTTATTTATAAGTCACGAGAATTGTGCGTATAAGAACTTGTAACCAATCTACCAAAAACTGAACAAAGCCTGGCTAAATCTAATAATTAAATTTAGCAACACTGTAAGATAGGAGGTCAACAGACAAAAATCCATTTTTTCCAAGATATGCACAGTGAATAGTTGAAAAATGAAACAATACCACTTAAAACAGCATCAAAAAAAGGAAAACTGATAAATTTCAAGTGGTAGAGGAAGCTTCACAACATTATGTCCCATCACTAGAGAAGATCTAAATGAAGAGATCTCTTCTGCTCATGGATTGGAGGATTCAATGTTAAGAGGTCAATTTCTCCTCCAATTGACCTGCAGACCTAAAACAATCCCAAAAATTACAGCAAGATTTTATTGTAGAAACTGGCAAGCGAATGTAAGTTTGACATGGGACGACAGGTGACCTGGAGCAGCCAAAAATCATTTTGGGAAGCAAAGTTTTGACATAACGACTAATAGACCAACAGAATAAGAAGCCACGAAGTAGACCCACACTTACAAACTAAAGTTCCAAAAAGAAGTTGCCTGATAATTGAATGTGGAAAGAACAATTAACAAGCAGTGCAGGAACAACTAGGTATTTCTGTGAAACAGAAGTGAACTTTGAATTCATATATCACTTCACACGCAAGAATTAGAACAAGATGGTACAAAGACCATCCACAGAGATTCTAGAAAACAAAGGAGCATAACTTCATGAACTTGAGATACAGATTTCTTAGCTGATAGGCAAAAAGATATAATGACTAAAGTAAAATGTGAAAACATACTTCATCAAAGAAATTATAACATATATATATATCCATACATCAAAGGACATCAATAAAAAATAAAAGGGTAAGCCACTAACTGGAAAAGAAAGTCACAACACATTTACCTGACAAAGGACTTACATCCATGGCATATAAATACTACATATCAATAAAGAGAAAAAAAAGAGAAAGGAACGAAAGACCTGAAGGCTCCTTTTCAAAGGAAGACCCAGGACCATAAACATCACATGTGGGCAGACATGTGGAGCCATTCACCTCTCACACCACCAGTGGAGGTGTGGAGAACGAAAACTGCAGAAACCTTCCATAGGACCAGAAAGTCGCTCGAAAAATGAAGAGCTGTATCCAAAACCAGTCTTGTACAAGAAAGGATTAAAGGTGCTTTGTCCAAATAGCCCAAAGCTGAGAAAAACCCAAAAGTCCAAAAACTGGCAAATAACTTATGATCACATATTCCAATACCCTTCAGCAATTAGAAGGGGCACCTGGGTAGCTCAGTCAGTTAAGCATCAGACTTGTGATTTTGCCTCAGGTCATGATCTCCTGAGACTGAGTCCTGCATCTGAATCTGCACTGACAGCACGAAGCCTGCTTGGGATTCTTTCTCTGCCCCTCTCCCACTTGCACTTGCTCACCCTCAAAATAAACTTTTCAGTGGAAAAGAACACACTGTTCCCACTTGTAAGACTTCAGGTCGTCTCAAGCAGAGATTCCTGTGCAGCGAATCCAGAACCAGATCCCTAGGCTCCTCATCACGTCAGGTCACCCTTACTGAGCAGGCACTATGTACCAGGCACTGTTCTAAGTGCCTCAAGTAGATGAACCACCTGATATTCAGGAATAGTCTCTGGAACATGCACTTTCTTTTTCACAGATGCAAAAAGCTGACCCACACATTCACACTGAGAGCCTCACCTGGGAGTCCCTTAATGAAGACATTCAGTTAAGGACAGTGATCCTAGTTCCTGGGAGGAGAAGGCTTTGCCCCTGGCAAGGTGATGTCACGCTTCGTATCGTACATGAGGTTTGTGAGTGAAGGCTATGTCCTTACAGCCAATCAAGCCCAGAGTGGAAAACAGGTTTTGTGGAGCCCATGCTGTGTGGGTCTCCTAGGAAGAGGGATGTGGCAGGACCCCACAAGCAGTTCTTGCACCGCTTGTTAATCGTCCTTTCCGCATTAAATTATCAGTGCTTGGTGAGGTAGGATCCTCTTTGCCTGGGGACCTCAGCGAGTGTGTTCAGGCCATAACGAATCCTCCCACAACCCCACTCAGGCCATGAGGGACAAACCCTATGCAGCAGGCCATCGTGGAAGGAATTCAGAGCCCTCAGGTCTGGGGAATTCGATATGTAAGTTTCCTATTTCTCTTTGGAAATCGATTATGAACAGAGTCCATTATTTTTAACCACATCAATGTCTGTGTTCATTGCTACATGTGGACCAAAATAAGAACCACGGCACTTTAGGGTCCCTGCTTGTGTAGGTGTAGGGCAGGCTTTCTTTCCAGGTTTCTTTCTTTTTTTTTTTAATGTTTTTTTTTCCCTGAGAGAGAAAGAGAGATAGCGTGAGCAGGGGAGGGTCAGAGAGAGAGGGAGACACAGAATCTGAAGCAGGCTCGAGGCTCTGAGCTAGCTGTCAGCACAGAGCCCAACAAGGGGCTCGAACCCATGAACTGTGAGATCATGATCTGAGCCAAAGTCAGACGCTTAACCGACTGAGCTAACCAGGTGCCCCTTGCTTTCCAGGTTTCTGTCAGAGACTGGAGTGGCGGGCGGGGGGGGGATTGCCATGTTACTGTACATTCAGTTGCCCATAATATGCCTTTGTGCAAAGGAGAAGGAAGGATTCCTTCCCCTGGGCAGAGGCAGCCCCTTGCACCCGTGCACTGGCCTAGTGAGTGGAACAGGGCTTGGATTCCTCTTCCACCTGTCGCACTAAAAAGGCATCCAGGAGCTGCAGGTCAGCTCCCCAACCACACGTGGCAGCTTTTACAGAGGCCACAGATTTCCACCTGAGGGGAGCTAATAAAAGCCATCAGAATTCCGTTTCCATGTAGAGCTTGGCTGCGGTAAGCAAGCCTTTTGAATCTATACTTGGGATGAAAGCCCTGTTCAGACAACAAAATATCTATCCCCGGCTAATGACTAAGGGGCTGCTGTGTGGAGGACACTAGTGATGTGTAACTGGCCTGGTTCCAGCACTTCATCCCTTTGCACGGAGGATCAAGGTAGCACCAAGCCCAGGCAGAGGGCTGGGCCTTGGTTTTGTGGGGTTCTCAGAAGTGCGATGGCTTCGCTTAGGGACCTTCTGCCCTCATTCTCAGTCACAAGACTCCAATTTGATCCTGCTGTGTTCCCTGGTTTGGCTAAATCAGTTAAAGACACACTTCTTAAAACCACTCTGAGGGGACAAGAGAGACTCAGTAAGCATGCGTCCGTGGCCACACAGCTATCAGTCCAAATTCAGTCACAGAGCTTTCAACTACACATCTCATGTTCTTTCCATATACTCTCTCTGCCTAGGATCCAAGCCAGGAAGATGCCCCAAATGTCAACAACACTTATGAGTGTGGTATTGCTGCCTCTAATCCCCAAACATGCCTCCCACAAATCCAAGATAAGAGGACCCACTTCATGCATGCCAGGCTGGCAAAAATTAAGTCAAATAACAAATTGTGATGGGTGTAAAAATGGTTCCTCAGGATACCCACATCTACATCCCCAAACGGGGTGGGGGTGGGGGGGTAGGTCCTGCAGGTGGTGAGGGGGAAGGAAGTGCACAGATGGCATGACTGTGCCCAACATAGTCCCAGGGTCCTGTAGAACAGAAGGGGAGACTGAAGGGGAAAGAGAGGCCCACTGAGCACTCTACCTGCAGGTACGGGCTTCAGAGGAGAAAAGGCCACAAGCCAAGAAATTCAGGTGGCTTCCAGAATCAGGGAAAGGCCAGAAAATAAATCACCCCCTAGGGCCTTGAGAAAAGAACATGGCCCTGCCAACACCTTCATTTAAAAAAAATTTTTTTTTAATGTTTTTTCTTAATTATTTTTGAGGAAGGGAGGGAGGGAGAGAGGAGGGAGAGGCCAAGAGACAGGGTGGCACAGAATCTGAGGCAGGCTCCCGGCTCTGAGTTGTCAGCACAGGGCCCAACCTGGGGCTGCAAGTCATGAATGGAAAGATCATGACCGAAGTTGAAGTTGGCTGCCCAACCGATTGAGCCACTCAGGCGCCCCGCCACCATCATTTTTAGTGCAGCGGGACTTCATTTGAAGCTTGTGACCAACAGACGTGGGAGAAAAGAAGGTCGTGGAGTTTTGAAGCTGCTATGAAGGTGGCAGCCTGTTCCAGCAGCAACAGGACATGACTGCGCCCAGGCTCCCTTCCCAGGCTCCCGGGTGCTGGGTACTATGTTACCGCAAGATGTCAGATGGAATAATGGAGATGCCAGGGGAGCAGCAGGGGGACTTCCTGGGGGCACAGGTGTCGGGTGCAGCGACAGGAGGGACTGGCCTGAGGTCCACGGCCAGCCAAGGCAGCACACGGTGCCTGGAGAAGGGCGGGCAGTCGGTTCTTTGTAGCTGGAGACAGAAACAGGCCTGGGGCACTGGAGGCAGCCATGCTGAGGGTCTTGGGCCTTGTTCCCTGGCAGTAGTGAGTGGGTAGGGGGTTAGCCAGGTCGTCCTCAGGGCCCTCAGGTCTCCCTCAGGAAGCCCACCCTGCCTGTGGTGCGGGGAGCAGAGATGCTGGCAGCAAGCAGACCGTGGAGGAGGCCACCACAGCAGCCAAGCAGAAAGGGACAGTCCTGAGCAGGTGCCAGCAGAGGACGAGATTCACGGATGGACAAAGGTGATGGTCATGGTGGCTGCTCACAAGGGCTCTGGGTGGGCGGAGAAAGGAAAGAGACAGGTGGGGTCTTGTGTGAGGTTCTTGGCACATCTCTTACCACAGTTGCTTCACCAGGTCCTACCCAGAGCCTCCAAAAGCTGTCCTGTCCTCCTTACAGCTGCTGCATGTCCCCGTCCCCAGAGACACACGGGACAGGGCACAGGGAGTGTCATTTACCACCTGCCGAGTGAGGCACCAGTGAGGGAAGAGGTAAGCTAATTGAGAGGGCCACAGGTGAGGGAGAAAACAACCACCGTCTGCTCTGGTGCTTTGGGGGAAGGGGCAGGACAAGAATGAGGACATGGACTTGGTGACCCCAAAATAGTTGGAAGAAGAGCAGTCTCGAGGATGGAGCTTCAGGGACCCTGGTATCCTTGGTGATGCCCTTATGCTGTCAGCTTGTGGTCCTCATCTGGAAAACCGCCTTGGGCCTGCTCACTGAGAAAGACCACCTGCTTATCCACACTGGGAGGCCAAGGGAAGGGTGCCTGGGCAGAGACCTTGACCAAGGTGGGATACCACAGTGCAACAAGGTGTCTGCTGGCTAGAGAAGATGGTATGTACGGGGAAGTGAAGGAGGGGAAGCTGGCCCCAGGACACATGGATTTAGGAGGAGGAGGCTTCAGGTTAGAAGATAGACACCACTGGGGTGCCGGGGTGGCTCAGTCGGTTAAGCATCTGACTTCGGCTCAGGTCATGATCTCAAAGTTCGTGGGTCGAGCCCTGCGAGCTTAGAGCCTGGAGCCTGTCTTCAGATTCTGTGTC
The DNA here is from genome assembly GCA_017311185.1 of Proteles cristata cristata. NCBI lineage: Eukaryota > Metazoa > Chordata > Mammalia > Carnivora > Hyaenidae > Proteles > Proteles cristata. Next base: position 45,486 of record JAESUZ010004166.1, read on the forward strand.
TCCCTCTCTCTCTGACCCTCCTCTGCTCACGCTGTCTCTCTCTCTCTCTCAGAAATAAATAAAAACATTTAAAAAAAGAAGATGGACACCACTTCTAGCCACAGTTGGGAGAAAAGGGCTCATGTATCTCAAACACTGTATAAGTTCACTTTTGTGGCTCATTTAAGTCTTTAATAGTGTTCTGAAGGTAGAAGTTCTATTTTGGTCATTTGGAAGATGAGGACACTGAGGCCCAGGTAGATCAAAAGGTTAGAGCTAGTTCCCATACAAGCCTAAATTCAAGTTCCAGGCTGTGGCTTGTGCGTGGTTCACCCACACAGACTGTAAGCTTTCTGGGAGCAGAGCTGCAGGTAACAATTCCAGGACAACACACATGTACACCTTCTCCCTGAACACTGAGCCCACATCACTTAATCCTTGTTGGCCAAGTTGGTCCATTGCAACTGTTCCAGCTTGGATTGAATAGGCCCATAACACAAATCCCAGCTCACAAAGAAATGGGTCGTTGGCCAATGGTTGGCCAACTTTTCCTATACAGGACCAGTTAGGAAATATTCTTGGCCTCACAGGACCGATCTTCACGTCAGCTACTCCCCGATGCTACCCAGCCATGGCTGTGTTCAAATCAAAATTTACACAACAGGAGGCCAGATTGGGGCCACAGGCTGAAGTTGGCTGACCCCTACATGCTATAAACAATTTACTGGAAGACAGGCAGAGGCTTGGGGTTGGATAGCAGATCCCAAAGGAGATGGTTCACATTCTTCCTCCTTCCTGTAAAGAACAAATTCTGTGAAGACAGGAGGAGGAGGATAGTCTGCCTTTAACTTGGGGGTCTACAGCCTGTCAGGTGCCTTGTCTTCATCAGCTGTAATCCTCATAGTCACTCTGGAATGTTTTAACCCCTATTTTCCAGGTTAGAAGAAAAAAGGCCCAGGAAGAAGCTGCCTATAATGACACTGCATGGAGACAAACCTGGAAGGTCCCTGCTGGCCAGTAAGGGCTCAGGCCCACCAGGACGGGAAACACGAGGTAGCCCACGCTGCCTGCTGAACAAGTCAGCTCAGTAAGACTGGGATAGAGACTCAAGAATCAGAAGAGGTCCTTATGGGGATGAGCACTGAGTGTTATGTGGAAACTAATTTGACAATAAACTGTAAAAAAAAAAAAAAAAAAAAAAAAGAATCAGAAGAGGTCCTCATGCACCCATAGGAAACCTCTGGAGGTGTAGGAAAGTTTTGTAGGGTACTTTTTTGTTGTTTTGTTTTTAGCATAATTTATTGTCAAATTCATTTACATGGAACACCCAGTGCTCATCCCAACAAGTGCCCTCTGCAGTGACCATCACCCATTTTACCGCTCCCCCACCCCTCAATTCACCCTCAGTTTGTTCTCTGTATTGAAGAATCTCTTGTAGTTTGTCTCTCTTTCTCTCTGTAACTATTTTTCCCCTTTTCCTCCCCTATGGTCTTCTGTTAAGTTTCTCAAGATCCATGTATGAGTGAAAACATAGGATATCAGTCTTTCTCTGGATTATTTTTTTAATGTTTTATTTATTTCTGAGAGAGACAGCGTGAGCAGGGGAGGGTCAGGGAGAGAGGGAGACACAGAATCTGAAACAGGCTCCGGGCTCTGAGCTAGCTGTCAGCACAGAGCCCGACGCGGGCCTCGAACTCACGAACTGTGAGATCATGACCTGAGCCGAAGTCGAACGCTTAACTGACTGAGCCACCCAGGCGCCCCTTTCTCTGGCTTATTTTACTCAGCAGAATACCTTCCAACTCCATCCATGTTGCTATAAGTGGCATGATTTCATTCTTTCTCATTGCCAAGTAGTATTCCATTGTATATATAAACCACATCTTCTTTATCCATCCATCAGTTGATGGACACTTAAGTTCTTTCCATAATTTGGCTATTGCTGAAAGTGCTGCTGTAAACATGGGGGTACATGTGCCACTATGAATCAGCACTCCTGTATCCTTTGGGTAAATTCTTAGTAGTGCTATTGCTAGGTTGTAGGATAGCTCTATTTTTAATTGTTTGGAAAACAATTAAATTTTTAATTGTTTGGAAAACAGTGTGGAGGTTCTTCAGAGTGGCTGCACCAGTTTGCATTCCCACCAACAGTGCAACAGTGTTCCTGTTTCTCCACATCCTCACCAGCACCTGTAGATTCCTGAGTTGTTCATCTTACCCACACTGACCAGTGTGAGGTGGTTTCACAGTGTGGTTTTAATTTGTATTTCCCTGTGTCTGTTGGCCATCTGGATATCTTCTTTAGAAAAGTGTCTATTCATGTATTCTACCCATTTCTTCACTGGATTATTTTTTGGGTATTGAGTTTGGTAAGTTCTTTATAGATTTTGGATAGTAGCCCATTATCTGATATGTCATTTGCAAATATCTTTTCCCATTCCACCAGTAGCCTTTTAGTTTTGTTGATTGTTTCCTTTGCAGTGCAGAAGCTTTTTACCTTGATGAGGTCCCAACAGTTCATTTTTGCTTTTAATTCTCTTGCCTTTGGAGATGTGTCAAGCAAGAAATTGTTGCAGCTGAGGTCAAAGAGGTTGTTGCTTGTTTTCTCCTCCAGGGTTTTGATGCTTTCTTGTCTCACATTTAGGTCTTTCATCCATTTTGAGTTTATTTTCATGTATGGTGTAAGAAAGTGGTCTAGTTTCTTTCTTGTGCGTGTTGCTATCCAGTTTTCCCAGCACAGTTTGCTAAAGAGACTGTCTTTTTTCCATTCTATACTCTTTCCTGCTTTATCAAAAGCAGGAGCGGGCGGGGGGGGAAGAAAGCCTCTTATATTGAAAAATACTTTCACGCAGGTGCAGCTGCTCAGTCAATTGAGCATCCCAACTTCTGATTTCAGCTCAGGTCATGATCTCATGGTTTTTGAGCTTGAGCCCCACATCAGGCTTTCTGCTGTCAGTGCTGAGCTCTCTTTGAATCCTCTTCTCCCTCTCTCTCTCTCTGCCCCTCCCCCGTTTGTGTTCTCTCTTGCTCACTCTTAAAAATAAACGTGAAAAAATCTTTTCATGACTTCACAAATATATGGAATTTAAGAAAGAAAACAGTAGGGGAAAAGCACCCCCCCAAAAAGCAGCTGCAGAGAAAGTGGAAACATGGAAACAGCCGCAGGGACCGAACCAAAAAAGGAGAAAGGAGAAAGGAGAGGGTTTAAATTCCATTAAGACTATAACAGAGGGGTCACAGAATCTGAAACTCCACAGCTCGATACCTGGTGGTGCGTGGTGGGAAGGAAGATTCCTCAGGAACAGAGTAAAGTCTGGTGGGTCCTAAGGCCACACGGAGAGAGGTAGATCCCCTGCTGGAAGGACATTTGTTAGAGGCTGTGTGGCCACCCCACAGGCAAATGCCACAGCAGAACCCAGAGAACAACCACATTCGCTGGTGTTAGATCAAGATTGTAAAGGGTGAAGACTGGTGTCAGATGTGTGTTGTGACTTACCATAATCCCTGAAACACTGCTGGTACACGACAATGTGAAATTTTTCTGGGACGGGCTGGCACCCAGCTCCAATCTCTGGGCATCAGCAGCAGCACAGTTCCTCAAACGCTCCTGGGTGTGGCCAGCACCTGGCCGTTGTTCAGTGAGACCCACCTGCAGAGGATCAGAATGGGTCAAAGCCACAGTTCCTCAGAAGTAAGGGTCGGGAAACAGAGCCACATCTGAGATAAAACTCAGGAGGGAGGTGCCACCTTGCAAGCTGATAGATTGGTCACGGACAGTGTAAAAGCAGAGAGTGGATGTAAGCCAGAGACAAAGGGCAGGTGTGTGATTTCTGATCGGGGAGAATAGAGTTCTGATACTAAAGACTGGGGAGCTAGATGACGCCATTTTCACTCCTCCTGTGTATGAGTATACATACCTGCAAGTGTGGCAACAATCCACCCCAGTAAGCTAAGCAGCACCATCTAGTGGAGAACAGGGCTTAGTGCAATAGCTGGGCCAAGCTCACTCTTCAGGAACACCACAAGTCTCTATGCTTGCTTACTTTATGGGGTATTAAGTGATTCATAGTTTGACTTCTAGGGGAAAACAATGTAATTTCAGTCATACTTGAGTTTGTTCACAGGTCCATTTATTCAATTTTCTTTTTCTCTTTTGCATTTATTTTCTTTTTCTTGAATACAGAAAGAGAAAAAAATATTTTTTTAAATATTTTTATTTATTTCTCGGAGAGAGAGAGACAGCGTGAACAGGGGAGGGTCAGAGAGAGAGGGAGATGCAGACTCTGGAATAGGCTCCAGGCTCTGAGCTGGCAGTCAGCACAGAGCCCGACGCGGGGCTCGAACCCACGAACCGCGAGATCATGACCTAAGCGAAAGTCGGACGCTTAACCGACTAAGCCACCCAGGCGCCCCAAGAAAAAATTATTTTTAGTTTCAATTTTTATTAAAAATATTTTTCTTTAATTTTTCTACTTTATTTTTACTTTCTTGTAAAGTTTTCAAATTCTGTTTCACTTCCATCATTTCATTTTATTCTATTTCATTGCATTCATTTTTTCAAGTTTTCAAACGTTTTCCTATTTTTAATTTTTTCTTTTTACCTTTTTTCTTAATCTATCAAGCTCCTTTCAACACCCAGACCAAAACACACCTAGGATCTAGCATCATTTATTTCATTATACGTGTGTTGTTGTTGTTTTTAATTTTTGTATTTTAATTTTTTAACTTATTAATTCCTTCCTTAAAAATGATGTACCGAGGGAATTCACTCCAAAAGAAAGAGCAGGAAAAAATGACAGCCAGGACTTAGTCAACACAGATACAAGCAAGACGTCTGAACCAGAATTTAGAATCACGATAATAAAAATACTAGCTGGGGTTGGAAATATATTAGAATCCCTTTCTGCAGAGTTTAAAGAAGTAAAACTAGTCAGGATGAAATAAAAAATGCTATGCCTGAGCTGCAATCTCAAATGGCTGCCATGGCAGCAAGGATGGATGAGGCAGAGCAGTGAATCAGAGATATAGAGGACAAACGGGAGAATAATGAAGCAGAAAAAAAGAGGAAGACTAAGGCAAAAGAGCATGATTTAAGAATTAGAGAAATCAGTGACTCATTAAAAAGGAACAACATCAGAGTCATAGGGGTCCCAGAACATGAAGTGAGGGAAAAAGGGGTAGAAGGGTTATGTGAGCAAATCACAGCAGAAAACTTTCCTAACCTTGGGAAAGACACAGACATCAAAATTCAGGAAGCACAGAGGACTCCCATTAATTCTACAAAAACCAACCATCAACAAGGCATAGAATAGTCAAATTCACAAAATGCTCAGTTAAGGAAAGAATCATTAAAGCAGCAAGGGACAAAAATCCTTAACCTACAAGAGAAGACAAATGAGGTTTGCAGTTGACCTATCTAGAGAAACTTGGCAAGCCAGAAATGAGTGGCAGGATATATTCAATATGTTGAATCAGAAAAATATGCAGCCAAGAATTCTTTACCGAGCAAGGCTGTCAGCCAAAATAGAAGGAGAGATAAAAAGTTTCCCAGACAAACAAAAATTAAAGGAGTTTGTGACTACTAAACCAGCCCTGCAAGAAATTTTAAAGGAGATTCTCTGAGAGGAGAAAAGATGGGGGAAAAAAAGACCCAAAGCAACAAAGACTAGAAAGGACCAGAAAACACCCCAGAAACTCCAACTCTATAAGAAATATAATGGCAATAAATTCATATCTTTGAATATTCATTCTAAATCAATAGACTAAATGCTCCAAACAAAAGACATAGGGTAACAGAATGGATAAGAAAACAAAACCCATCTATATACTGTTTACAAGAGACCCATTTTAGACCTAAAGACACTTTCGGATTGAAAGTAAGGAGATACAGAACAATCTATCATGCTAATGGTCAACAAAAGAAAGCCAGAGTAACCATACTTATATCAGACAATCTAGATTTTAAAATAAAGACTGTGACAAGAAATGAAGAAGGGCATTATATCATAATTAAGGGCTCTATCCACCAAGAAGATCTAACAATGTAAACATTTATCCTCCAAATGGGAAGCACCCAAATATATAAATCAATTAATCACAAACACAAAGAAACTCGTTGATAATAATACCATAATAGTAGGGGACTTCAACACCCCACTTACGGCAATGGACAGATCATCTAAACAGAAAATTAATAAGGAAACAATGGCTTTGCATGACAGACTGGACCAGACGGACTGAACAGTTCTATTCAGAACATTTCATCCTAAAGCAGCGGAATATAGATTCTTCTTCAGGGCACATGAAATGTTCTCTGGTATAGAGTATATACTGGGACACAAATCAGCCCTCAACAAGTACAGAAAGATTGAGATCATATCGTGCATATTTTCAGACCACAATGCTATGAAACTTGAAATCAACCACAAGAAAAAATTTGGAAAGGCAACAAATACTTGAAGACTAAAGAACATCCTCCTAAAGAATACATGGGCTAACCAAGAAGTTAAGGAAGAAATTAAAAAGTACATGGAAACCAACAAAAATGATAAGACCATAGCCCCAAACCTGTGGGACACAGCAAAGGCAGTCATAAGAGAAAGTATATAGCAATCCAGGCTTTCCTAAAGAAAGAAGAAAGATCTCCGAAAAACAACCTAACCTCACACCTCAAAGAACTGGAAAAAGAACAGCAACTAAAACCCAAAACCAGCAGAAGACAGGAAATAATAAAGATTAGAGCAGAGATCAAGGCTATCAAAACAAAACAAAACAAAACAAAAAAAACCCAAACAAACAATCAAACAGATCAACGGAACAAGAAGTTGGTTTATGAAAGAATTAACAAAATTGATAAACTGCTAGTCAGTGTGATAAAAAAGGAAAAGGAAAGGATCCAAATAAGTAAAATCAAGAATGAAAGAGGACATCACAACCAACACAGCAGAAATACAAATAACATGGTGTTGGGAGAACTGGACAGCAATATGGAGAAGAATGAAACTTGATCAATTTCTCACATCATACACAAAAATAAACTCAAAATGGATAAAGGACCTGAATGTGAGACAGGAAACCATCAAAACCCTAGAGGAGAAAGCAGGAAACAACCTCCTTGACCTCATCCACAGCAATTTTTTACTTGACACATCCACAAAGGCAAGGGAATCAAGAGCAAAAATGAACTACTCGACCTCATCAAGATAAAAAGCTTCTGCACAGCAAGGAAACAATACATAAAACTAATAGGCAACCGACAGAATGGGAAAAGATAGTTGCAAATGACATATCAGATAAAGGGCTAGTATCCAAAATCTATAAGGAACTCACCAAACCCCACACCCGAAAAATGAATAATCTAGTGAAGAAATGGGCAGAAGACATGAACAGATACTTCTCCAAAGAGGACATCCAGATGGCCAACAGACACATGAAACGATGCTCAGCGTCCCTCATCAGGGAAATACAAATCAAAACCACGCTGAGATACCACCTCACGCCAGTCAGAGTGGCTAAAATGAGCAAATCAGAGAACACGAGATGCTGGCGAGGATGTGGAGAAACGGGCACCCTCCTACACTGTTGGTGGGAATGTAAACTGGTACCAGTCCCTCTGGAAAACAGTGTGGAGGTTCCTCAAAAAATTAACAATAGAACTCCCCTATGACCCAGCAATAGCACTGCTAGGAATTGACCCAAGGGATACAGAAATGCTGAGGCATAGGAGCACATGGACCCCAATGTTCATAGCAGCACTCTCAATAATAGCCAAAACATGGAAAGAGCCTAAGTGTCCATCAATGGACGAATGGATCAAGAAGATGTGGTTTATCTATACCATGAAATACTACATGGCAATGAGAAAAAATGAAATCTGGCCTTGTGTAGCAACATGGATGGACCTTGAGGGTGTTATGCTGAGCGAAATAAGTCAGGCAGAGAAGGACAAATATCATGTTTGCACGTATAGGAGGATTAGGAGGAACTTAACAGAGGAACAAGGGGGAGAAGAAGGGGGGAAATGGTGGCGGAAAGGGAGAGAGGCAAACCATGAGAGACTCTTGAATGCTGACAAAAACTGAGGACTGATGGATGTGGGAGGGGGAGGGGGGATGGGCACGGAGAGGGGCACTTTTGGGGATGAGCACTGGGTGTTATATGGAAACCAACTTGACAATAAACTATTTGTAATAAATAAATAAATAAATAAATAAATAAATGAAATTCAAATCCCTTATTATACCAAGTTGATAGAAAAAAAAGAAATACAAATAATAATGAGAATATTATAAACAGTTATACACCAATAACATGGGCAATCTGGAAGAAATGGACTAATTCCTAGAAACATATAAACTATCAAAACTGAAAAAGGATGAAATAGAAAATTGGAATAGACCCATAACCAGTAAAGAAATCGAGTTAGTCATTCAAAAATCACCCAAAAACAAGATTCCAAGGCCAGATGGCTTTCCAGAGGAATTCTACCAAATACTTAAAGAAGAGTGAACACCTATTCTCTTGAAACTGTTACAAAAAAATAGAAATGGAAGGAAAACTTTCAAACTCTTTCTATGAAACCAGCATTACCTTGATTCCAAAACCAGACAAAGACCCCACTAGAAAGGAGAACTAGAGACCAATTTCCCTGATGAACATGGATGCAAAAATACTCAATAAGATATTAGCCAACCAGGGGCGCCTGGGTGGCTTAGTCGGTTGGGCGTCTGACTTTTGCTTAGGTCATGATCTCGCGGTTCGTGGGTTTGAGCCCTGAGTCGGGCTCTGTGCTGACTGCCAGCTCAGAGCCTGGAGCCTGTTTCAGTCTGTGACTCCCTCTCTCTCTGACCCTCCCCTGCTCACGCTGTCTCTCTCTCTCCTAGAAATAAATAAAAATATTAAAAAAAAGATATTAGCCAACCAGACCCAACAGTACATTAAAAAATTATTCACCATGGGGTGCCTGGGTAGCTTAGTCGGTTGAGCATCCGACTTTCGCTTGGGTCATGATCTCGCGGTTTGTGGGTTCGTGGGTTCGGGCCCTGCGTCGGGCTCTGTGCTGACTGCCAGCTCAGAGCCTGGAGCCTGTTTCGGAGTCTGTGACTCCCTCTCTCTCTGACCCTCCCCCTGCTCATGCTGTCTCTCTCTCTCTCTCCTAGAAATAAATAAAACATTTAAAAAATATTATTCACCATGACCAAGCGGGATTTATACCTGGGATCCAGTGCTCGCTCAATATCTGCAAACATAATCAGTGTGAATCATGACATCAATAAAAGAAAGGACAAGAACCACATGATCCTCTCAATAGATGCAGAGAAAACATTTGACAAAATATAGCATCATTTCTTGATAAAAACCCAGAAGAAAGTAGGGATGGAAGGAACAAACCTCAAGATCATAAAAGCCATATATGAAAGACCCAACACTAATATCATCCTCAATGGGGAAAAACTGAGAACTTTCACCCTAAGGTCAAGAACGAGACAGCGATGCCCACTCTCGCCACGGTTATTCAACATAGTATTGAACATCTTAGCCTCAATCAGACAATACAAAGAAACAAAAGGCATCCAAACTGGCCAGGACGAGGTCAAACTTTCACTCTTCACAGATGACATGATACTCTATATGGAAAACCCAAAAGATTCCACCAAAAAACTTTGAGAACTGATCCATGAATTCAGCAAAATGGCAGGATATAAAATCAATGCACAGAAATCGGTTGCATTTCTATAGACCAACAATGAAGCAACAGAAAGAGAAATCAAGGAATCGAAGCCATTTACAACTGCACCAAAACTCATAAAATACCTAGGAATAAATATAACCAAAGAGGTGAATAAAACATATACACTGAAAACCATAGAAAATTTATGAAAGAAATTGAAGAAGACACACACACACACAAAGGGAAAAATATTCCATGCTCCTGGATAGGAAGAACATATATTGTTAAAATGTCAATACTATCCAAAGCAATCTACATATTCAATGCAATACCTGCCAAAATGACACCAGCATTCTTCACAGAGCTTGAAAAAATTACCCTAAAAATTTGCATGGAACCAGAAAAGGCCCCAAATAGGCAAAGCAATCTTGAAAAAGAAAAACTAAGCAGGAAGCAACACAATCCTGGACTTCAAGCTGTATTACAAAGCTGTGATCATCAAAACAGTATGGTACTAGCACAAAAACAGACACATAGATCAATGAAACAGAATAGAGAACCCACAAATGGACCCACAAACATATGACCAACTAATCTTTGACCAAACAGGAAAGACTATCCGATGGAATAAAGACATTCTCTTCAGGAAGTAATGTTGGGAAAACTGGACAGCGACATGCAGAAAAATGAACCTGGACCACTTTCTTACACCATACTCAAATATAAACTCAAAATGGATGAAAGACCTAAACATAAGACAGGAAGCCATTAAAGTCCTCAAGAAGAAAGCAGGCAAAAACCTCTTTGACGTTGGCAGCAGCAAAGTCTCAGGAGGCAAGGTAAACAAAAGCAAAAATGAACTATTGGGACCTCATCAAAATAAAAAGCTTCTGCCCAGTGAAGGAAACAATCAGCAAAACTAAAAGACAGCTGATGGAATGGGAGAAGCATTTGCAAATGACATATCAGATAAAAGGTTAGTATCCAAAATCTATAAAGAACTTATCAAACTTATCACCCAAAAAACAAATAATCCAGTGAAGAAAAGAGCAAAAGACAGGAACGGACACTTCTCCAAAGTGCCCAAAGACGACTTCCAGATCACCAAATGACACATGAAAAAATGCTCAACATCACTCATCATCAGGGAAATACAAATCAAAACCACTGAGATACCACCTCACACATGTCAGAATGGCTAACATTAACAACTCAGACAACAGACGTTGGTGAGGATGCAGGGAAAGAGGATCTCTTTTGCACTGCTGGTGAGAATGCAAACTGGTGCAGCCACTCTGGAAAACAATATGGAGGTTCCTTAAATAATTAAAACTAGAACTACCCTATGACCCAGCAATTGCACTACTAGGTATGTATCCAAGGGATACCGATATGCTGGTTTGAAGGGGCATATGCACCCCAATGTTTATAGCAGTCCTATCAACAATAACCAAAGTATGGATAGAGCCCAAATATCCATAAATGAATGAATGGATAAAGAAGACGCAGTACACACACACACACGCGCGCACACACACACACACACACACACACACACACACACACACAAAATGCAGTGTTAGTCAGCAATCAAAAAGAATGAAATCGTGCCATTTGCAACTATGTGGATAGAACTAGAGGGTATTATGCTAAGTGAAATTATTCAGAGGAAGATAAATATCATAGGACTTCACTCCTATGAGGACTTTAAGATAGAAAACACATGAACATAAGGGAAAGGCGGCAAAAATAATACAAAAAAACAGAGAAGGGGACAAAACATGAGAGACTTAAATATGGAGAACAAAGAGCATAGGATGTGCGGGCGGATGAGCTAAAAGGTGAGGGGCATTAAGGAATCTACTCCTGAAATCATTGTTGCAGTGTATGCTAACTAACTCGGACATAAATTAAAAAAGAAAATTAAAAAAAAAAAAGAAAACATATGAACACAGGGGAATGGAAGGAAAAAGAAGATAAAAAGGGAGGGAAATTCTAAGACACTTTTTTAAGAAAGTATTTATTTTTGAGAGTGCACAAGTGGGGGAGGGACAGAGAGAGAAGCGGACAGAGATTGCTAAGCAGGTTCTGCAATGACAGAAGTGAGCCCAACCTGGGGCTCAAACTCACAAACCACAAGATCATGACCTGAGCTGAAGTCAGATGCTCGACCAATTGAGCTACCCAGGCACCCACATAAGTGACTCTTTAAATAGAGAGAGCAAACTGAGTGTTGCTGGAGGGGGGGAATGGGCTAAAAGGGTGATGAGCATTGTTGGAATGAGTGTTGGGTGTTATATGTGAGTGATGAATCACTAAATACTACTCCTGAAGTCACCAATACACTATATGTTAACTTGGATTTAAAGATTTTAAAAATTAAAAGTACAAAACATGAGCCACAAGAGAAGTGGGCAGTAGTGATGAACGAGCAGTTCAAAGAGCAAATGCAAGTACCCAACCATCACATGAAGAGGCATTCAACCTAATTAGCCATCAGAGAAATGCAAATTTAAGCAAATTAACTTTTCTACCTATTAAATTGCCAAAACCTGAAATACAGTACTTTCATGCATGGCTGGTCATCAATTGCTAGAACCACTCTGGAGACCATGTTATGTGCCTACCTAGGATGGAGCCATTCTATTTTTCACAGTCTTCCCTGGAAGAACATTTGCCTGCATCACCCAGAGAGCCTGAAACACAGTGTTCATCGTATCTCATAGAAAAGTGAGTTAGAGGACAACCAAAATATCCAATGCTGGGTGAAGGGCTGGATAAGCCTTGTTGTATCTGTACCATCATCTACAGCATAGCAGTTGCAAAGAAGGAAATTAAGCATACTGGTATACCTCAGATGCAAGTGGTGAAAGAAATTTAACGATACATTCAGGATGGTACTGTGGACAACAGGATCCTGTGGATTTTTGCCCACAGGAAGATGTCTGGAAAGGCACACACATAACCAGGGACATAGAAGGGGAAAGGGGGAGGTCTGGATGGTGGCTAGTGGTCAGAGAGGACTTTGGTGCAGAGAGAACTTTAGCACATCCAGGTTGTAAAGAATGCAGTTGTCAAAAAGGATTAAGAACTCACACTTGGTAAGGAGATTTAAGATCTTGAATTTCATATTCAAGTCTCAATTCCACTTCTAAACGGGTGATCTCTGGATGAGCCATTTATATCGCTGAGTCTATCACTACTATATACATAGAAAGGGCATTCCAGGCCACCCTGTCTCCTTTCTGGTCACTTTGAGTCAGACACAATATAAGCAGAAGTTCTCTGAAAGCTATAAAAAAACTCAACGCACAGAACAGTTGACTCCCTCCCAAACACATGCCAGGATAATGTGTATACCCACTGAGTAATTAAAGACACAGTTAAATAGTTTTCCCCCTAAAAATTTCCTAGGACTTCAATACCTTAGAACATATTCT
>JAESUZ010004167.1:0-37469 GCA_017311185.1 Proteles cristata cristata
GATCAGATATTCTTTAAGGTAGTGGATCTCAAAAGGAGGCAGTTTTGTCCTCCAAGAGACATGTCGTAAAATCTGGAAACCTTTCAGGTTGTCACAATAGGTGGAGTGCAGTTAGTGATTCTAGTAGGTAGAGGCCAGGTATGTTGCTAAACAAGTACAGTACCCTGGACAGCCCCCTACAAGAAAAAATTACCTGCCCCCACCTATCAGTGGTGCTGAGATTGAGAAACCTTGATCTAAGTTCTTATGTGTCTCTAAAATTCAGTCAACTAACTTGATCTTAGCTAAAGTATGTCAGATCATGATTTCAATGTCATCAATGCATTTCACTTCTATGAGAAATTAGTTAACTCAGTCAGATTGGTTGGTGCCCACTGGTCTCTTTATGAACAATTAATCGTTACCTAGGGTAGACTACTTCTGCATGGACACACAGCCTTTTTAACCTAACATTCAGCAATGGGCTTGCTACTCTAGAAAATACTCTTTTTAAAAATGCAGAACAGAGAATAGACATAACCTAGTGAAAGCAAATACAATGGCAATTTATTTTACATAAAGTGGCATAGGCTAATTAAAGCATGTCACGTGCCCTTTTATGACACACAGTAATTGTAGACAGTTTAATTAAAAAGCTATATGAGCAGTGTGCACTTTTGGCTTTTTATCTTTATCTTGGTAACCAAGAGAAACTAATTTAATACTCTTAATTTACTGTTCTTAATAGAGGTTTCCAATCACAGTTGCCATGTTATAGTTTTATAGAACAGTGAACACATTAAAAGTAGCTGTGATTAGAAGTTCATTTGTTATATTTACCAAAACTTCCTACTTCAATTTTTTTAACTTAATATATATTGTGGTCACTGTGAATTGCATGTGTTTAATGTGCCATTAAAACACCCTCAAATTAAATTAATATGACACTATCTACTTCCATATTTTATCCATTTTAAAGTTTAATTGCTTTATAATGAAGCATAATGTAGAGCCAAATATGGGAGCAAATTCAGAAGCATTAGAATTCCATGATGGAATTATTTGTACAAAACTATACAAAGAATTTCTTTCTATGAAACCCTCATCCTGGAAGAAAGAGACATATGGAGGAACAAAGTGTTTGGGAATAATAACAAAGTATATGAGGGTGGACCAAGAAAAACAAGAGAAAGACATAAATCTGGATTCCAAAGGTAGAGATGTGGTTTTGAAGGCTTTACCCTTGTTTGCAGGTTCAGAAAAGGAATGTAAATAAAACAAAACACACCTAGAGGGCTGTAAAATGATTCCATGGTAGGATGGATTAGGGTAAAACACTGCTTCACTGTAACAGCAGAACAACACTATAACAAGCTCTCAAGGGACACATGGAAAACTGCTCGCTGGCCCTGTGTTTAATACTGGAATGGTAAGCCTTTGGAAATTAAGACTAGGATATCATGTTTTATGTATCTTCCTCAATCTGCTACTTGATGTTTTATCATTCTATTTCTTTATAATCAGCCAGAGTTTGTGAACTGTACCTTGAAGATCAAGAATTGGAAATGCAGAGTTAAGTTTCTATAAGGTAGAAAGATAAAGCAGTGCTATCATCTGAATGTTTGTGTCCCCACCTTCCCTCCCCCCTTCATATGTTGAAATCCTAACTTCCCAAGTGATGGTTTAGGAGGTGGGGCCTTGAAGAGGTAATTAGGCCATGAGGGTGGAACCCTTGTGAATGGGTTAAGTACTTAGAGAAGAGATCCCACCAAGGTCCCAGGCCCATTCCATCATGTGAAGATATAGCCAAAAGTCTGCTAACTGGAAGAGAGCCCTCACCCAGCCATGCTGACTCCCTGAGCTTGTACTTGCCAACCTTCAGAACTACGAAAAATAAAAATCTATTGTTCATAAGCTACCCAGTCTGTGTTAGTTTCTTAGAGCAGCCCAAATGGGCAAAGACAAGCAGTATTCAAACTATGTATTTTTTTTCCTCCTATTTCTGATGACCCTTGGGAAAAATAGCCTGCAAATTCTCATGAACGATACCTGGCACACTGATTTTGTATGTCAATACCTTCACTACTCCAGATAATTTTTGCGTGAAAATACATGTGTTTTAAGTAAATGGTTAGCTATCTAGCTATTCTTTAATAAAAGAAAAACATGGTAAATCTGTTTATGGAGTGTACATCAAGTCTGGAGATATAGAAAAGTATATAGAATATAATCAATGACACCTTCACTCTGTAAAATTATAAAATAATGCCATCTGTGTTTCCAGACTTTATGCCTACTGATATAGAACAATCTCTAAGATATATTATAGTTAGGAGGAAAGAAAATTGCAAAAACAATTATGTAGTACTATATTTTTACATTTGTATAAGTCAAATGCATATGTCTGCCCATATAGAATGAACTCATAATAAAGTATATGATGGTAGGGATGAGAGAGGGTATTGAAGAAAAGTCAAGAGAGAACTTTAACTGGATGTTTGCAATTTTTACAGTGTGAAAATGGGTACAAAGCATCACTTCAGATCGGTAACAAATCATCCGCAAACACTTCATAGTGCCCTGGTGTTCCAGTCACTATGCATCCAAAGATGAACTAGTTTTAGGTAAAGGATCCTGGGCCAATTGTCAGGGATCTAGGTTCTAATCTTCTCATGCACCACCTCAGGGACCCTGAACTAGTCACAGCTTCCTAAGCTGCAGGCTCCCCATTCATAAAATGACAACCTCTAAGGTCCTGTCCTGTTTTATTATTTTGATTATTTGTCAACTGATCAGAAGCCACATAAAAGCATGCACCAACTCATTGGACCTATGTTGGCTCTTAAAACTTTTCATGGCTGTGTCATAATACATTCTTAAGAAAGGAAAACCCAACACTACTGGTACAACAGTTTCTGAGGAGACATGGACAAAGTTATATAAACAGTGTTTATCACAAAGGCCACATTACAGCTGAAAACAGAACCAATGATCTCATTTAAACAGACACAGACCCCACAGGTTTAATCTGTCTTTGAAAATAGTCTTGTTTGTATTTTCAAATTATCATCCCATTCCTCAAACCTCTATCACTTAATTAGCTAGTCCTTTTGTTTTTTCACTGACTTTAACATATCCACAATGGTAATCATTCACATTTAGAAACATTATGTATATCCTTTAAGAGATCTGTATTAGTTATAGAATGCTGTGTAACAAATCACCCCAAAGTTGAATGACTTAAAAGCAACAAACATTATCTTGAAGTGCCTGCAGTTTAGGACTTTGAGAGTGGCTTGGCTGGGTAGTCCTGGCTGGTTCAGGGTCTCTCATGAGATCCTGAATCTTTCCTCCAACCTCACGGAGACCAGTATAAACGGTTTAATGTAAATAAGTTTCTTGGAAATCTATTTTCCCAATGGTAGGTATACCATTAAATAATTTTAATCCAATCATCATAGACATTGTAGTATATATTTTCCCTGAATATAGTGTCAGATGTAGGCCTCATAATAACCATATGAACCCATTTTTCAGATGAAGAAACTGAAGTTTGGAGAAGTGTCTTGCCTCCATCATGTAGCTATGGGGATGTAGAATCAGGATATGAGAACAAACTTACCTAACACTCCAAATGTGCTTTCTGTACAAGATCAGAACTTCCAGAGAAAATAGAATTTTTAAAAATAAAGAAGGAGAGGAAGAAATAGGAATATTTGTTAATTAGGTCCTTATTGGATAACATGAATGTTTATGTACATTATCACAGTTAATCAAGTGCATTCTCTTGTTTAATCAAGTATGTTTACAATCACTAGTCCAGAAATCTCTCTCCATTGGTAAAAATAACATTTGAAAGATTTTGGAAATAATAATAAACTCATGTCACCAGGACTGCCAACATTCTCTCACCCATGAGTGAGCACTGAGCTCCAAAGGGGAAGCCATTATATTTAGTCTTCATATCTTTTGCTTCACTTTTCTACGTTATTTTCTACCTAAGTACTTTTCTATTTCATTTCTTGTCTTTCTGTAGAACAAATATCAAATATATGTTATGCCTGTTGATAAAATGACTACAGTGAGAAGAAGTTGCAAATATTTTATTTCTTCTCAGCTTCAGCATTTTGAGGCATTTATTTCTAACTGTGGGTATTCAGAAAAGAGCAAGAAGAGAACTCAGGGGAAGATACATCATGCAGGATCCAAGACTTTAAATATTTATGTGAAAAAGAAGATTAAACTTATTTAATTTCAGGTAGTATTTTCAACACTGAAAGGCAGATATCAGAGAAAGAAGACACACTGGAAACATAATTTATGTAAAACTATACTAAGGTGGGTTATTTGTGTGACTCCCACTGCACTTTTAAATATATTTCAAGTAAAACTAGGCACATTTTCTTTGATCACAACATTAAACATTAAGCTGACAGTGTAGTAGAAATAATTCAACATTTGGAGTCTGAAATAATGTCAGGTTCTGGTTTTACCATTACTGGTTCTATAACTTTGGACAGTCTGTCTATGACTCAGTTTCCCTGTAAAATGGGAGTAATAATAATACCAATTTTTCCTGGTTGGGGTAAAGGTTAGAACTAATGTAGAAAGTCTGCCTAAGACAAAGCTCAGGAAGTAGGCTTTAATCAATCTTAGTTCACTTTTGTTTAATGGCTTATAGAAAATGTGCTATTTTAGGAGTGCTATAGAGAAATGTTCCCTCACTTTTTCCTAATACTCAGTTCTTAGATCTCCAATACTTGGACCTCCAACTGCTCTCTGGTCAATTTACCTACACCCAGGAAGTGCTGAAGCCCAAAGTTGCTTTGAGGAACATGTCTCCCTTCTTCATACGTGTGAAGTTTCCTGATGTCAAGTGGGCTTGCTTCAATTATGATTCTACCAATTTTAGATTTTTATTTTCTCAAGTATGGGCCAGATTCTCAAAATGAGATCCCACTTAAAAATACTAAGATATTCACTTTAGCTAGCTGGATAAAATGGATATATGTGTGTGTGTGCTTCCAAACCTTGCTGAATATAAAGTTGATCTCTAAGAAAAATCCTTTTAAACTTTACAGATATAAGATTTTATTTGCTCAAAGCCAGAAAAATACCCCCTAAGAATATTTAACTACTTCTTAATCAGGTTTTGAAATTCTTTTGTATAAACAGCTGCCAAAAATCAATGATATGTTGATAGACCTTTATGGACTAATATTTATATTACTTGTATGTGCTCAATCGTGAATTGTAAGGAAATGGAAAGATAAACATTCCACTTCCCCCCAAACTTAGAAAAGACTGATTATTGCAAGTCAATAGAGACTAGTTGATTTTAGCAGTAGGAAACTATAAAATCTGGCTTGCTTGAAGATACAAAATTTGAGGTACTTAAAAGGAATTCACTTTCCCAGTTGTCAGCAGGAATTCATCAATCTGTGGGGACTCAGCTTAGTTACACACAGAATTATATTTCAAACTCTTTGCTTATTAAGTATAGAAAGACCCTTTTTATAAGGAGTAAGTGCTTTTTGGCTTTTCCCCAAATCCTACCTTCATGGACTTTTCTTGAAGTTTTGGAGCTTGAAAGTTCTATTATGGTCTGCCCACCTCTTTCTTCCTACAAACCAATGTGGAGAGTACACTTCAACAGGGAGTTAACCCTGAAACATCCACACTTCCTAAACCTTCATTACCCAAGACTCAAACCAGCCTGAACACTATCACACTCCTGAGGGCTCTGTACAATGTGGCTCTGAATATTCTCCTCATATCCTCCTGCATTCTCTGTGGTGATAATGGATCCCTCTGTTTATTTCTGTAATGGCAGCACAATTCAGACTAATCTCTTTAAATCAGAAATTTGGATCTTAGACTTTGGATCTCAGACTTTCATCTGAGTCTTGCACCTAAGAGCAGGAGGTGATAATTGAAATGGCCAAAATGAATCAACTATGAAGAAAAATCAAATGAAGACATGGCAATACAAATGGGGTCTAAATTACAAAGTAATAAAAACTGATAAGCCGGACTTCATTAAAATTAAAACACCTCTGCTCTGCCAAATTTGAGCATTAGAAGGGAAGCCACAGACTGGGAGAAAATATATGCAAAAGACACCTTTGATTCAAGACTGTTACCCCAAATGACAAAGGCCTCTGAAAATTTGCCAATAAGAAAACAAACACCCACTTAAAAAATGAGCCAAAGACCTTAAGAGAGAGCTCAACAAAGAAGATATACAGGCAGCAAATAAGGATAGAAAAAGATGTTCCATACCATATGTCATTAGTGAAATACAAATGAAAACAACAGTCAGATACCATTACACACGTATTATAATGGCTGCAATCCAGAAGACCAACAGCAGCAAATGCTGGCAAAGATGTTCTGCACAACATAGCTTTCTCTCAATTTTATTATAAACCTAAAACTGCTCTAAAAAATAAAGTCATAAAAAAAAGTTCCACAATCAGGGCACCTGGGTGGTGCAGTCGGCTAAGTGGCTGACTCTTGATTTTGGCTCAGGTCATGATCTCACAGTTCGTGGGTTCGAGCCTCGCTTTAGGCTCCATGCTGACAGTGCGGAGCCTGCTTGGGATTCTCTCTCTCTTTCTCTCTCTCTCTCTCTCTCTCTCTCTCTGTCCCTCCCCTGCTTACTCTTTATCCCTTTCTCTCTTAAAATAAACATTTTTTTTTAAAAAACATCACACAAAAGAATTGAAGTTCTTGCTAGTCCTTAATGTTTGTTACCTTTGTTGGAAGGGAAATTTCTGAAGGTATCATTCATAGATGCAACATCCACATTCCAACACGATGGCTGACGTATAAAAGGGACTGAAGTGAACTGAAATTCTTCTTATCCAAATCGAATGCCTTTTCTAGAAAGAAAAACTGACCAAAGTTCATGGAAATCTAAGTGCAAATCTAACTTCTATTTTGGTACCAGAGCAGGCCATGTGTTCTGGCTGAGCTTCCTGCCAAACACAACCCAAACTACCAGGTAAAATAGAAAAAGCAATCTTCTGAAAAACACTGCCAAGCTGATAAAATAGGAACAAAAGATCAAGCCAAATTTAAGTGAAGGCTAGAACAAGATAATTAATCTGAGCGTGGAAGCCAATTTTTCCCTGAGGGTATTCATTGAATTTGACTTTAACTTTTCAAAATCTTGGATCAGGATACAAAGGGAAAAGTTCAGGCCTGCCAGAGGCTGTATAGACTAATAGGAATCTTCATCTCCCACATCTACCACAGAGCTATGCCATTAGGCTGAGTGAAACTGGGGTTAAAACTGCCCATACTGTATTCACCCTCAGGAGGTGTGAGGAAAGCTGCTGCATGCATGATGCATGCATGATGCTGCATGCATGATGCATGCAAAACATGACATCTTGCACTCTCAAATGTTTATAGGAAGGAAGGATTCTCATTTCACACACACTTTTTCAGAAGACAGAAAAAAGGAAAACTTCCCAACTAAGTGTTGGGCTACCAAATCCTGATCCAGAAACATGAGGAGAAAAGTACAAGACTAACTAAAAAAAAAAAAAAAAAAGATTTCTTTATTCTGAGAAAGAAGAGACCGAGATAGAGAGGGAAAGAGTGGGGGGGGAGGAGGGTGTGCGCATGCACATGCATGTGAGCAGGGGAGGGGAAGAAAGAGACAGAGAGAATCTCAAACAGGCTTTGAGCTGTCAGTCCAGAGCCTGACACTGAGCTCGACATGGGGCTCCATCTCACAAACTGGGAGATGTGACCTGAGCCAAAATCAAGAGTTGGACACTTAGGGACGCCTGGGTGGCTCAGTCAGCTAAGCGTCTGCCTTCGGCTCATGGTTCGAGGGCTCGAGCCCCACGTTGGGCTCTGTGGTGACAGCTAGCTCAGAGCCTGGAGCCTGCTTCAGATTCTGTGTCTCTCTCTGACCCTCCCCTGCTCAATGCTGCCTCTCTCTCTCAGAAGTAAACATTAAAAAAATTAAAAAACAAAGAGTTGGACATTTAATTGACTAAGCCACCCAGGTACCCCAAGAAGACCAACTTATATGCCAATCTCACTGATGAACATAGATGAAAAAATAGACATGATAACAGTTCCCTTAATATGCAATATATAAAAAGAGATATATTCATGGAGCCAGTAAATTTAGCATTAGAAAGTCTGCTAATATAAATTATTACATTATTCTAAGATGGAAAATTCATAAAGTCATTTCAATAAAAGAAAGCATTTGACAAAATGTAACATATATGCAGGATAAAAAAAGGGAGAAAAACATTCTACACTTATATTTTTGTTAAG
Source organism: Proteles cristata cristata (assembly GCA_017311185.1). Taxonomy (NCBI): domain Eukaryota; kingdom Metazoa; phylum Chordata; class Mammalia; order Carnivora; family Hyaenidae; genus Proteles; species Proteles cristata. The sequence goes on from JAESUZ010004167.1 coordinate 8,284, forward strand.
GGATAAATCTCATGTTAAGTGTTCTATACACCATAAAATTAAAAGAGAAGAAAAACATCCTGCTGGAAACCTAGGAGTAGAAAGAAAATTCTTTAATCTGCAAAAGAGTGATACTTTGAAATGTTTCCATTTGAAATGATGATGCTCTACATGGCTACTCAACATGGAACTGATGGTCCTCACCTTCACAATAAAGCCTTTAAGGGGCACCTGGGTGGCTCAGTCGGTTGAGCGTCTGACTTCGGCTCAGGTCATGGTCTCATGGTTTGTGGGTTTGAGCCCCGCATCAGGCTCTGTGCTAACAGCTCAGAGCCTGGATCCTGTTTCAGATTCTGTGCCTCCCTCTCTCTCTGATCCTCCCCTACTCATGCTGTCTCTATCTCTCTCTCTCAAAAATAAATATTTAAAAAAACCAATAAATGGAGATGCATTTTCATGAATTGAAAAACTCAGTATTGTCAGTATATTAATTCTACCCAAATTGCTTATAGAGTTAATGGAATTCCAGTCATTTTTTGGTGGAAATGTGAAAAGTTTATTCTAAAATTTATATGAAGAAAAATAGTAAGGAAATTCAAAATTATCCTAGAGAAGAACAAGGTGCAGAAATTCCCTGATTAGATATTAAGGCTTATTATAATGCTATATTAATCAAGAATGTGTGGGATTGGTGCTTGGAAAGGAAGCCAAATAGAATAGAATAGAGAACATAGAAAAAGACCAACTCCTATATGGTTATTTGATACGTGGAAAAAAAAAAAAAGACACAGAATAATGCTGATCATCCCGGCACACTGATTTGAACTATATTAAAATTTTAAAAATTCTTGAAAACAAAAAAAAAAAGGAATATCGGCTGATCAGAATGGACTCAAGAATATTTCTGGCTTAATTTGAAATACATGGACTAAAAAAATAAAAATTGGGGGGAGTGCGTGGGTGGCTCAGTTCCTTAAGCATCCAACTCTTGTTTTCGGCTCAGGTCATGATCTCACGGTTATGAGATCGAGCCCCATGTCAGGCACTGTGCCGACAGCATGGAGCCAACTTGGGATTCTCTCTCTCCCCCTCTCTCTGACCATCCCCTGCTTTTGTACATTCTCTCTTTCTCAAAATAAACTTAAAAACTACAAAAATTAGAAACAAGACGCAGATATCCTTTCTCACTGCTCCTATTCAACATTGTTCCATAAATCCTAGCTAGTTCAGTAAAGCAAGAAAAATAAATAAAAGTATATTGTTTGGAAAAAAAATATCTCTACCTGCAAGTGACATGACTGTCTACATATAAAACATGAAAAACAAAACACCACAACTTCTAGAACCTTAAGCAAACTTAGGTGCTTGGAAATAAGGTCAATGTATACTAGTCAAGGGCTTTCTTACATGTCAGCAATAAAATAAGTTTTAAATTAAGAAATGGGTAAGAGCACAAAAATATGAAGTTCTTGGGTATAAATCTAACAAGGTGTATTCAGGATATGTATGTGAAATCTGAAAAACACTGATGAAAGAAACCAATGATACAAATAATGAGAGAAACAATCTATGTTCATGGATTGGAAGACTTAACATTGTTAAAATGCCACTTGCTCCCAATGTGATCTGAACAGTTAATGTAATCTCAATAAAAATCTCAGTAATCTTCTCTTATAAAAGGAAATCTACAAACTGATTCTGAAATTTAATGGAGAAGGCAAAATTACTAGAATAGACAAAACAATTCTCAAAAGAACGAAGCTAGAGGACTCCCAATTTATGATACAGTATAAAGCTACAGTAACCAAGGCAATGTATTATTGGAAAAAGCATAAATCATTTCCAGGTACCAAAATATGTATTAACTTTTAGTTTCTGTGAAACAAGGTACCACAAACTTAACAGCTTAAAATGACATCCATTTATTATTAGCTCATGTTCTTTTAGTCAAACAAAAGTCCAGACACTGAATGGCTTGTCTTCTGCTCACAATCACATGAAACTAAAATCAAGATATTGGTCCGGGTGTGTTCTTATCTGGGGCACAGAATAATCTTCTAAGCTTATCAGGTTGTGGTCAAACTCAGTTTCTTGTACTTTAAGACTGGATCTCTGTTTCCTTGCTGGCTGTCAGCTGGTGGCCCTTCTCAGCTCCTAGAGGCTGCCTACATTCCTTGCTGTGTGTCCCCTCCATCTTCAAAACCAACAACAGACTCTCCCTTATGTTAAATCCCTCACTTTTTAAATCTCATTTACCAGCATGAGCCCCATCCCTTTTAAGGGTTCAATTAATAAGGTAACATCCAGTTATGAACTGAATTGTGTCCCCTGCATCCCTCCTCGGAATTCTTATGTGGAGGCTTCACCTCCCAATGTGATTTATTTGGAGATAAGACCTCTAATGAGGTGATTAAGGTTAAATGATTCCTAAGGATGGAGTCTTAATCCAACAGAAATGTAAAAAGAGGAAGAGCCATCAGAAGAGTATACCTCAGAGGAACAAGGTTGTGTGAAACCACAGTGAGAAGGTGATCATCTGCAAGCTAGGAGGAGAGGCCCTGATGGAAAGCAACCCCGGTGGCAAGCTGATCATGAATTTCTAGCCTCCAGAACTGTCCATTTCTGTTGTTTAAACTACCTGGTCAGTGGTATTCTGTTATGGAAGCCTGAGCAGACTGATACATCTGCCAAGAATAATCTTAGCATGAGCTAAGATAACCCCATCACAGAAGTGACAGCTCACTCTAGTCACAAGTCTCTCCTCAAGGCCTGCAAATTATAGGAGGGTGCAAATGGTATTAGTCTGTCTACTACAGCAGCTTCATCTATTACATCTAAAAAAACAACCTGGAAACAATTCAAATGTCCATTGATAGGAGACTGAATAAAGTGTGGTATAGCCATACAACAAGTTACTACTCAGCTGAGTGAAAGAATATAACCTTCTCAAAAGATGATATATATTGTATGAGTCTCTCTCTATATAATGACTATACATTATATATTTCCCTATGTACTATATATTATTATATAAAGGGTTATATATTATACATTAACATGTACATATCATACAATGTATACAATTTATACAATCAAATAATATATGGTATACAATATTATAGAAAAATATATCATCAAACAATGTATAATTAACTAAACATATATATCACATATGGCATTCAGAAAAAGGCAAAGCTGTAGGGATGGAGAACACATCAGTGGTTTCCAGGGGCTTGAGACTCCAACTGGCTGCCTGAAGGAGTTTTCTGTGGGGATAAGACAGTTTTTGATTCTGACTGTGAAGGTAGTTATACAAATCTACACATGTGGTAAGATTCACAGAACTGTACAACAATGATTTGCAAGTGTACTGCATGATAATTTAATAATAAGGAAAACAATTTACCTCTAAGGATATCTTATAAATTCCACGAAGTTCTAAAATAAGAATTTTTTAACTTTTAAATTTATTGATAATAAAAAGCAAAACTTTATAGCTACAGTCAGGGCACTTGGATAATTAAAATTCAGACAAATATTCAGTGACATAAAGCCACTAGATTAATAATTTAAATGTCTTTTTTGGCCACACAATGCTACGTTTTCAGATGAATTTCTTAGACACTGCAGCCATTCCAAGCCACATGAAAACGTGGCCAACTTCATCACTCAAGAAAGGGACTGACTTGTAGCAAGTTTTAATGAATCACACCTCGAACTCCTTGTTGCAATGTGTTAATCCACCAAAGCATTCATGCTGTTGCCCATTTCTCTGCTACTTTCATCATCACATATAGGCTCTATATAAAGATGCATTTTATTTCAAAGCTAGTATCAGACTGATAACTCGATGTGACATGTTGCTATAAAATCAAGAAAGGCATCACAAACAATTACTCCAGCTGATGTGTTAATAGGGAAATGAACTCTGCCAGCAACATAAAATAAGAAACACAATGCATTTTGAGCAACTGAAAGCATCTGGTCTCTAATTCACTTGTATCTACCTTGTTGCACAGGACCTCTGGCCAGAGACCAGGGAGCCACCACTACTCTAATTGTAAGGCTCTCAGTCTATCTCTGTAATAAAGAGCAGAGCACTGGAGGAATCTGCACAGTCTTCCACATATACCTTTCTTCCTAGATGCCATGTAGATAAAGAAGAGGGCTTTTTGGTGAGGGGAAAAGCTGCTACACCATATGTGAATGAGGTAGGAACTGTCAATACAGGCCTTTGGAAAGAAGGAAGCCTAAATATAATAACCAATTTGTCACTTGGAAGATTTCCCAAGATATTTAAAGCACCACTTGAAATTTAAAAGCTGCCACGTCCTGCATTTCCCCCCTGAAAATCTGTCAGATAAGAAGTGCTTGCACCTGGAGGAGCTGGTCAGCATAGGAACACGGGGGGAGAGTCAGGAAATGGCAACAAGACTCAGAGATATACTGGATAAGGGGCTGGGCCATGCCTTAGAGTAATGACAGGTCTTTCTTACTTGGTCCTGAATTATCTATTTTGTCTATTTCCATTGATCAAATAATGGTGTCCTTGCAAAAATTCACTCCACCTGTTGCTCTTTGATCCTAGTAGAAGAGATGTATCTCAACATGGATCTTCATGTCTGAGGCAGAGGACACCAACATTTTCCCAGAGTAAATCAAGAGAATATATTGAATTCAGAGGAGATTCTCTCCATGGTATATGGAGTATACCATATTCTGGAGCATTGAGCATAATTGGCCTGGGGTGGAGTATGTAAATAATACATTAAGCGGGAAATGAGAATTGGCCATTTTACTATTAGAAACATAGTGAGATTTTTTTCTCTATATGAAAGCTTTTCATGACAGATGAGAATCAATCATCTGATCAAATGCCTTTTCTGCCTTTTGAAATAGCACAGTACTCATGCATTTTCCCTTCTTCCTCTTTGTAAATGCAAATCATTGTTACACATTTTATTGTTGGTTGAGAGAAGCTATGACTCTGGCTTCAAAGTGAGCAGGACACTCTGTACAGAGGTTCATTTAGAAGTATAGCATATTAGTACATATATTATACATGCTAATTATATATATTGTATACCACACATATAGTAGCATATAGTACGTGTAGTACATTCTCTGATCTACAACTTAACCCCATACAAGTTTTTTAAAAGTATTTTAAATCCAACACTTTGCAGGTAGCATTTTAATTCACCACAATGAAGGGTGATTTTTTTTTCAAAGTATTTGAACTGAGAAATCTGTACGTGAGCCGCATCAATCTTCTGAACTCTTTCCCCAGTCTTTCCAACCAAAAGCAGTAGTTTCCCCCCTAAAATTCCGAGATGAATTCACACCCATACATGCACCTGTATATATTGTGTTACATTAATACTTCCCGAATTTAAATACTGCCCAAAAGGGAAGGTTTAGTTGCTTAATAATTCATTCTTACTTCTAGCCTTGATTGGGATGAAAAGGAAAGAAAGAAGGGAGGAGGAAGAAGGAAAGGAATGTAGAATTAGGAAAAGTTGACTGAAAAAAAAAAAAAAAGAAGTCTGAGAAAGAGGCAACGTGAAAGGATTTCCCCCTTTGGCCTGGAGAATCTATCACAGTGTTGCTGGTAAAGTCTTGCATGAGAGATTTCTGGATGATGTGGCTGGAAAAGTCCTGAGGTAGCAATGCTGCTTCCATGTGGTCACCTTCACACTTAATCCAGGTGCACACGGCCCTCAGGAGCCTCCTCCAATGACATGACAATAAGAATGTAGTGGTGTCTGTCTTTGGATTTTGTGATTTTTTTTTTTTTTGCCATTTTCTTTGTGCTAGTCTATACATTCTACAAGGTGGAAATTATTCAAATATTAAATACTTTGAAAATGATCATTCACAATTTTTTTAGGTGTTATCACTGACCCAGCTTTCTTTGGGTCCAAGAAGGGCTCATCATTTAATGAGTTAACTCCTTAGAATTGTTAGTACCTTAAAAAGATAACACTGATATCTCATGACTATATAAACAATATTATCAGGGAACTCAGATAAGCTAAAAGAGTAAAAACAAATTTAAAGGATGAAACTGTAACCCCATCACTCCATCATCCATAGTTAATGTTAATATTTTATGTACTTTAATCTTTTAATTATAGAATGAACGATCATGATGATGATAGTGGTTAACTGTTTTCTTCGTGCCAGACCAGCTTTAAATATCATATGTATCAACTAATTTACTCTTCGCCAAATTCCATGTGTGGTGAACAATTAGGTAATATGGCTAAGGTTACACAGTTAAAGATACAGCCAGGATTTGGGCTCAAGGGGACATGGCTCCAGAGCTAACTATTTAACCACTCAAAGCTGCCTTAAATGCCTTTAAATGCACAGGCACATGTGTGTGCACCTGCCTGTGTGTGTATGCATGTGCGTATGCGTGTGTCTTGCACAAGTAACTCATGGATGTGACCAATATACAACTTAAGACTAGCATGCCAAGCTGCTTTAAAATCAGTGAAAAGGGTAAACTGGGTAACCTGCCCTTGCCACCATATTGACACATACTGCCACATTTTGACAGATTCTATGATTTTTCTTCACCTTCTCACCAGTGAAGCCTCTCAGTAGGAAGCCTTGACACTTACCATCTGCTTGATTCAAAATCTCATCCTGCCTATGCATCCCTAATCAAACCTGGATGTTCTCAAACATCAACTACTTCTGTATTTTAATTTTGTATTTATTTCATTGTGCTTAAATATGAGCATCTTGTCATATTACTGCATGTGTGTGTAATTCATGTGACTGAAGAACTGAATTTTTTATTCACATCAATTTATTTTTCTCAGCTTTGTTCAGATAAAGTTGACATACAACTTTGTGTAAGTTTAAAGTGTGCAATGTGTTGATTTGATATATTTGTATATTGCAAAATGATTACCGCTATAGTGTTGGCTAATACATCCATTGTGTCATATAATTACTTTTTTTTTTTTTTTTGTGGTGAGAACGTTTCAGACGTACTCTCTTAGCAACTTTCAGGTATATAATACAACATTGTTAACCATAATCACCATGCTGTACATGAGATCCCCAGAACTTAACTAGAAGTTATACTCCTTGATCAGCATCTCCCCATTTCTTTCATCACTCAGACCCCTCATTCTAGTCTCTATGAGTTTGGCTCCTTTAAATACCACATGTAAGTAATATTATATAGTATGTGTCTTTCTCTGACTATCTCACCTAGCATAACGCCCTCGAGGTCCATCCATGTAGCCAAAGGCAGGATTTCCTTCTTTCTAGGGCTGAATAATATTCCACTGCAAATATATATATCACATCTTCTTTATTCATTCATCATTGGTAGAAACAGGTTGTTTCCATATCTTGGCTATTGTGAGTAATGCTGCAGCGAACATGGGAATGCAGATACCTCTTCAAGACAGGAATTTCATTTCCTTCAGGTAGACCTTCAGAACTGGGATTACTAGATCATATGGTAGTTGTATTTTTAATTTTTTGAAGACCTTTCATAGTTTTCTACAGCGGTGTCAAAGTATACACCCACACCATACACAGGGTTCCCTTTTCCCCACAGCCTCACCAATACTTATTAACTCTGGTCTTGTTTTTGATGATAACCATTTTAACAAGGTTAAAGGTGACCTTTAGGTGACCTTTAGGTGTTAGAGATGACATCTCATTGTCATTTTGATTTGCATTTCCATGGTGATTAATGACATTCAAGGGTAACATCAAAGGTGATTTTAAGCATCTTTTCATGTACCTGTTGGCCAGCTGTAAGTCTCCTATAGAAAAATGTTTTTCAGTTCCTCTGCCTATTCTGATTGGATTATTTCTGTGGTGTATGAGTATGTTTTGAATATTAATCTTTCATCAGATATGTGATTTGCAAACATTTTCTTTCATTCTGTAAGGCTGCATTTTTATTTTCTTAATGGTTTCCTATGCCGAGCAGAAACTTTTTAGTTTGATGTAGTCCCACTGGTCAATTTTTGCTTTTGTTACCTTTACTTTTGGTGTCAAATCCACTAAAAAACATCATTGCCAAGATCCATGTCAAGGATCTTACTTTGATGTATATTTCTAGGAATTGTACAATTGCAGATCTTAATTTTTAAAATTCATTTTGAGTTGATTTCTGTGTATGGTGTAAGACAGGAGTCCTGTTTTAATCTTCTAGATATAAATATCCAGTTTTCCCAACACCATTTATTGAAGAGACTTTATTTCTCCAATCTATGTTCTTGGCTCCTTTGTAAATTAATTGACCATATATGCAGGGTGTTGTTCCTGTACTTTCTATTCAGTTACACTGATCTATGTACCTATTTTATACCAAAACCATAGTGTTTTAATTACCGTAGCTTTGTAATATAGTTTGACATAAGGAAGTGTTAGACGCTCAGCTTTGTTTTTCACCTCTTTGGTTAGGTTCATTCCTAGGTATCTTATTGTTTTTGGTCCAATTGTAAATTGGCTTATTCCTTAAATTTCTCTTTCTGCTGCTTCATTGTTGGTGTATAGAAACGAAACAGATTTCTGTACTGTGGTTTCTGTATCCTGTGACGTTACTGAATTCATTGATCAGTTATAGCAGTTTTTTGGTGGAGTCTTTAGGGTTTTCTACATGGAGTATCAGGTCATCTACTAATAGGGAAACTTTTACTTCTTCCTTGCTGATTTGGATGCCTTTTCTTTCTTTCTGTTGTCTGACTGCTGCAGCTAGGACTTCCAGTACCATGTTAAATAGGAGTGGTGAAAGTGGACATCCTTGTCTTCTTCCTGACCTTAGAGGAAAAGCTGTCAGTTTTTCCCCATTGATGAAATTAGCTGTGGATTTTTCACAGATGGCCTTTATTGAGGTATGTTCCCTCCAAACCTACTTTACTGAGGGTTTTTATCACAAATGGATGTTGTACTTTGGCAAATGACTTTTCTCCATCTACTCACATGATCATATGGTTTGTATCCTTCTTTTATTAGTGAAATGCATCATGTTGATTGCTTTTTGAGTAGCAAATCATTCCCAAATAATTTTTGATGCTATTGTAAATGGGATTGATTTTCTTCATTTCTCTAATGGATCACTGTTAGTGTATAGAAACGCAACCATTTTTTGTATATAGATTTTACAGTCTGTGACTTTACTGAATTTGTATATTCTAACAGATTCTTGGTGGTGTCTTTAGAGTTTGTGTGTGTGTGTATAACATCTGCAAAAAGACACAATTTTATTTCTTCATTTCTGATTTGGATAGGTTTTATTTCTTTTTCTTGTCTAATTGCTCTAGCTAAGACTTCTAGTACTATGTCAAATAAAAGTAATGAGACTAACCATCCCTGTCTGGTTCCTGATCTTAGAGGAAAAGTTTTCAGCTTTCCACCATGGACTATTATGTTAGCTGTGGCTTGTCATATATGGCCTTTGCTCTCTGTATTCAAACTGAATTCCTCACTGTGGCAGCTCTTTCATCCTGAACCCTATACATTATCCTGTTTTTTCTCTCGCAGTTGATTTTCAGTGCATTCATTTTTAAAATATGAGCTTGGGCATATTCACATCTCTATGCTTTCATCTTCCAAGTGGAATAGCTGTTTCTATGCACTAGTGTGCATTCTAGGCATAAGCCTTCCTTAGCACCCAGTACCTTGGGCTGCAGCCATTGAATCACTCCACTCTAAATCTTGCTACAGGATAAGCTAGTTGATATGCATTTGATACCCATAGTACCTAGGAGTATCTAACAAATAGTATTTTATTTATTTATTGAATGAATGAACAATGAGTGATTGAGTGAGTGGTTCTAACAGAATATATTTCCCACTGAACCAAGAAGCCACAAACTTGGGAGGAGAAGTGATCCAAATGATTTTACACCAATGGAAAACCTGAAGGACACTAAGAGAAATCTCCTTCCTGCAGAAAACATAGCTCCCTCACTAAAGGATTACAATATGCACAGATTAGTTCTGTATCTAGATATAGATGGTTTCTAGATACAAAGACATAACATACATTTTGTAGAAAGTCTACATGATCTGGGCCATTAGAGACTAGGCAATGAGCACACACTCACATCAAGGGAGGGGCATGGTTAGAACTGGGCCAGAGACAGTTAATGAGCTAAGTTAGATGACTGCCCCAATGAAGAAGTAATAAGAGTCTGAAATAGAAAAATACCAATGGGAATAGAGAAAAATTGGAGTTTAACCAATTAACAAATATTTATTGAAATCTGAAAGCACCAATGTGAATAGTATAAGTCAAGGTTAGTTAAAGAAAAATAATGGATTCTTATCCTTCTACCTTTTGGCCCTGCTCTGTGCCCTGGGAAGCTGAATTCTATGGACTGTATCTTGAGAGCTCCATTATCCTGTATGATTTTGACCAGTGGGGGAAATCAGCTTAAGATCAAAGGAAGGGAAGATGGAGTATTTATTTTCTTTCCCATTCACAGATCCTTCCTGACATTGGGGTTTTGGCAGAAGCTGCATCCCTCTAAGACCACAGCTCATTTCCAGCCACCCCTAGTCTGCATGGCCAGGTCTTACCAGACTCCCGTAATACCATTTCTTCTCTGTGCCATCCCAGGCCCGAGTGGTAATGTCTCTCAACTGAGATTATACTCTGGGGACTTTATGATTGCTTGTTGGTTCACTAGACCTTTCTAAGCTTATGAAAACTATTCCCTCATTAAATTATGTTCAATTTGACTGTTTGAGGGAGGCTTTCTTCTCCTTTTGGGAACCTGGAATTCTCGTTAATCTAAAGGTTCCTATAAAGGAAACAGTAAAAGCTGTGCAAAGAGAGTTATCGTTAGTAGAATGTAGGCTTTAAAATATTCACTAATAGCTGCCACAAAGAGAATACAGGACATGTATCTCGTAGGAAAGTTTTCAAACAAAGAACAGATTCAGAATCTCCTATCTATACATTCCCTACCCTTTATCTTCAATGGATCACCTATGACCAGACATTCTAAATTTTGAAATCTTCAGATTAGCTTTACATTTAATTTCTTTCCATCCACGTGAGAAAAGCCACTTGCCAAATATGGCCATATTTTCTGTGGCAATGCTAGCTTTTATGCTAAGCCTCCTGTCCAAGTCTTGACTCCAGCTTTCTCCAAACCACAGCTTAGTCAGTCCTGAAATTTAAATTACTTTCCATTTGCCATTTTACATATTTTGTGTTGGTACTCACAGAAATACAGGAGCCCTAGAGGGTTGGACATATATTTGTAACTCATCTTTAACATTTCCACTTTCAGTTTAGTGTCCATAACCTATTTGTCCTCACCTCTATCTTTTTTACCCTGTAAATTCTGTTTTTGTTAATCTCTTTGAATGAGGTCCTTTTTTAAAACTTGACAACCTTTGAATAAATTATCCCAAATTTAGGTACAATTCCTATTTTTTTAACCAGATACCACCTTTATTCATTCCTTTTAAGAATATACTCTTAGGCAAATCAGAGAACTCTAGATGCTGGTGAGGATGTGGAGAAATGGGCACCCTTCTACACTGTTGGTGGGAATGTAAACTGGTGCAGCCCCTCTGGAAAACAGTGTGGAGGTTCCTCAAAAAATTAACCATAGAACTCCCCTATGACCCAGCAATACTGCTGCTAGGAATTTACCCAAGGGATCCAGGAGTGCTGATGCACAGGGGCACATGGACCCCGATGTTCATAGCAGCACTCTCAACAATAGCCAAAACATGGATACAGCCTAAGTGTCCATCAACAGACAAATGGATCCAGAAGATGTGGTTTATCCATACGATGGAATACTCCATGGCAATGAGAAAGAATGAAATCTGGCCATGTGTAGCAACATGGATGGACCTTGAGGGTGTTATGCTGAGCGAAATAAGTCAGGCAGAGAGGGACAAATATATGTTTGCACGTATAGGAGGATTAGGAGGAACTTAACTGAGGAACAAGGGGGAGAAGAAGGGGGGAAATGGTGGGGGAAAGGGAGAGAGGCAAACCATGAGAGACTCTTGAATGCTGAGAACAAACTGAGGACTGATGGGTGTGGTGGGGGAGGGGGTAGATGGGCATGGAGGGGGGCACTTGTGGGGATGAGCACTGGGTGTTATGGGGAAACCAACTTGACAACAAACTATTTGTAAAAAGAACATAGTCTTAGAATTATAGACTCTAGAATACTTTGGGAAAATTGATGGTAGTTTAGTCTGACCATTTACTTTTCATATTTTTCCATTTTGCTTGCCCCAGTCAGTGTTAATTTTTCAACCAGTAGAACTGTTCCGCCCACAGGCAATGACCAGGGATCCTGTGAGGAGGCTACCTTGAGGATGAGAGCAAGAATAGGGAAGTAGGGCTTGCTGCATGCCAAACAGCATATCGCTTCTAGTCATTTTAATTTCTGAAGTGATGTTCCAGAAGAAATGAGACAAAGTTGATGCATCAGGAGAACAGTGTAGAAGTCTAGGGTAAAACTCCAGAATGCACCCCTTAAATAGTTAAGCAGAGATAGTAAGAAGCAGGACGATGGGAAATGAAGTGTAGTGTGCACAATGGAGAAAACCTTCAATCCTGTATATGGCCCTGTGTTCTTTAGAAACAAAGGGTGGGACTAGAAAGGGCTGTCCCTTCACTTGGCAGTCCTACAAAGAGCTTCTATGGCAGTGCTTCATGATCTGCTTATCAAAATTCTGTTTATAAACGATCACCCATGGGACATTTCAAAGGAACCACCAAAGGAATACAGAATGGCCTGAGCATCCCTTCCTGGGCCTCATCATCCCTTCCACGACTGAATCAAGCAGGTTGTAAAGAGAAGCAGACAGCTGAACAGCTGTGAAAGATTAGGGGTCAAGGTCCATTAGGGCTCAACTGAAAAAAAGGCAAACTAACCCTATTAAAAAAAAAAACAAACAAAACCTAGCATGCAAAATGGGAAACCAGTGCAGAAGCCACTCTGTCTGGGGGAAGCTCAAATGCAGGGAGCCTGCAGTTTGTGGCACACTTGGCTCATCAGATACAAGGATTAAAGAGGTAATCTATTTGACAGACCTGGTATGAGGCTAATATGTCAACAATTTTGCTAAGATTTAATCAAGATCAGAAGCTAGATGGGACTGAGCCTAAAGGTTGGACACACAACATCAGTGTGTGCAGCAGAGTGAAGCTGTGCTAAGCTACAGATCCACACACTCTATTAAACTGAGGAGCATAGAGTGAATAAAATGACAATTGGTCAATATTCACCGTAACCCAAATGGATACTAGTCATGTAATCACAATGCAAACTCACATTAATTTGATGACTTGAAAACATCCGGGAACTTTTCATTCTTCCTATTTTCTACTTGCATTTCACATTTGTCTTTTGGCATACCAAGCCTGGGAATCCCCAAATGTTTCTTTTGGAAAGAATTTGAGTGGCTCTAGACAGATGGGGAAATGGACCATCTGGTGTCTGGTGTTATTGCTGCATGCAATGTAAGTCTAGATAACATAAGGGTGACTGGCCAAATGCCCAGATAACACCAACAATCTCTGGATCTACCGATTTCTCAAGAAGTACTTCAATACGGTAATATATTTTTAAACAAAGTACCATTCTGATTCAAGGAGAAGAAAAAAAAAATTTTAAAGAAAGGAAGAAAGAGCAAGACTTTAAAGTGCAGTATTTGTTTACTGCATGTCTCTAACTAGCTTTCCAACTTCCTAAAATTATTGAAAGTCACAACAGTGGGACCTCAAGAGGATCAAACTTTCTAGAAAGATCTGAACACTATCATCTGAATGCATTCTTTTTCCTATTCGGCATAATACATTTTTCAACTAAGGAGATTTCTTTTGCAAGGCTGTCTCAAAATTGTATGAGCAGAATTCCCATCAGATGATGTACTGGACTAGAGAAAAATTATTTTCTTCTAATTCCTTACCTGATTAGGTCTCAAGGGGAATAAAAATAAGTAGCCACAAGTACAGTGAAAGAGAAGTCTAATGACCCCAGAAATGTCACTAATATGACTACTGTTGTCAAGTCACCTTTAAAGAAATGCTTGCTCAGTGACCTATGGCACTTTGTGTCTTGAAACAAACAGACCTCGTGACCTGTTGCCAAAGCTGGCATTTAAGCAATGACCTAAGCAGGATCCCAAACAAAAGACTCACCGAAAGATTTATGGACAGCGACCGTAACTGTGAGTCCATTAACTTCTCTGAACATCTAATAAGGAACTTGACACAGAGCAGTAGTTAAAGGAACAAATGACTGAACTATTTTCTTAACTGATCCTACCTGTCTCCTATCTCTACTTTTATTTTACCTCTTTATTTAACAAACTATTTTTTTTTTCCATTTTATCATTATTTCTTTGTTTTACTCTTTTTCCTGATACATATGCTCCCAAATTTCCTAGGTTTGACACTGACTTTTCTATGCATGCTTCATCAGACCATTTTTGTTTGACACGTTCATAACACCCTTAGGTAACATCATCTTGGGCATGACAAGGTCCCCCAAATACTCCTTTCTTCCTATGTTCCCTGCAGCTTACTTCCCACCAACAACTAAAAATTAATAAATCAGGAATCACCTTATCTAGATTCATGGTTCCTAAAGGAAGATTTAATTCTCGTGATGTAACTGAGTGAGAAAAGAATTTAAGGTTAATTTTCTGAAAATTATTTTATGAAATAACTCCTGAACTGAGGCTGAACAATTATTATTGAAGCCAACTTTGAAATCCAATGCCATTTACTTATTGGAACAGACCCTGAGCAGAACATGAGCTGAGAAACCAGCAATTCTTAGTAGCCAACAACCTATGTCAGGGCATGCATGTGCTATAGATTACATGTTTGTGGCCACCCAGAATTCCTATGTTAAATCCTAGAGCCCAATGTGACAGTATTGGAAGGTAGGACCTTTGGAGGTGATAGGTCATGAGGGTAAAACCCTCAAAAATGGGATTAAGTACCCTTATAAAAGAGACTCTAGGGGTGTCTGGGTAGCTCAGTTAGTTACGTGTCCTACTCTTTCAGCTCACGTTGTGACCTCATGGTTCAGGAGTTTGAGCTCCACATTGGGCTCTGTTCTGACAGCACAGAGTCTGCTTGGGATTCTTTCTCTCCCTTTCAATCTCTGCCCCTCCCTCCACACTCTTTGAAGAATAAACGTTTTTAAAAATAAACAAATAATCCATGAGCATGGAATGTTTTTCCATTTCTTTGTGTCTTCTTCAATTTCCTTCATAAGTTTTCTATAGTTTTCATCATACAGATCTCTTATATCTTTAGTTAGGTTTATTCCTAGGTATTTTATGGTTTTTTTGTGCAATTGTGAATGGGACCAGTTTCTTGATTTCTCTTTCTGTTGCTTTCCTGTTGGTGTATAAAAATGCAAGCAATTTCTGTAACGTTGATTTTGTACCCTGCAACTTTGCTGAATTCTTGGATCAGTTCTCTTGAATGCTGAGAACAAACTGAGGACTGATGGGGGTGGGGAGAAGGGGAAGGGGGTGATGGGCATGGAGGAGGGCACTTGTGGGGATGAGCACTGGGTGTTATATGGAAACCAACTGGACAATAAACTATTTAAAAAAAGAAAAATAAAGAAAAATAAAAACAAATAAATAAATGAGACTCCAAAGATCTCCCTTGTCCCTTCTAACACATAAAGTTACAATGAGAAGACAGCCGTCTATCAACCAGAAGTGGCCCTCAACAGACATGGAATCTGCCAGCACCTTGATCTCATACCTCCTAGGGTTCTGAACTGTGGGAAATAAATTTCTGCTATTTATAAAACAGCATCCTTAACAACTTTTACTAATATTTCAGCCTAAATTATCTATGTGCTAGAGTTATGATTTATATTGATACGGTAAATTGTAGCAATTACAAATCAGACTAATTTCCTTTTAGCAGTTTCCTTACTCTCAACAGAGGTAAACTGAAACACATTTTCAGAAATGGTTGTATCTGGCTAGCAATGCAAATAACATATAGAGCAGAGGTTGTAGGAATGGGTGTTTGATACAGAACTACCTGTTCCCTGAGTCATTTTGAGAAGGGACAAGCTCAACCAAAACTATCTTTCCCTTAAGATTGTATTGCAAATGTAGGCTTCTTCATCACAGA
The DNA here is from genome assembly GCA_017311185.1 of Proteles cristata cristata. Classification (NCBI taxonomy): domain Eukaryota; kingdom Metazoa; phylum Chordata; class Mammalia; order Carnivora; family Hyaenidae; genus Proteles; species Proteles cristata. The sequence continues at coordinate 24,398 of JAESUZ010004167.1, forward strand.
TGGATGACCTGCTATATGCTCTACTCTTTTCTAATTTGTTCATTATCTACTAATCCCAGAAGATAACTGACAGTCTTGGGTCCATTTCTTTTCCATACTGAAGCCTTAGTATTTATTATATGTATACACCTAAGAAAATGACAACTGTCTTCTTTTAGGTGAATGGGTTTTTCCCATAATTTTTCCATTTTTGACAAGATTATTTACATCTTTCGCTTTGAACAGTATGAAACTACACAGTATTTTCTCCACTTTTCACATTCTATACACATGTGAGATTCCAAGCAATTAATTCTGTGATTTAACTAACTGAAGGTGGGTCATGAATGTCTTCAACTTGTCAACATACACAGTAGCTGACTCTAGTCACCAGATGTATTATTTTCAGAACTGTGAACAAAACTGAAGTCATAATTACTTCAGCAAAATATTCTGATTTTCATACATTCAGTAAGTATTTCTTGAATGCCTATTCTACACAAGGCTTTATGCAAAGTGATAATCCCATTACTGTGTCTGTATGTGTGCTGACAGAGTAATTACTGGCTTTTTATTTCTTACAAAAGAGTTCCGAGAACGATTTGTCATCATTATGAGCTACAAAAGCATAGGTAGGGAGGTAGTCATGGAACCTACTGTTCTTGTTAAAATTGCAGGTGAGTCTTTGACCTTATGCACTTATAGTCACTGAGTAGATAATATTTGCTTTGAGTAGCAGGCAGTTGTACTTTATCATCCTCTGTCTTTTTCTGCCTGAACGCTAAACCTTTAAGTAAACACCAGTGGTAAGAAATACTGGCCCATGTTCCACACCCCTAGCTAGCTATATCAGAATCTCTAAGGGTGGGACCTAAGCATCAGCCCCGTCAACCCACTGTGTGGCAGGGACTGGGCATCACAGTGTTAGATGAAGAGACACTTTATGCTTATAAGCAATGGAGTATTAGCATGTTCTTAAATAAAGATGAATATAAAATTAAGAGGGGTATGAGTCACTATTTTGTATTTGTCTAATAAAATTTGTTATTTTTATTTTTTTAAAAAAAGAAAAGAAAATACTGGCCTATGTTGATAATGTAGTATGGTGGGGTGAACTGAGGTTCCTCTGCCTCTCTTAGACACACTAGATTTAGGGATCAAAGTAAAGCAATCTGGGTATGATGCCCTTTTTAATAGTTAATCCAAGAAAGCTTTAATATCACCAGGTCAGGGGAAGGGGAGGAACTCTCTTAATATAAGAAGATACTATTTAGTTAAAAATCAGGTCAAAATACATAAGGAAGATGAATTTCTTTTGTGACACAGTTGGGAATATATGAAAGGAAATTGTCTCCTACAAGTTGAGATATGAATCATTTCAGACACATTTTAAGGAAAAGGAAACAGAGTGGAAGCCTTTTACCATTCCAAATTCCAAACTCCTTGGGATCAAAGGAAACTCTTACCACTACCTTTCTGAACAGAACAAGCAGTGACTGGGCAGACCAAATGCTGTTTACATCCATTAAAACCAAGGTGCTACATTTCCAAGTCTTAAGGGTCAAGCTGACTTCCTTAAGCAGAAGGGATAGCATGGAAAATGGAGACAAGTCAAAACACAGAAAGCCAATTGGTGAATAAGAGAAGATGGCAAAGGAGATAGAGTGAGCCAGTTAGGAGCATCAAGAAGGATCTGGTATATGCTCAAGGTGGCCTAAGGAGTATCCCTGGAAAACCCTGTCCTTTGGTTCCCATCCTCCACCCATGGCTCACAATGAACCAGGCAGCGTGGTGTGTGTGTGTGTGCACGCACGTGTGCAGTACAAGGGGGTGCTGCCGGAGTGCTGTGTTCTTTCCTCACCTGTAGCTCTCCCCAATCTACTTTGTGTTGGAACCATCATTGGATTCAGTTGTGACCTTCTTAGGACTTCATTTGGGTAAGCATATATTGTGATGGGAAAGGCAGGCCAGACAGTACTGGAAGGAGGTAAAGAGCCATCTTTCTACACTTCAAGCCCCCTTCCTTTCTGGTCTGCTGAGCACCCACACTGTGATTTGCAGGAAGCAGACCAAACACTCCATGCTAACCCAAATTATTAATTTTAAATAATCAGCTTACACACTGTTCAAGATGATAATCAATTTTAGTTTCATAACAATAAAGAGTCTAAAGAGATGGCCATCTGAAAAAGAAAAAGAGATGGCTCTCTGTTACCAACATTTTCTGAAAAATACTATGCTCATTTTAGGTATCTAGAAAAACATCAATGAGTTAAATATGAGCCAACCAAAAACTGTAAGGGACAAGCTCCTTCCCAAATTCTGGTAGCATGCATTCCTCCCCGCCCCACACTACTAGAAGCTGGGTAAGCATATCAAACACAAGAATGTGAATGTGAGTGAACGAGGGAAAAAATATATAATCATAATCAGTGACATATCAGTGGAAAAAGGCCTTCTCTATATTTGAACTACAGCACATATTCTTTACATCAATAGTGTTCAATCTTGACTGCCCATTAGAATCACTGAGAAAGCAGTTAAAAATCTGGATGCTAAGGCCACAGTCGACACCATTAAATCTGAATCACTGAGGGTTGAATCCAGTCAGCCATAGTTTTATAAACTCCCCACGTGATTCCAATGTGCAGCCCAGTTCGAGAATCAGGGCTTTACACAAGAGTTTGCAACCCTGTTGAGAACTATCCCTTCAATAAAGTAATTTATGTCTCTATAATGGACACAGATCTGACATAATGTAGACCTCCAAAGATGCAAACATGTGATCACATATAAATTTGTGGCAGGCTTGATACTCTTCTAAATTAGATCTTTTAATATGGGTTGTGGTTCTAAGAGCAAATGTTCTTTATCCACAAACTGCTCTCTCAGGGCTAGGGGTTCTGATATGATGCATTCCTCCCATGGTGCATATCAGCATATACAGTAAAAGCCCACAGAGGCAGGCTTCATTAGCAGGATGCCAGTGGAGTCGTGGGGGGGGGGCCTCAGTGTGGCCACACCTGCCAGCATTGGGAAGCATTTGATATTTAATATTCGCTAGAGTGCAATGCTGAAATGCCATTTTCTATTGATTTGCATTCCATGGAAAGGTGGCAGGGAGGCACAGCTGTCCTGTAAAAGCTCTCATAAACCTGTCAATGTGGTTTTCATGCCATTGTGGTATTTAGTGTTTTCACTAGTTGCAGTCATTTTATATTCCCAGATTCTGATGGGGCAACATATGCCACTTAGGACTAGGCTAGAAAGTTAGAGTTCAGTCCTATTCTTCAAGAATCTGGGTATTTTTCTTATAAAATCTTTATTTTCCAAATCCATACACTGCTGAAATCTGCATAATTCTGGCTGAGACACTCAATTATCCTAGGTGCTCATTCTGCTAGAATTCTTCGCTCTTCCTCTCCCTTTTTTCTTTATTTCTTACTTATTTCCTTAAGTTACTGTTAAGAAGTAAAGAAAGGAATAGGGAAGATAAAATATTATAGTTCTTATTGACAACTCTCTTCAACAGTTACCACATAAAACTTGGTTTGGCACAAAGAACACTCATCAGTTAAAATTTAAATGGTGCTTTAAACCTCTAGAATTTATATGAACTCCCTCCCCCCATCCTTACACTAGTTAGTTTCAAGGAGTACAGGTTTTATTTCAAACTTACTTCTCATGATATGACTCAGAGTTTTAATAGATTACTTTATCAATTCTGTTTGAAAAACCATCTTTACATAAAAATGCATACAGCTGGGGCTATCAGTGCTAAAGAGACTTAGGTCAAATCATAGTAAATGTTCTCCAAGTCCATGTTCAGGGACCCAAAGAATAAGCTCTTACAAGTTATACAAGGTGGGTTGATTCAATTTCTTACTTGGAATTACTCACTGAGTATCTGGTATTTTTCAAAAACTGACCTGGGCATGAGGATACAATATGTATCTGGGACATTTTCAAGATAGAGAGGAAGACAAACATTTAAACAAATCCACTCAATTTGGAATGCAATGGCTGTATGAGGACGCTCATGGTAATGCTTTCTGAGATTCCAGCAACATTTTCTCTAGGAAAATGTTATAGTTGAGTTGATTTAAAAATCTAAAGGAGTTCACAGGAAACAAAGAAACGAAGGAGTTATAGGGAGAGGATGAAGCATGTGCAACTACAGATAATGGAAGGGGCTTGACTAGGACTTGACTCTCTCAGAGTGAAAGTTATGTAGTTGCAGGCGGCTGGGCCCAAATGGCAGCCAGGGCCTCAGAAATTAGGCTTGAGGGACTGAACTTCATTCATTTGGGAAATCGCTGCAGTTCTTCCACTTAGAAAGATAAATCTGATATCGTAAGAGAGCTGGAATGTCCCAAGGGGGACAGATAATTCAGGAGGCGAAGGCAACAGCCCAAGTGAGGGCCTAAACAAAGCAATGGTTTCCAGTCTAGCGAGAATGTGACAGAGTGAACAAATTTAGTAAACTGAGCTCCACCTTGGAGCTGAGTTGCCAGGTTCTGATTTTGAACCTCCTGCCCCCTGACCAGTTTTAGGAATCTCTCTCTCTCTCTCTCTCTCTCTCTCTCTCTCTCTCTCTCTCTCTCTCTCTCTCTCTGGGCCTCGGATCTGTCCTTTGCAAAACAAGAAGCCTCTATCATCCCAGGTGATCTCCATGGTCCCATCAAGTTCACAAACACTATGGTTCTTATGACTAGGCTACAGAGATCCCAATAGGATATGTAGACACTCACTGACAAGAGTAGAAGGAGAGGCTTAAAGTAGCCTGGGGAGTTGTAGGATCATTTATTCTCCATTCACTGCAGCAAGCAGGGCTCCTGACATATGCATGGTTGTCAAGGTTCCCCTTTCCTCAGACTTGCCCCACCCCAAAGACGCTGGTGGCTAACACTGGGCCAGTGCATTTCAGCTCATTGATTCTCCACAAAACCCTTCTCCAGCTACTCCATCTTTATTCGTCTTTGCCCATTGAACTTCAACCAACTTCAAAATGCTCACATTGTAGCAAACATGTGTCACCTCCCAGCACCCACTCTGCCCTTTAATATAGAGGAATCTGCCCTAATGAGAATCTTTTTGAAAGACAAGGTCCAAACTCCCACTGAAAAGCCCAAAAAATGAGGCTCTCCCTTTCTCTGCCACTGGCAAACAACCAAACACAACTTAATTTTGTGCTCAGGGAATCTGAATTTTGAGACAGTGTCATAAAGGTGAAGAAATGAACAATTAGATGTAGAGCTCTGGAAGCATCTGGCACAAAGGGATGAGTTCAACAGCAGGGGGAAAAGCTAATATTCTTTTGTTCTTATATGAGCATCCTTGTGTTCACAGTTTCTGAGCCTAGTTCCCCAGACATCCCTTCAGTTCTGTGAGCTGTCAGATAGGCTTGCCGTCCATTAACTTTCCACATAAGTAAGCCAAAGTCAGATTCAGTTTGCAACATAAAACCCTGACAAATATGCATCAGCTTTTAACTACATTCTTTGCAGACTCTTTGGGTCTTGAATCAGTAATGAGCAATATAATGCCAGAAACTATATATTTAAGGCCAATTTCATCATAGTGCTCAAAACAGTGTAGAATATATAAGAGGTTATCAATTGATATTTGTTAACACATAGGTTTCTTACTGTTGTCAATTGATGTATGGAGTGAGGAGTTTCCATTTCTGTAGATCTACAAAAACAAAAATTTCAGATTAATTTCATTTAAGTACTAGTCCTATGGGACCTTAAGAGCACTGGAAGAAAAATGTAAAAAATATTTTATTTTTATAATTTGATGGACTGAATTAATAATGTAGTTACAGCTTGTCCTCCTCTAAAAACAGAGCCACATTTTAAAACTGAATGTTGATCAGAAATCCTTGATCTAGAAATGGGTATTCAAGCTTCAAGTTAAAATGCAACCACTCTATAGGACGGTTTCCAACTTTTCTACGACCTCAAAGTAGCAAAGCATTGTCAGGGAGACAATGACACCTAAAAATAGTTTCAAATATCTAAACGCACTCAGGGTAGCCTTTAAATGCTAGCCGTGGCTAAGTTTTTCATCTTCGTATAAAATATCCAGGTAGAAATTATCCCTTTCTGGAGAAGGTTATTTTCTTATTTTTGCTACCTTTCTGTTCAGAATGCTTCAGATAATTCTATCCATGCCAGTAAAGTTTTATCTATATATTGACATAATCCTTATTCTCTCAATAAAATGGAATTTTTATCCTTGATAAATATCCTTTGAAATAAATGAAAGAAATTACATATAAAAATACCTACCCTGGCCTTACTCTGGACATTTCTGAAGGGTTTTCCCAATGGCCAAGCTACCTGCGGGAAGAGTTGGAGTCTCCACTAAGACTGCACTAAAGCCTGACTTTTCCCTCCCTTCCCCAGGTTATTAATCCCAAGGGTAACTCTTAATAAACATCCTGCCAGATGTTTACTTACTAAACCCCATGCCCGATTCTGCTACCTGGGGAACCCAGTCCATGACCTTTGTCCAAAATCACCAAGAGAGTAAATGGCAGAGCTAGGATTTAAAATTCCCATCTGTTGACTACAAGGTCTGTTTGAAAAATCTTTATACCAAACTACGACCAATTCAAGATAATGCTTCAATCAAATACATCCAAGCTGATTCCATGATCTGAGAACTATCCAAAAAGCCTGTTTCTAAGAGACAAATAAATGTTGGCAGTTGATGCTTATCGATCATCTAGGATGAGGAAGAGACTGCCATTCAATCAATTACAGGACTGACTAGGCTTTCTTAGATCTCAGAACAAGTGGCTTGAATCTTCCACGGAACGTAATTGATAGTTCTGCAACCGGCAGGCTCTTCTCAGACAATGAGTTCCCTTTTCAGCCTAGCAGACTCTCTTATCCATCAGTGGCTACTCCATGGAGTCCCCCACTCCTCTCCCCTGTGTTACTGTTTTGCCACTTCCTTATCCTAAATGATGCTTAGTTTTCTTCTTAGCATTTAAAATCATCCATCATGACTTTATTCATTTCCTTAATTTTCTTCCTTTTCCCACACTGGACTATAGCTCTGTAAGGAATAACAGATTTATGTCTGTATCTCCAGCATGTAAAGGAATGCCTGCTATATATTACACCCTAACTAGCATTTGGTGAATAAGTGATTGAATGGTCACATCTTCTTTGCAGAGTTCCCCGGGCCAAATAGTTTTCCCCCAAAAATTCCAAAGCTTTTAGTGTAGAACTGGATTATAAGTTCTGTCTCATTATATAAAACCATCATATGTTTACTTAAACATCCCCTCATTAACTCTTCTCCAGTCTTTCCAACAGCTTAAAGCTATATTTTTGGAACTTTCCTTCAGGATCAGCCTCAGAATTTCACTAACCACTCACCTTTGCAGTATACCTATTTCCTCCATTCCATGCCTTCCTCTTCCATGATTTGCCTTCTAACTTTTGATGAAAAAGGTCTTCCAGGAGCTTTCCTTATCCATTAGAGAGTGACTATTCACATTCTAAAATGTCATTATTCTATTCTCATTTTTGATAATGTGGTTGGGTATACTATTTTAGGGTAGAAATAATTTGTCCTTAAAAATGTGGAGCACTAGGGTGCTCAGTCGGTTAAGTGGCTGACTTTGGCTCAGGTCATGATCTCATGATTCATGGGTTTGAACCACGTATCAGCCTCTGTGCTGACAGCTCAGAGCCTGGAGCCTGTTTCAGATTCTGTCTCCCTCTCTCTCTGCCCCTCCCCTGCCCATGCTCTCTCTCTGTTCCTCTCTCTCAAAAATAAATAAAACATTTTAAAAAAAATGTTACAGCTATTCCTTCATAATCGTCTAGGTTCCAGCGTGGCCACTAAGGTGTCCAGTGCCACTCTGATCTGTGCAATCCCTCCTCCCTGTTATATTTCCAGATTTTCTCTTTGCCATTGGTGTTTTATAATTGGGTGTTTTTTTGCTTGCTTTTAATTTTGCTGTCACCGAGCGGGCCTTTCAATTCAAGGAATTCATGTCCTTTACTTATGCAAAGTTTTCTTGGAGAATTTTTTTTTTAACTTCCTGGCATCTTTTCAAATTTTCCTCTCCATTTCTTTCTTTCTGAAACTCTTGTTCAGATTTTAGTCATCTCAGATTTATCTCCTAATTTTCTTGATTTTCTTTATCTTATGTTGCAATTCTTCATCTTTTTCTTCTGTTTTGTGAAATATTGCCTTGGTATTATCTTCTAACCATTTTACTGACATTCTGATTCCATTTCCAAGATATTTTTCTTAGTCTCTAAAGTTGTTTAAAAAATTGCAATGGCACGGCACCTGGGTGCCTCAGTTCGTTAAGTCTGACTTCAGCTCAGGTCATGATCTCATGGTTCATGGGTTTGAGCCCCGAATCAGGCCCTGTGCTGACAACTCAGAGCCAGGAGCCTGCTTTGGACTCTATGTTTCCCTTTCTCTCTACCCCTCTCCTTCTCATTCTCTGTCTCTCTCTGTCTCTCAGAAATAAGCGAACATTTAAAAAATTAAATAAAAATTGCAATGACATTCATCATACTTTTAATGGATTTACATTTTTCTAAAATGTGTTATTATTTTCTTTCCCCTGAATTGTTTTCAACAAGTTTCTTCTCTCTCTCTCTCTCTCTCTCCCTTCTCCTTCTCTGCTCCCAACCCCCTACTTTTCTTGCTAGAGGCTTTCCCAAGTATCAAAATCCTTATTTGTCCATTCATATTTAGAAGTGTGATATAAATATGCTGATTACAAACACTTTGTGTATGAATGGGCTTAAAAAATACTGGTTTTCACAAATCCACAAATCAGTAAGTAAGGATTCCAGTAATTTCATCAAGGGCTATATGAATGGCGATCATTTTTGGCCTTTGCTCCTGGGCCAGTTAGGAACCATTTTATGTCAGATTACATACAGAAGGGAGCTGTGGGTTCTCATCATTCTATAACAGACCTCACTTAATTTGTTTTCACTATGACATCTCATTCCTGTCCTCAGTTGTGCCTGGTGTGTTCAAATCCATATCCTCTCTGGTTCAACTTCTCGCAAGAGAGAGTACATCTTAGGTGTAGATTCAAGGATCTACGTAATCTTAGGGGTGAGGAAGTTTGTACACTCTGTTGGCTAGGGCAAGGGATTTGACAGTGTTGAATTATAAGTGAGTTCTGTGCTCCTAAGACACAGCAATAAGTAAATGGCTCCTCCCCACCATTTTGTGTTCTGGACAAGAGCTTATTGAAAAGAACCACCCTTCTCCATATGACTGAGATAAGAGTCATGAATGCTCCCCTTGTTTACCTGTGACAAGGCCAGATACACACCCTCCAAATTTCCATTACTTGTCTCATAAAAAATTAGCAGAACTGCTTGCCCACCTCCACTGCTCTCCCCCATTATTGAGAACAAAATGCTTGTTAACCAAATGTTAAGATTCTCTCCTTCCCCCAAGTCCCTGCACTTTGACCCATTCTCAGCCTGAGCTAGCATACAGCCCCTCATTAACAGCCCCCCATGAGAATAGGGTGGACTTAGCATAAAACATGCCCTGATCTCTATCTCCTGGCCACCTTTTTTATCCCTCTTAGCCATACCCAATTTGTTTACTCCTCTCTATAAAATAACAACTCCTTGTGCCTAATTCTTGACATTCTTGCTGATTTTACGGTCAGAACATTCTCTTTCACAAAAACCTTTGCAACAGTCTTTTTGAACGAAACATTTCCTCACTAAGACTGGATTTGTTTTTTTTTTTAATTTGACAGATTTAAGGTCAAGTTGTCCCTTGTACAAACATACAACCAATTTTATCTTATATTAAATTTACGTGCTGAGCAAAACTTGCAAAGTTCTGTCTCCTTTGGTTGAAACTTTCCAGAGATTTGTTGTTGAAATCATTTTGTTTCATGTTAGCTTTCCTCTTGCAGACCTGGCTTTCAGTTCTTCTAGTCAGTTTGATTTCCATGGGTACAAGTATTTGTCATGTTCATGATTGTATTTGAATAATATTTTTATGGTATTTGGGCAATTTCCTGCACTGTGAAGCTTATGCATCTCACAAACATAAAAAGCAGAATGTCATATTCCAAACCTCCCTTTCAGCAAGGGATAGCCTTGTGACCAGGCACACTATGAACAAATGTGATTCAAAACTGAACAGTGTGAGGAATTGGGACCAGTCCGGAGCTTCCATTCTATCAGCCTTTCCTGGCTCAAGAGGCAACAAGCTTTCAGAAGAGGAATGACATGCTGTCACAGAAATGGCACTGGTGCTGGGAAGCGGCTGTCAAGTCAGGTTCCCAGTCATTATTGCTGGTGGCAGTTGCTCTCACAGCTGCAGCAACACTTTTCCAATTAGGACAATCATGTTTCTGGGTTTGGAATGTTAGCCTCTAGACTTTCTTGAGGCCTCCTAAGACTCTGTAAGCTACCCAACATTCTTTAATAAATCACTTTCACTTACGTCAGCCACAATGAATTCATCGTGCAGAGGTGGTTACTTCTGTTATATCCTCAGTAACACGTCTAGTTTTTACCAAGCATCAGATAAACATTTTTATACAGAATGATGAATTATGATTAAGTCTAATTACTGTTAAAGAGATGGCTTCTTTGCTTGAGCAGATCAACACAGGCTTGGTGTGCAGCTTATAATCTAATAATTGCTTCTTTCCTCTTTGCTAAAAGGTAAAGGACAGAAGAGTAGCATGCTTTCACTTAGCATGGTGGGTAGTACTCCATCAATTTGTTTCAAATCCATGTCAACTCTCTCTTCCTCTCAGTCCACAAGGACCTTAACTTCCTCAAAACTTCTACAAGACATTCAATTAATCCACTATATCAATAAGTTGGGCTGACAAGTACTAATGTGAAGGATGTAACAGGAATCATAGATGTTTAGAAAGACTCCTAGCTTTGGCTTCCAAGGTGGGTGACTGGGAGAATATGGTATACTGCATTATTAGCATGTATTCACCATGTTTCCCTGCACCTTATCTTGTGCTCCATAGAAAAATATACATCTCTATGCCACATATTTAAGCTTGGCCATAGGATTTGTTTTGGCCATCTGATTTGTAAGTAGAAGTCAACTGGGTCACGGTTGAGAAGAAGAGTTCATGGCCAGAATGCACCTTGCTATTCATTTCTTTTTTATGTGCCGGGAGACTAGGAATATCTTAGAGCTATAATCAGCCTGGATCCTGGAAATAAAGTCACATCTGGCCCCTGATAGATATGTAAACTGAATGAAAAATAAATCATTATTGTGGCATGCTGCTGATACTTTTTTGCTGCAAGTTACCATAGCAAAATTGAGCCCAAGTTGACTTATATAAAACTACTTTACAGCTTTGCTTTTATAATCAAACAGTTAGCTTTCATCTGTTGGCAGTATGCGGGCTTTTAAAGTGACAGACCTATAGAAAACTACAATATAGACATGAGAAACCTTTGCTCAATTTTTATTTGTGTTGAACTTTCTCGACAACCTTACCTAGTTGTGCTATGGGAAAATCCTAATAAGGGTTCTTTTGGTCCTGAATGCTTTCTTCAGCCTGGTTTAATGAACACATTTATGACTCTCATCTTTATAGGAAATGTCTGGATCTTCTTAAGTACACAGAGACTCATATAACCAGTCCAGTGTAGACAGTACCCAAAGCAAACATGGAATTAGCTCACCCCAATAATTTTAAAATATGGAAAAGAAGATACTTTTCTGAGAACTTAAGCATAAAACCAGTGAAGATTTGAAGATATAGAAAGCAAATTTGAGGAAAGAGGAACATCTCCATTTCAATAAGATGATTATCTACCTGAGTAAATGTGCATCTGAAAAATGCTACTGATGAGAATGGAGTTTACTCAGTTGACAAAGTGTAGGAAAAGGAGGATGGGTTTTGTAAAAAGCCACTGATCAGTACCCATCCCAGTATTCTGCAGTGAGAAGATGGCTCTCATGGCAAGCATATTCCTACTTCAAGGCATGAAAGTTGCAGGTAAACTAAGCCTGACACTGTAATTTAATTGTATTTTCCAGTTTCATGTCAAGCAAGCAGACTGCTGGTTATAATTTTGCTTTCTGTGTACAGATAATGCTCGAGGCATTTCTATTTCATATGTTCAAGTTCATGTGCAAATAATGTCTCGTCAAGTCGGAAATTGGTATTCAGGTTTACACATCAATTTCTACAAAAATGGTGTAGTGGATATTCTCTAATTTATCCTCCAGACATACTTACTCCATTCATTTCTCAATTTTTCTCTTTGTTCCAGAAGACTGATTTTATAGACTGCATTACCTGGAACCCTTGCTATTTGTCTTTCATTTACACATTTGACCCAAGTGTGGTACAAAGAGAAAAGCAAAAAGCAAAAGGAGGGGTGGAAATTCTGGAATGATGGTGTAAGGATTACCACAAAAGCCATAAAAACAAAAGTGCTCTGGCCAAAATTGTCAAAACCAACCTTCTCAGAGCCATGAAAATTAAACGCAGTCCTACAGTAACCAGGGGGACATTTATTCAAAGGAAACTGTTGAGTGTGGGAAAGGACAGTGAGCTTTGTGAAGATGGAACTTTCCCTATTCTCATCCCCCTCTCCATCCCTCCATGGTAACACTGACAACCATCAGCTTCAAGGACCTTGATACCTATGAAAACCAGCAGCCTAACAGACACCTCAAGAAGTAGAAAAGGTTTGCAGTTCTGCATGAAGCCCCCTCTCCAGAGAAGTGCTACTGTTTTATCTCTCTGGCAGCTCCGTGGGAAAGGCCCATGTGCAAGGTTTCTGCCAGTCTGATCATCTTAGAATGTACTTGGTAGGAAAAGCCCTAACGCATGTGTATAAAAAAAAGTTAGTGGCAGTTGGTTAATACTGCTGCTGCCTAAAATGGCAATACCAGGGGCGCCTGGGTGGCTCAATGGGTTAAGCATCCAGTTTTGGTTCAAGTCATGATCTCTCGGTTTGTGAGTTCAATCCCCGTGTCAAGCTCTGTGCTGACAGCTCAGAGCCTGGAGCTTACTTTGGATTCTGTGTCTCCCTCTCTCTCTGCCCCTTCCCTGCTTCTGCTCTCTCTCTCTCTC
>JAESUZ010004168.1:0-60754 GCA_017311185.1 Proteles cristata cristata
AAGCTTCTGTCCGGGAGGGTTTCTGTCTCACGCAGATGTCACACAAGCAGCACCCGACTCTGCTGTAAAACACTTAGCAGTCACGCAAAAGACCAGAAGGAAACACGTCCAGGGAAGGAAGGCTGGGGTTTCCCTCCCAGACTCGAGGCAGAGCTACTGTGACTCGCTTCTCACATCAGCTGACGGTTTTGAAGCTCAAACGCAGAAACGGTTTGAAAAGGCTCAGCCTCCTGCCTTCTGTGTGGAGGAGCAGGAAGTGGCCTGTGGCATCGAGAACGAGCCCCTCGGCAGCTCCCCGTTCTCCATCACTGCATGACGCTCCTCCAGCCCCTGCTGGGATGGTCTGCCTGCTTCCAGAACGTTCTGGTCCCTTCCCTTCTGTCCTTCCTCCAGGCCCCTCCTGACAGACATCGTTCTCCAACCTCACTCCTGTCTGTGAGCGGGAGTGGAAGGCGCCCTCTGTGCGGGGAGACAGGGGACGCTCTCCGAGAGGGTGTCTATCTTCTTGTGAGACTCTGCTGAAGGCTTCCTGCTCCATAAATGCCCCTTATCCACCATGTGTCCAACCACGCGCCGGGCCCCAAGCGAGCATTTTCCTGCGCTCTCTCCGTAATCCTGACGCCCATCCCACTGAGGGCTCCCAGACGGAGGCCTCCGGCCTGTGCACCTGGGTGACTGACACCTGGGTGACCAGCGCTCTCGCAGGAAGGCCCCGAGGACGGGCTTGGTGGCCTGGCCAGTGCTTGGCGGGGGCGTGGGAGGCTCTGCAGACCCTCGGGGAACGAGCAAATGACCAGCACCCTCCCTGATCAGCACTGAGTGGGGACCAGATTAAAGACTCGGGGGAGGGGTGACATCGAACTCCCAGGGTCTGGCTCCAGGCCCCACGGGGTCCCCATGGTGTGGGTGCGGCTGCTGCATTCCGGGCAGAGACCACCACCCAGGACGGCCCCGTGGCCCTGCCTGCCCCTGGCGGAGGGCACCCACCCCTCCTCCCGCACAGAGGGCAGCCAGCCCCGCACTGGTCACACCACCACGCTGGCTGGTGCCTTTCTTGTAAACAGCAGGGCAGAGGCGGTGAGGGGCAGAGGGGCTGCCCTTTCAGCGTCTCCCCGGCCACCCCCAACTCCCCACAGGGTCACCCCGACCTCCTAGGGCACACCCCATAGCCCCATGCCCCAGCCACGGGGGCAGCAGCCCCGGGGTCCCCGCCGGGGGTCTCGGAGTCGTGGGCAGAGGGGACAGTGCACATGGAGTCTGTCCCCCACCCCACAGGGGTCAGGTGCCTTTCTCTGTGTGAAGTTCACCAGAGTCTGTTAGGAAATGAAGCACGGGCCAAGCAGGGCCTCCGCACCGCGATGGGGTCTTTTATTTCTGTCAATTCCAAGAGTGTCACGCTTCGAGTAATTTCATCCTGTCCAGAATATGAGGACTTTTGCAGAAGATGAAAACAGGACGTGGGCCTGAGGAGAGCTGTTTGCTCTGTTTTCACGCCACCCACGCCGGCTGTGTGTAGGCCCAGATGTGACTGTGCGGCCGGGAGACGAGCCTGGGCTCCCAGGAGACAAGGGGCCTGGCCTGCGGGCTGTGGGCCTGTGAGCCGGGAGACACCGGCCACTCGGACCCCGAGTCTCATCCGGACCAGAGGCCATCAGGGGAGACAGGAAGAGGTGGACTCGGAGGACGAGGGGGTGGGGGGCTCTGAGAACCCACCCGCCCGGCCACCCTGGTCTCCATGACTACTGGGGACGCCTCAGAAGGGCGAGGATGATGTCCGCCTCCTGTGTCTCGGACCAAGGTGAACAAGACTGGAAACTCTCAGGAGCCCCTCTGGGCCCCAAGGCCCCCAGCGCCCAGGGAGGGCCAGGGCTGGGTCCCGCCGAGGTGGCCCCGCGCCCGCTGGGGTTTGTAACAGCGTGTAAACTGCTGTTTCCAGGCAGCTTCAGTGATAGCCCCCCCTCCCCCCAAGTAGTTCCGTAGCTTACATTTCAAAGGCCTGCCCCAGACCTTGCTTCTCGCGTGACCGTTGATGAAAAGCATTTGTTCGGGATTATTCCTGAACGGCAGATGAGATCCCCTGAAGACAGCCGGGCTCCGTGAGATTGGCCTCATGGCCTGGTGGGGGCACGGGGGGCTCTGTAGGGTGGGGCGGGCCACCCGTTCTCCTCCACTGCCCCTCGGCCTGGGCGCCCAGGGTCACCCCGAGCCCCGGACGCATCACCGCAGGCATGAAGGGAGGGAGGGAGGAGGAGCAGGGAAGCTCCCCCTTCGGGTGGGCTGTCTTGACCTTGGTTGTGAGGCTGTGATCCGTGTCCCACCAGCCCCATGACCTACAGTCCTGTGTCCCACCAGCCCCGTGTCCCACCAGCTCCGTGTCCCACCAGCTCCGTGTCCTACAGTCCCGTGTCCTACAGTCCCGTGTCCCACCAGCTCCGTGTCCTACAGTCCGTGTCCCACCAGCCCCGTGTCCCACCAGCCCCGTGTCCCACCAGCTCCGTGTCCCACCAGCTCCGTGTCCTACAGTCCCGTGTCCCACCAGCCCGTGTCCCACCAGCTCCGTGTCCCACCAGCTCCGTGTCCTACAGTCCCGTTCCCCACCAGCCCCGTGTCCCACCAGCCCCGTGTCCCACCAGCCCCCGTGTCCCACCAGCTCCGTGTCCCACCAGCCCCGTGTCCCACCAGCTCCGTGTCCTATAGTCCTGTGTCCTACAGTCCTGTGTCCCACCAGCTCCGTGTCCCACCAGCTCCGTGTCCTATAGTCCTGTGTCCTACAGTCCTGTGTCCCACCAGCTCCGTGTCCCACCAGCCCCCTGTCCCACCAGCCCCGTGTCCCACCAGCTCCGTGTCCCACCAGCTCCGTGTCCTACAGCCCCCAGAGCCTGGAGGTCGGGAGGGAGACACGGCAGGCGAGGTTAGGGAAGGACCCCAGGCTGCCTGGACCGTGTGACCACAGGGACCTTAGGGGAGGCTAGTGGCCCCCAACAGGGGGTGGATGTGACAAGGAAGCAGGGGGAGGGGCAAGGGACTCGGGTGGCCTGGGGGCCTCTGGGGCCGCGGCAGAGTCGAGGTGCCTTGTTGGAAGCACTGAGTCCTGGCTCCCTGTCCTGACGGCCGCACCCCCGGCTGTAGGCAGAGCCTCTGCACCGGCTGGGACCCTACTCGGGGACCGTGTGGCCCGCAGGCCCTGCCCGCCGCCGCCCGGGGTCCCACGAGAAAGCTGTGTGTAGATGCTGGTGGGGACTTACTGTCTGTCCCCGGGCTGCCCCACACATGGCCTGGGCCCCAAAGAAATGAAATCCGGGATGGAGACGGCCTTCGGCAGGACACCCGCGCTCTTCCCTGCCCCCACCTGCCCCAGTGGGCGCCCCCCGACCCGCTGCCCTGCAGCAGAACTAATCAAGGAGATGACAGGGAGGGTGGGGGGGCCGTCGGAGGCTCAAGGGAGAAACCCGAGGAAAATCCCCAAACTTCCTTTGATTTTTTATTTATTTATTTATTTCAAAATTTCTTCATCACAGAGTTCCGGATGCATCATCCCTGGAGGCTTGCACAACAAGTTTTGACAAAAGTCCGGGTCTTCCTTCTCGCGCCCGGCCCCGGCTCAGGAGCAGGATGGGAAGAGAGGAATCCACAAACCCCATTTCTCATCTCCACGGAGAAGTCACAAGACGGGGCTTGCCGTCCGGCTGGCTTGGGGGGGTTGGGGTGGGGAGAAGGGCTCACCTCACGAGGAGGCCGGAAGGGCGGCGTCCCCGTAGAGTCCTGGCCGGCTCGGAGCCCCCCTTCCCCATCTCGACACCGGGAGGGGCCCTGGGCAGGTGGAGGGGCCTCACTTGCCCGCGGAGCCAGTGGGAAGCCTCCCCGAAGGGCAGCTGTCAGGACCCATTCCTCCCAGGCAGCAGCCCCCCACCCCCGCACTGCCCTCCCCAGGAGTCCTGGCCCGGCCACCTCCTCCATGCAGCACACCTCAGGGCTGGCCAAGGGCTTGCATCTTCAGCACAGCTTGGTGGCTAAGGTCACTTTGCTGTGATGGTGGCTTCTGTGGCTTCTGACAGGGTCATGAGAACACACACTCAAAGGGGCTGTGAGGACCCCCTTCGGGACCACAGGGGAGCCCGGGCCCAGGCGTGAGCCAGCTTGGATGGGGCAGGGCGGTTGTTACGCTGTCCCTGCCGGGCCGGGCCGCGCCCCTCACACAGTCTCGTACGCACGCTCACACACACTGACCTGCATGCACACTCACACACGTGCACACACACATGGGCACACCAGGCCCTCCAGGAGCCGCCGCGCTCTGGCCCTGGCCCGGGGAGGGTGGCCCGCCGTGCCCAGCCGGGGAAGGACACTGCACCGTCCTCTGAGACAGGCTGCCTCTGCCGCCCCTTTACCGGCTGCTGGCTCGCAGCCTCGGTCGCTGCCCTCGGGCCGGGACTCCCCCTTCGCAAGAGGGAGCTGCAGACACAGCCGCGGGGGCGCTGAGCTGCCCGGACATCTGACACCAGGGCTCAAAAGTCAGCAGCGGCTCCACGGGCCTCCCACACCCGGGCCAGCCGGGTCCCCGCTGCCCTTCATGCACCGCGGGGCAGGCGGGAGCTCAAGCGCCAGCCTGGAGCCCAAATCCGTTTATAGCCCTTTTCGTGGACACCGCTGGAAACGGCCCTGGATTCTTGCGGGTGCCCCTGGGGCGAGGTCCCCGCTCCTCATGCCAACGCCTGTGGCTCCGGGGTCCAGGGTGAGCTGGGAGGCGGCCTGCCCTGCGCTGCTCAGCCTGGGCACCCACGGGAGGCTGAAGGCGAGTGAACCCCGCAGGCGAGCCCTCGCTCTCGGGCGGCCACGCTCTGCAGCCGAGGGAGGGGGTGTAGTGTGCTGACAGCCGGGAGCCCGGATCCTGCTTCAGATCCTGTGTCTCCCTCTCTCTGCCCCTCCCCTGCTCACACTCTGTCTCTCTCAGTCTCTCAAAAATAAATAAATATTAGAAACAAATTTTAAGGGATCTCCATCTGTGCAAAGAGCCCAAATGCCTTACGATGAAGGCATCCCCCCCGCACAGCAGGGAACGGAGTCCCACACTCGCTGCAACGTGGCTGGACCTCAGGACGTCGTGGGAGGTGGAGGCAGCCAGACACAGAGGGCCGCATGTCGTGTGACCCATGTGCAGGGACAGGGCTGGCAGGGCCGAGTGTGTGGCTGGGGGCGAGTGCCCTGTGCACACTCACTGATTTCACTAACGCACAGACACGGGTCCTTCGTGTGTCCACATCCCTGAAGCTGGCACGGGATGTCATAGCTTAGCGTTCGACGTCATGAAGTGATGCATCACCGGTGTCTTCGTGTGACATTAGGAGAGAGCCCCATGCCCGGGACTCACGCTTCATGTCTGCGGCAGACGTGGACCTGGTTGTTGTGGCCACGGCCCAAAGTGTGTTAAAAAGCAGTATGCACGTATGAAACCTAGGGTTCAAAGGATCTGTGTCTGTGTAGTGAGCACAAAACTCAGTCGCTTACAAAACCCCTTTTCACTTCATCTTGCAGTTTCGTGGGGCTGGAATCCAGCAGGCTTCAGCCGCGATTCCTCTCCTCCCCGTGGCGCGGACGGAGCCTGCTTGGGGGGTTCAGCTCCGGGAGGGGCTGCTCCTGATGCCCAAACGCCTTCCATGCACCTCGCGGGGCCAGCAGGCAGGCGGCCCGCAGGAGCCGGGAGCGGAGCTTCACGCGGCCTCGCCGGCAGGCTGGCCTCGTGCAGAACGACTTCTCCCGCGGGGGCTGAAAGCCCGGAAGCGCGTCTTCCCAGACAGAGGGGCGGGGCTGCAAGGCCTCCGGGGGACCCCCGACTGCGCATGCTCAGGACCGCGCGGGGCACGGCTGTCGGGCGCGGGGACTGGGAGCCGGCTCGAGGCTGGCCTCCGCGCCAGGAGTGACCGTGGCCTCCTTCACCGTGTGTCCTGGCTCCATGAGACAGGCACCTGTCACCTGCCGAGCACTGTCCTCAGCACCAAGGTACAGTCACACATCGTCATGGGCTCATGGCAGGTTACACTGAGTGGGCGGGGTGGAGGGAGAGGTGCAGGGGTGGTGGAGTGGAGGGGGTGGAGGGGCTGGACGGGGGTGGACGGGGGTGGACGGGGGGTGGAGGGAGAGGGTGCAGGGGTGGGGGGTGGAGAGAGAGGGTGGAGGTGGACGGGGTGGAGGGAGAGGTGCAGGGGTGAGGGGGTGGAGGGGGTGGACGGGGGTGGACGGGGTGGGCGGGGGTGGACGGGGGGTGGAGGGAGGTGGAGGGGTGGAGGGTAATGGAGGGGGTTGGAGGGGGTTGGAGAGAGGGGTGGAGTGTGATGGAGGGAGGGGTGGCGGGTAATGGAGGGGAGGTGGAGGGGTGGCCGGTGATGGAGGGGGTGGAAGGGAGGAGGCAGGCAAATCGCCCGAGAGCGTCAGGGGGCAGTGGGTCGCGAGCATGGCTGTCAGGAAGGACCTGGGTAGGGGACCCAGGCAAGGACAGCCGCGCGGGCCTCCCTGGGGTCCCTGGACCATCGCTGTGAATGATGAGCAGGAAGCGGGAACAGCATCTGGGGAGAAGGGACCAGCATGTGCACAGGGTGGGCTTCCGGGGGGCGGAGCCCAGCAGGGTAAGAAGCTGAGCCGCAGGAGGGGTGCAGGGGGGCCAGACCGCGGGCGTGGGGACCGTGGTAAGTGGCGCGGGTTTCATCCCCAGTGCACGGGGACTGACCGAAGGGCTGGCCCCGAGTCAGGGTCACTGCGCAGCTGAGCCGTGGGTGGGCGCCACCAGCTGGGCGCACCCGGAGGTGAGCGGCTCCGCAGGACCAGCCTGGCCGGAGCGCAGCCACAGCGCGGGGGAGGCGTCCGCAGCGCCCGGGCCTTGTGCGACTCCCTCCTGAGGCCCGGCTCCGCCTCCACAGGCTCGAGCCTCTCATGCCCACACCGGGAAGCCACACGCCTTTGCAGGGAGGACCCAAGGGCTCGGCCACGGTCACGGAGGGCAAGGGCTGGGGTGCTGCCCTGTTACCGGTCTCCCCTGACTTTATTTTATTCTTGTTTGTAACCCCTTCAGCCACTCCCAAAGAGGGTAGTATACAATGGGTGCATAATAAATGCTTGCCACTCCTGTGATAGCGGTAGACAGAATGATGCCCTCCCCCGTAATACACAGTCTGTGACTGTGTTGCCTTCCACAGCAAAAGGGGCTTCGCAGGTGTGGTTGAGACGTGACA
This sequence comes from Proteles cristata cristata, assembly GCA_017311185.1. Taxonomy (NCBI): domain Eukaryota; kingdom Metazoa; phylum Chordata; class Mammalia; order Carnivora; family Hyaenidae; genus Proteles; species Proteles cristata. The sequence goes on from JAESUZ010004168.1 coordinate 7,224, forward strand.
GGGACCCAGCCCTGGAAGGTCCAGGTGGGCCAAGTCTAACCACTTCCTACTGGAGACCCTTTCCCAACCGGAGTCACAAAAGTCCACAATGACAAGGGTGAGGGAGGGGCTGTCTCAGGAGGAGGAGGGAGGTGCCCTGAGCCCAGGAGGGTGGGTGCTTGAAGGGCCTGGAGGGTCAGGGAACGGATTCTTCCGGGAGCCTCCAGAAGGAACCGGCCCTGGGGACGAGCTGACTTCTGGCCAGGGAGACCCAAGCCAGATATCTGCGTGGGGGATACACGTACGGCAGCCCAGCCCCTCCTGCAATGGCGCTGACCCCTCTGAAGGTGCGCGTTCTCAGGGGGTGCATACTGTTGTTTTGAGGGGGGCTGTTGGCCATGACTTGCTCAGTCTCTAGGACCCAACGCAACACGGCTTAAGAAACAAACAGAAGGAACATCCTGACTCACAAGGATAGAGCTGCTTAAATTCACGTGCAGCCATCAAAACCGGCTCTGGGTCCCGCTCTCTCCCCAGTGCCTCGGTTCCCACCCGGGGCCCCCGGGGCCCCCTGCGGCGTCCCTCCTTGGGCCCCAGCCGACACCCAGTCTGCTTGGACCTGGGGAACACGGACATTCTCTCTATCACCTGTGCGAGCAGCCGGATGCCTATTGGCCAGAACCGGGTCACCTTGGTCGAGCGGCCAAGGACCCCCAGCGTTCTAGAGGTCAGGCCTGGTTCCGGGTCAGTGGTGCCGCGTGGGCATCAGGGGAGAAGGGAAATGTAGGCTACCGTCCCGCGAAGAGAGAGAAATGGAGGCTGAGCGCCCAAACAAACGTCTGACCTCACTGGGTTGCTGGAGGGCCACACAGGGACCCTGCGATGGGGGCGTCCGTGGGTGCTGGGGCAGCGTTTATCGGAACGATATTCCCAGGCAGCCCCGGGGCTATCCACAGGGTCACTCCAGCGTGAGAGGTGCACACGGCCGCCGCCCCCTCGTTCCCATGTGAAAGTCTCCCTCCGGGTCTGGGCCTGGGCACTTGTCCCCGGGGCCCTTTCCAGCCTGGGTCTTCTGCAAACAGCGCTCCTCCCCCCAGCCCGCAGCTGCCCTCTTGGAAGGCGTCCTGGGTCCTGGCTGTGTTCTGTCTGTCGTGCTGGCACCGGGAGCATCCACTCCCGGGTCTGTTTCCACCGAGTGTGCAAACTCCAGGCTTGGCCTGAAACCAGGGAAGTGATCGGCTTTTTCCATCCGCCCACTGCCGTCCCCGACTGGCCTCCGGAAGGGCCCTGGGAACAGTGTGGACAGGACCCGTGATGAGCCAGGGAGGCGCTGGCCCAGTGGGCTTGCCTGCCGCCCCACAGCTCGCGCCGCCGCCGTCGGGCCCGACGCCCCCTGGGCTGTGCCCTCGCCCGCCGTGCGTGGGGACGGACCCTCTCCTGTCCTATTCAGACCCTCGGCCATGGCTCCGAGGGCAGACACGCCGCTGGGACTCGAGCCCCAGGACCCGAGCCTGTCTTCCTTCTCGCAGGTCTCTGCGGTGCCGCCCCTCTCAAGCTCGGACACTCCCAGCCCCGAGGCCGCAGTGCGTTCACCCCAGGACATCAGCCCTTCGTGCAGCAGGAGAGTGACTCACCGCTCATTCTGCTTAGGCTGCACCGAACTGGCACCACCAGGCGAAAATACTTTGGGCTAATTCATTTGGCAACAGCATCAAAGCCTGAAGAGGACCAAGTCCAAGTTTTCTCCTCTTTTAAAAATAAAATAAAACAGAAACAAAAACAAATCCTGGCACGAAGAGAAGGAAAACTCTGATTAGCCCGCATCGCCTGTGTTTGCTAGAACAGAAGGTGTGGAGGGCGCGACCCGGGTCTGGTCTTTCTCACCATTATATCCCTGCACCCAATGTGGCGCCCAGCACACAGTAGGTGCTCAAGGGTACTCGCTGGATGGTGTACCATCCGGTTTCTCCAGGTGAGGCCTCACCGCATGGGACACTGTGTCATTAGGCCCCGGGGCTCTGCGGGTTGACAAGTTGGATAGGGCATGGCAGGGATGGCTTCCCTCTGCTCGGCGGCCAGACGCTGCCGTCACCCAGAGGTGTCTCCGCGCACCTATCTGGTGTTTGATGCTGGCGGGCCGTCTGCCGGGGCCTGGGCTGGGATGCTGGCCACACGCCTCTGCGGGATGGTCCGGGTGCCCCTCCCACAAGCGGTACCTTGAGCTCCCTAACGGTATGACACCAGGGTCCCCGGACAAGCACCTTCCAAAGAACCAGAGGAGGCTCGTCACTGTTCGTGACTTGTTCTCAGAAGTTCTTGGCATTGCCTCTACGTGGTCTGTAGCCCACTCTGATTCAAGGGGAGGGAACACGGGTCTCTTCTGATGGGGGGCTGGGGGCAAAGTCATATTCATTCAGTGACTATAATCTGCCTCCGATGGTGAGTGGATGGGGTCCAGAGAGCGGAGTAAACTGAAGCGTCTTTGCAGTGACTTGCTCAACCCCATTCAAGATTTTCCCGAGTAGCTGTAAGCATCGCCAGAAGTGGGCAGATTGACCTAAAATTCAGAATAGGGTCAAAAACATCTTCCTTGGACCTCCTGGATGGCTCGGTCGGTTGAGTGTCTGACTCTTGATTTTGGCTCAGGTCATGATCTCACAATTCGTGAGTTCGAGCCCAGCCCCACGTTGGGCTCCACACTGACGTTGCAGAGCCTGCTTGGAATTCCCTCTCTCTCTGCTCCTCCCCTGCTCACAGTCTCTCTTGCCCTCAAAATAAATTTAAAAACACATTTTTTCTGAAAAGCACTTTTGTTGAGAAAACAGCCTATCAACAGGTGTGGTAATATAGCACTTGATTAAAAGTGAAGCCCAACCGCGGTCCACACCTTGCTCATAATGTGGGGCCTCGGTTTTGCAAGATGCCAAAATCAGGGAACAGGTGCAAGATGAGCGAGATCTCTCTGTATGATTTTTGATGACCCTCTAAGTTATTCCAGTTAAAACTTCAGTGAGGAGGGGCGCCTGGGTGGCTTAGTCGGTTAAGCGTCCGGCTTTTGCTTAGGTCATGATCTCGCGGTTCGTGGGTTCGAGCCCCGCATCGGGCTCTGTGCTGACATCTAGCTCAGAGCCTGGAGCCTGTTTCAGTCTGTGACTCCCTCTCTCTCTGACCCTCCCCTGCTCACGCTGTCTCTCTCTCTCCTAGAAATTAAAAAAAAAAAAAAAAAAAACTTCAGTGAGGAGAATGTGAAGCCAGGCTCCTAGAGTCAATCTGATTCTGTCCCTAGCAAAGGTGGGCAACGCAGACCGACAAGTCTCTCGGTGCCCGGCTTCCCCGTGCAGGCGCGGGACGCTGTTGGAAAGAGCGGGCCAGGGCGTGTAGAGATCTGGAGGAAGAGCTGTGCTGACAGCAACTCATGCCACTCCGAGACGGGACAAGCGCCTCTCCTCAGGACACGGACCTTCCACCCGGGACTCTGTTCTGAAGCGAGCAGAAGGAGCAGCTGGAGACCACCCCGGGAAGATTCCCACGCCCCAGGCCCGTTGCCCCGAGAGCCGCCAGGAGGCTGTTGGCGAGCAAAAGCACTCTCCGGCTGCAGAGGGACCCTGTGGCGCGGGGAAAAGGAGCCGGGGTGGAGGACACAGCAAGCGTGTAAAATATCTGCTGGGTGGCCTGGGAGTGCCCCGACACGGGACCCACAGGTCCGCCCGACCGGCCGCGCAGGCGCCGGCCTCTCTTCCGGACGCGGGAAAGGCCGCACGTGGAAAACAGAGCCTCCAAATCTGTGGTTGGGAGGAAAGCAGCCTATGCCACGCTCTTCTGTTCCCATATCTAACACTTGCAGCGACTTCTGAGATACTGTCATGATTTTCTTTACGTGATTAGTCCACGGAGGCTCAGAGAGGCTGCCCTTGGCCTAAGGCCACGCAGCTCAGATGTGCCGCAAAGTAGGGTTTGCGCTGGCGGGTTTGGAGGTCTCTGCCCTTCCCTGCCGCCAGGCGCTGGCCTGACCCCTGGAGTTTGCTGCAGGAGCCACGGCCGAAGAGCCCTGGTCCTGACCGACCCCGCACTTGCCTTTCTGCCCTGAGAGGTGCTCAGATGGGAGCCGCTCACCCTGCGGGCCGCCCGGACAGCAGCAGCCATGCAGCTGGGCCTCTTGCGTCGCGGTGTTGTGACTGAGAGTCGTGATGGCCCTGCCCCTTGGAGCTCCGCTGGGGACAGCTGTGCCTGACGGCTGTCACAAACATGCCGGTGGGGGCAATCCCAGAGAGACACCAGGAGGAGGTTCTGCAGCTAGATCACGTATGTGTAAGTTTCACTGGGATGACCTTGGCTCAGTCTCCTCATCTGTAAAGTGGGCATCTTAGGAACAGCAACCTCACGGTGGGGGAGGGGGGACTCTCTTGAGGCTCAAACAAGCTGGTATAATAGAGCTTTGGGCCCCCCAGAGAGAAATCTAGATAAAGTTCGCAAACGAAAGGGACGTGATGCCTGGTGACCAAAAATCCTAAGAGTTAATGGTGCTCCCTTCCTGCGCCTTAGAGGGCGTCCCCTCCCTCGGGAAGCCCGCCGTCCGTTCGTGAGTGCTGTGTCCCCCACTGCAACCTGTCCGTCTTATTCGGGGGGGGCATCTAAAGCCTGTTCAGGACCCTCCCAAACAAACACAAGAAGCGCGGCCTGTTTAGTCTCCTTCTCCACCCCACTGGGCATCAAAGGAACGTTACTCCTGGGGCTCCCTTGCCATCTGGTCATGAGAAGGTTCTAACAGAGGGGGTCCCTGGCAGGCGGAGATCTGGAGGGCGGGGCGGGGGGCAGCGTCTTTCTCCCTCTCCTGCTGCTCTGGCTCCGGCCCCAACCTCACGGGTCCTGATCCCCCTGCTCCTGTCTGGGAAGGCCCGGCCCTGGGGACCTCCGGCTGATCTCCGGGGCAGGGGCCACCCCATCCCCTGCAGCCCACAGGGCCGGCGCCCCCCCCGCTCATGCCTGGTGCCTCCCTTCCATCCTGCGGAGCGTCTGGGGTGGGGGTGGAGCTTGAAGCCCGGTGTTCATGGTCAGCCGCGGCCGGCAGGCCCTGGAAAGGAGCCAACCTGACCCACTGAGCTCCTTCCACACACACCCACATGCTCTTTGCAGTGGGTTGAATAGCAACCCCCACACACGCGTGTTCACCCCAGAAAGTGGCCTCCTCTGGAAAGAAGGTCTGTGCAGATGGAATGCAGGTAAGGACGGCATGAGGTCGCGCTGGATGGCGTGAGCCCTAGATCCAGTGACCGCTGTCCTTACGATTGTAGGCGGGAGCAGAGACACACAGGAGGGGCATGGGGCAAGGACCCTGGGGGTTGCGGTCACCCCGGAGCTGGGAGAGACGAGGGGCCGACCCCACCCCAGCGCCTGTGCAGGAATCAGCCTCGTGATGCCTGCACTTCGGCCTCCAGACCCGGTTCATGAAACTCCCCCCTCGTTAGGGCCAGATGTCACAGTGCCCTGGGACGGTTACGTGCTCTTCCCCGCCCCCCAGGCCTGGCGTCAGAGTCCCCGGGGCCAGGACGGCGCCCTTGGAAAAGGGGTCCTGACGTGGCCCACATGGGAAGGGCCTTTAAGATGCAGTAAAGGGATCCTGTGAAGAGTAAAAATAAACCTGATGAACAAGATAAGAATTCAAGTCGGTCTTGAAAGATGGGGAAAGAGCAGTCCTGGCCTCTGATCGTCTGCCGAGCCCTGGGAGCCGCCAGGCAGCCCTGCTTCCACAGGAGAACAGGGGGCTGCAGGGGGCGGGCTGGGCCTGCTGGGGGATGCAGGGGGCAGACAGGGGCTGCAGGGGCTGCAGGGGGCGGGCTGGGCCTGCAGGGGGCTGCAGGGGCTGTCTGGGCCTGCTGGGGGCTGCAGGGGGTGGGCTGGGCCTGCTGGGGGTTAGGGGGGCAGGCTGGGGCTGCAGGGGCTGCAGGGGGCGGGCTGGGCCTGCTGGGGGTTAGGGGGCCGGCTGGGGCTGCAGGGGTTAGGGGCAGGCTGGGGCTGCAGGGGCAGGCTGTGGGGCTGCTGGGGCTACTGGGGGTGGGCTGGGCCTGCTGGGGGCTGCAGGGGCTGTCTGGGCCTGCTGGGGGGCTGCAGGGGGCGGGCTGGGCCTGCTGGGGCTCAGGAGGCGGGCTGGGCCTGCTGGGGGTTAGGGGGGCCGGCAGGGGCTACAGGGGGCTGCAAGGGCGGGCTGGGCCTGCTGGGGGGCTGAAGGGAAGGCTGGGCCTGCTGGGGGTTAGGGAGTCGGGTTGGGGCTGCAGGGGTTAGGGGCCGGCTGGGGCTGCTGGGGGCTGCAGGAGCGGGCTGGGGCTGCTGGGGGGTTAGGGGGTCGGGCTGGGGCTGCAGGGGGTTAGGGGCCGGCTGGGGCTGCAGGGGGTTAGGGGGCAGCTGGGGCTGCAGGGAGCTGCAGGGCGGGCTGGGCCTGCAGGGGCTGCAGGGGGCGGGCTGGGCCTGCTGGGGGGCTGCAGGGAAGGCTGGGCCTGCTGGGGGTTGGGGTCAGGTTGGGGCTGCAGGGGTTAGGGGTCGGGCTGGGGGCTGCAGGGGGTTAGGGGGCCGGCTGGGGCTGCAGGGGGCTGCAGAGGCGAGGCTGGGGCTGCGGGGGCTGCAGGGGAAGGCTGGGCCTGCTGGGGGTTGGGGGTCGGGCTGGGGCTGCAGGGGTTAGGGGGCCGGCTGGGGCTGCAGGGGTTAGGGGCCGGCTGGGGCTGCAGGGGCTGCAGGGCGGGCTGGGCCTGCAGGGAGCTGCAGGGGGGCGGGCTGGGCCTGCTGGGGGCTTACAGGGGAAGGCTGGGCCTGCTGGGGGTTAGGGGTCAGGCTGGGGCTGCAGGGGGCAGGCTGGGCCTGCTGGGGGCTGCAGGGGGCGGGCTGGGCCTGCTGGGGCTGCAGGGGGCACGTGGGTCCTTGGGGCTGCCGCAGACCTCACCGCTCCTCACAGTGTGTCCGCGAGCCCAGCCAGCAGTGACCTTTGTCGGTGACGTGCTTCTCTGCCAAACGTCTGTGCGTGGTGGAGGCTGGATGACAGCGGGCTGTCCCGTGCACACGTGGCCGACGCCCAGGCTGGAGGTGCGGGGTCAGCGTTTCTTACCCGGGTTCCTCCTCCGGCTGGGGCCCAGACGCGTGCGCGCTGGGACGTGCCCGCCCCCTGCACCCACACTCCGTCTGCCTTTCCAGGCCCACCGAGGAGCCTCTCTTGTTTCAGAGGATTAAGCGTGGCTTTGGGTTGTGGGTCGAACTGTGTCCCCCAGAGGCCACGCGGCAGCCCTGATCTGGAAACGAGGCCGTCGCAGGTGTTACTAGTTGCTACAAGGTCCTGGCGGGCTGGGCAGGGCCCTAATGCCACGTGACAGGAGTCCCACGGGGAACGGGCCACGCGAGGATGGGGCAGAGCTCAGAGAGACGCAGCCTGAAGCCAGGGACGCCGGGACGGCTGGCATCCGACAGAACAGGGAGCGGCGAGGAGGGACGGGCCCGGAGCCTTCCGGGACAGCACGAGCGGCCGACACCTTGATCTCTGACTTCTGGCCTCCGGAGTTGTGCAAGAAGCAGCGTCTGTTGTTTCCAGCCAGCCCGTTGGTGGCACATCGCTCCGGCAGCCCTGATATGCTGACACGTTTGGCAAATGCAGCTGAGAAGTGCCTGCAGGCGGGCGCGAACGGCGGCAGCGGTGAGGGCGAAGCCGCGGCAAGTCTCTTGTTTCGGCTCAGGCCGCAGCCCGGCTCTCCTACGGCGGCTGAGCTCCGCCTCTTGCTGGCACAAAGCTACGGAGCTCACGGGCAGCGGGAGCCCCGCACCGGCCCGGCCGCATGCAGGTGGTGGCATACGGTCACACGGCCCACCCCTGGACGCCGGCCGCGCCCGCCGACGGCCTGCCGGGTCACCACGGCTGGGCCGACCTCCCTGCGCCTGACTCACGGGACGATGACAGATCAACCAGACAGACAGGCAGACCTGGCTTTCCCAAAGGTGCATTTCATCCTCAAAGCAACGCGGTGAGTTCGCTGGCCTGGCCTGGCCTGTCTCGGGGACACGGGAGGAGGGGGGGCGTCAGCCTGCAAGGGCCCATCGCCAGTCTTGGGGCATTTCAGGAAAGTCGAGAGGGGGAAGGTGACTCTGTGGGTGATTCAGATGCCCCAGGGGCTCTGGCAGTTACTGTGCGAAGCGCAGGTAGTAAGCAAGCTCGCTCGGATCAGGCGCCGGCAGCTGCCTGGGTGAGGGTGTGTGCAGGCCGGGGCAGGGGCGCCCCTGTGCGTGGCGGGGGTGTGGACCGCAGTGGGAAAGGCCACTTGACTTCGGGGTCTTTGCCGAGCAGATGAGAAAGTCCCGTTGGGTGCAGCTGGCTTGGGAGGTGCCAGAGGTCACGGCAAGGACAACAGCCAGGGCTCGCCTAGTGGTGACGGCGCCACACCAAGAGCAGAAAGCACTAGCACGGGCTCCTGCGGCGTCTTCCGGAATCCCGCCGCTGCTGCCAGCACTTCAGAATCCAAGGTGATCAGCAGAGGCAGGGAACCAGGCTTCACGTCATCTCTATGGTGTCCCCGCGGCAGGAACGTCCCAACAGACAGGGACCTCGCTCGGTGGACTCCTTACCCAAGCTCCCCCCGATACTCATGTCCAAACACTCCCAGAAAATGGTTCTGACTGTGCTGTTCTGAGGTTTGTGTCAAGCTTAGTGTCTGTCCATCTGTCTGTCTTAAACTGCCAACCGTGTAGTCTTTTCTCACCTGGAAGGCGTCCCTTGATGGTGCAGCGAGTTGCAGTGGGTCCCGCTGGTGTGTTGAGCCAGGACACGGCTTGGGAAAGTATGGCCCCAGGCAGAGGTGATTGGGAAGTGAGTGTTCCACATGCAGCAAGCGCCAGATGTGCCTGAGTCACCATACTTGGGAATGAACTTGGCCTAGCCCAGTCTTATTAATCACTGTCATTTACCAAAGTCCCGCTGTGCCTGCACACAGTGCTGGGTGCATAGGCCAGGCTCCTCCAGAGACAGAATCAACAGGAGATGGAGGGAGGGAGGGAGGGAGGGGTGGATGGAGGGGTGGATGGAGGGGTGGATGGAGGGGTGGATGGAGGGTGGAGGGATGGATAAATAGATAGAGGAGTTATAAAGAGATTCACTGTGAAGAACGGGCGCACGCCATTGCGGGGACAGCCGGTATGAAATGACCGAGGCAGGATTTGTATGTCACCGTCTTCAGGCAGAATTTCTTCTTCAGGAAACGGCCATGTTTGCTCTTAAGACCTCAACTCATCGGAAAAGGGCCACCCGCATTATGGAGGATAAGTTCCTTCACTCAAAGTCAACTGATGGCAGATGCTGGTAACATCCACAACGTGCCTTCACAGCAGCACCGAGTCAGGGTTCGACGAAACCACTGGGCAGGGTCACCAAGTCATCACGTAAAACTCACCACCGCCCGCTGTGCTTCCAGATGAGCAGTTAATTAGAGGCTCGGGGAGGTCACCCACCTCTCCCAAGCTCACAGAGCCAGCGGCGGGTGGGACAGACAGAGTGCAGCACAGGGGTCTCGTCAGCCTCCTCAGCTGCCGCTGACCTGAGCCAGGGCGCCGGGCACCGGGGTGGCCCCAACACCGAGTGGGACACAGGAAGGCACGCCGTCCCCCGTCAATCACACCCTGTTGTCCAGAGCTCTGTCTTCCTTCCTGAGAAGCCCCTCCACGTGAGGGGGTGAGCGGGCCCCTGCCCTGAGCGCCGCCCCCCGACCCAGCCCGGCTGCCAGCTACGGCTGTGGGCAGGGGGTGGGGTTTCCAAGCAGAACACTGTCACATAACCCTTTCAAGAGGGTCCTTGAAAATGTAGGCACGCGGGAGTGCTGCAGGCCAGCACGGTGCCCTGGCTTCTCTGCTGACCCCCAACGGCCCCAAAGGGCTGTCGCATCGTTTCCGGTTGTGTTCATGGTAAACAAGACATGAACCACTTCTGTCTTCGCAAAAGATAGAAAGCATCTTAGGAGACAAATTTTCATCCCAAATATTTTAGGTGCACTTTCCAGGTGGTAGATTTGAAGGAAAAAGCACAGGGGCGCCCGGGCGGCTCCATCAGTTAAGTGTCCGACTTTGGCTTGGGTCATGATCTCGAGGTCTGTGGGTTCGAGCCCCACGTCGGGTTCTGTGCCAACAGCTCAAGCCTGGAGCTGCTTCGGATTCTGTCTCCCTCTCTCTCTGACCCTCCCCTGCTCACACTCTGTCTCTCTCAAAAATAAATAAACATTAAAAAACTAAAAACAGATAAATGAAAAGCACAGAGTGGCTGAGCACAGAACTGTTCTGCCCTCTGAGTCAGAGACTGAAAACCGCAGAGCGTCAGGTCAAGATGGAGAGGCCAGGAGGAGTGGCGGTGGTTTGGCCCACAGCACGGGGCCGTCTCAAAGTGCCCTGGATGAGGCTGAAGAGCAGGCCACGGGCTGCAAGGAACAGGACACAGACGTGGCTTCAAACTGTCCAGGGACGTGGGGGTGTGCGTCACGGGCGAGGCCTCAGGGTGCAGACCCTGGCGGTGGGGGGGGCGGGGGGCGAGGCCTCTGTTTCTGCTTCCTCTCTGGGCAGGACTCTGCTGGGTGTCTGCGGGCCACCGTCCGAACCCCCCTCACCCGCCCATCTCACCTCTGGAAACCTGCCCGTCCAGGCACGGGTGGGTGGCCCTCCCCCTTCCCACATTCGCAGCCCAGCCCGAAAACCGGACGAGCGGCCGGCTAGCCGTCTGCGCCGGGGCCCCGAACCAGGGCCGCGTCAGCCACAGGCCACCGGCCACAGCCAAAGTCAGCCTCGTGCTGCACGGCTGGGAGCCCAGACCCCAAGGCGTTTTAGGAAGAGCGAAACCCAAGCAAGGGCACTCTTCTAAAATGTTAGAAATGGGCTACTGCTGATAAAAATTTACACTGAGAATAAAATACTAGAAATAGTCTAAGTGTCCTATAATGAGGGGACTCGTTCAAAGCTTTTGAAGCACTGGGATGTGACTGTAGCCATCACAATGATTTCTTTCCAGAACATTCCATGATCGGCGAAGATTCTCACGCCATCACAATGATTTCTTTCCAGAACATTCCACAACTGGGGAAGATTCTCATGATGTCTTATTAAGTGAAAACCAGGGCAGGTGAAGGGAAGGCCTCTACAGCAAGTTTCCACGCACAGAATCGTGCGTTCCTGTGGGCACAGCCTCCGGGTACAACCAGGCGGGAAGGCTATGCATCGAGGGGCGAGAGCGTGGGGTCCCTGGGTGGGGAATTCCTGGCGGTCTTTACTTGGATCTTTGCTCACATGTCATGTTTTCTACGTGTTATGTATGGACAGGTATTAATTCTGTAACCATAAATTGTCGGTTGGGTTTTATTTTTAAGGCAATGCTGTAGAAGGGATTTCTGGGAGGGGTCACTTCTGTCGGACACCCCGGAACTTCAGGGGGCTGCCTGTGAAGTCCGCCCAGGCACCACAGAGAAATGCCAGACGCACAAGAAACAAAAGTCCCCAAAAACCCAAGGGAGAGAGTTCTTGTCTGCAAAGAGGCAGTGCCCCCAGAGGTCAAACAGAACACAGCGGATCAGCCCACCCTCAGCGGCGTGACCCACATGGCAGCCACAACAGAAGTAGGGAGGAAAGCTGGGGAGGGGACAGGGAGCCAAGGATGGCTCCGGAGGGAGGGCGGGGCTGGGCGCTCGGCTGCGAGTCTCACTGAAGTCACACAGGGCGTCCTCCATGGGGGTCCCAGGATGGCCTGACTGAGCACGCTGTTTGGAAGCGGCTCTGATGGGGTCCTGGCTTCTCCTTCTGGCCTTCGTCCCAGCCCGGGGACCAGCAGAGCAAGCGCTGCCCGTGGGTCCTCAGGGCCAGCAGCGAGGCAGGACCGCCACGCTTGCCCTCCGTCTGTGGCACCCCGTCCCCCTTCCCCGGCGGGCCCCTCCTTGCCGGGTCCCCCGCAGCCCAGCCCTCCCCCCGCCCCCCTCCCCGCCAATGGTCGGCTTCGTGGCCCGGAACGCAGGCTATCCCGCAGAGAGCCCGCCTTCTGCCTTCAGCCCAAGTTTGCGCTCAGGCGGGAGTGTGCCACGTCAGCCTCCAGATGGAATCGGGTCCGAGCGCGGGAGGAATCCGACCGGCCCACGTCTCCTGCACGCGGAGGTTCGGTCTGGCCTGAGGCCGCCGCGCGGAGCCCCGCCTGTGCCGGCTGGCCAGCTGCGCGCCGCAGCCCGCTGACCCCCCTTCCCGTAGCTTGGCGTGAGAACCAAAGACGAAACCCCAGTGAGAACCCTGTGCGCGGGACTGAAGCGTGGGGCTCCCCAAACAGTGTAATTATGCTCACTTCACACACAGGGAAACCGAGGCAGGGGCCCTCCAGGTCTCAGCCGTGTGACGGGCTGTGGCCCAAGTGCTCTCGACTCACAGTCTAACCCAGCAGCAGGGTCATCCCAGATGGAGGGGGCGGGACATCCTCCCCAGCGCGGGATCTGGGTCAGACAGACACGGCCCAGACACGGCCCCACGACAGTGACCACAGCAGAGAGTCCGCAGAGAACTGGGCCATGGGGGGCCAGGGGCCACTCAGGATTTCCTGTGAAACCGAAGCTCCTTTTTTTTTTTTTGGTGAAACTGCTGCGATGGTTGAAGTTCCCTAATCGATCCAAACATCTTGAAAGCACAGGACAGGCCAATGACACTAGGGGCCGAGGGGGCGGGGATTCGGCTCGTAAGAAACGAAGGTGGCCATTCATCCAGGTCGGCCCAGTCCAGTAGAAAGAGAACGCGTGCCACGTATGTGCGCTGAGTGTCCCAGTTACCGCTTGTAAAAAGCAAAGGGACCACTTGTGGGGATGAGCACTGGGTGTTATGTGGAAACTAATTTGACAATAAACTATTTGTAAAAAAAAAAAAAAAAAAAAGCAAAGGGACACAGAGGTGCAACTGGGTGTGATGACACACTTTAGTGACCCCATCTCCAAAATAGGTCATTTCAGTGTGATCAACATCGAGCTTATTTAAAACAATTTTTTAAGCTTTATTTATTTATTTTAAGAGAGAGAGACAGAGCACGTGAGCAGGGAAGGGGTAGAGAGAGAGAGAAAGAGAGAATCCCAAGCAGGCTCTGCACTGTCAGCACAGAGCCCGACTCAGGGTTTGAACCCACGAACCATGAGATCATGACCTGAGCCAAAGTCGGACGCTCAACTGACCGAGCCCCCCAGGCGCCCCAAGGTAGAGGTTATTAACGGGATAGGAGCCAAAACTGCTGGAGTCGGTACCTGCGACACGCCCAGCTGTGTCTAGCCCGTCCCTCCCCACGAGGAAGCCACATCTGACCTGTCACACACACACACGTCCCTGGGTCTCCATTAAGCCCCCCACGCTGCTGTGAGGCTTCAAGACGCTACACCTTGGTGTGAGCTCTCCCCTTCCCTCGTTTGCCCTTCCTCCTTGCTCGGTCGGGGGGGCTCCTGCCCACCTTCTGAAGACCCTTTAAATGGTGCTTCTTCTGGGAATCCCACCCCTGAGACCCTCTCCCGCCCCTCAAAGCAAAACGAATCAGCCCATCGTCATAATTCCAGCCGCTCCGCTAGAGCGCGTGCCGCACGGTCCTGACTCCCACATGCCTTCGCCCCACGATGCCTCATCAGGGCTGTCAGAGCACACACTGGGCGGTGTCGCCCCGTGCGGGCTGTGAGGGCTGAGTGGCCCGCAGGCCGTGTACGGGGTCGGGTGCCCTTTGTATCAGGCACTGCCCTTAGCCCTCACATCTTGCCACGGCCCACTGAGTCCTACTAGGATCATCCCCATTTTGCTGTGAAGGAAACCCAGACTCAGAGAGGTTAGGCAACTTGCCCAAGGCCACAGAGCACTTCAGTGGCAGGGCCGGGATCCAAAGCTGGAGATCTGGTCCCACTGTAATATTAGGCCACTTGTGAACTCCTGAATGGTGACAGGGACCGTGAGTTAGTAAGATCCGAGCTCATGACTGCCAGCCGGAATGTGTCACGTGCTCACTGAGAAACCGCATCATCAAAGAACAACTGTGTGAAGGTGAATTCTGAGCCCAGTGCCCAGACGTTTGCCTGGGCCTCCAAGCACACGTGAGGCCGCTGCTGACCCCCCTCAGGGCGGGAAGTGACCATCCCGTTTCCCATCCTCACGGCACACAGAAGGCTCTGAGTACCTCCATATCCCCTCTGTCTATCACATGTCCCCACCACAGTATCTGTCCCCTGGGGAGCAGGGGCTTTTCCTCCTTGTCTGAGGCTGAGTCCGCCTTCCTGTGCTGGGATGGAGTCCCCGTTCGAGAGTCAGCAAAGACTTTGGACGAAGCTTCCGATCACAAATGCGCTACACATTCCAGGCCAGGGGCCTCTGCTGCAAGCACCCAGCCTACCCCGGTCCTGCTGAGCAGCGTCTGCAAAACGCAATCGGCGTGGCTGTGTTCTAATAAAACTTTACTGGGGCGCCTGGGGGTTCAGTCGGTTAAGCGTCCGACTTCGGCTCAGGTCAGGATCTCACAGTTTGTGGGTTCAAGCCCCGCGTCGGGCTCTGTGCTGACAGCTCGGAGCTTGGAGCTGCTTCGGATTCTGTGTCTCCCTGTTTCTTTCCCACACTCTGCCTGCCCATACTCATGCTCTGTTTCTCTCTGTCTCATTAATAAACATAATAAAATAATAAAACTTTATTTACAAAAGCAGGCCAGGGCAGACCCCAGGACGTGGCCGCCACCTCTAGTGAAATAGTTTATATGTAAATGAGAGGACTGAGTGTTTAAACATTCTCCCAGCATATAGGGCAGAGGCGTTTAATGCAAAGGATTTCCTTCCCTGTACGTGTGATAAAGCGATTTCCCAGCATTTCTGGCTCTCTCGGCCCTGCGACAATGGAGGAGTAAAGTGTGCTATTAACTTTGCCAGGGTTAAAAGTATCTGATCCTGTTTCCTAAATTCTACAACTGGGGTGTGCGTGACATTCCTTCAAGTGTTGCTATACTGAGACTCTGTTAATAGTTGATCTGTCCCCACCTGGTCCAAGTTCACACAGTACAACTTCAGGTAAAGGCACCCACTGGCCGTTCACTCCCCCAAAATGCCCTCTTCCCGGCCCCTCGGCGTGGGCCCCAGGGCCACGTTCATAGGAGCCAGTCAACACATGTGGACCAAACCGTTGTGAATGGAGCCTGTCTTACCCTCTAACAGCGAAACAGGAAGGAATTGGCACAAAGTACATCTGTCGGGGGTGGGGAAGATCAGCCCTTCCTGCTAAGGAAGCAGGGGGGTGTCTGTGGGTCCCGGGGTCCCTCTGGCTTTTTCTCCGCCAACGGTTTGTGCGCCTGTGTGTTTTACGGTAACTGTTCATGTCAGACAGCACAGGCGGCCTTACCAGGAGGAGGAGGAGGGAGCAGAAAATACTCCCCACGTCCTCGCTAAGCTAGGATCGGGCTCTGAAATGCGCTGTCTATGGAGTGTGACTCGCACGGTGATCCAAGCACCTACACTTCGCTCGGCAGCGTGACCTCGTAGCTTCGCAAACCACACCAAAAGCATTTGTCAGTGATGCGTTTTCCTCTATGAGACCTGAAGCCGTAAGTGGGCGGCTCGTCCGGCTCCCTGGGCCAGCGGATAAGAAGAGTTCCAGCCGCCAAAGTACCAAGAAGCGAGCATCTTGCCCGGTGGGATCCCAGCGGGCGGACGTCTGTGGGGAAGGGGCTGCCTATGTGCCCCCCCGGTGCCTACCCCACCCCTCCAGCAGCCACTGGACCCCAGCGAGCAGCTCAGCGCCTAGCCGTGCGGTGACCGAATGCTGGTTTCTGGGCGCGTCCCCGAGGGAAGTGCATTGCCGCCATCAACACACTGTCACCCCGAGTCTCCTGCCCTGACCAGCCGCTGGGGGACGGAAGCCAAAGCGGACCCTGAGGACGCGTGTCCCCACCCTTTCTCCCCCTCCCTGGCAGGCCGGGACCCCCTCCCCGGGGCCCCAGGACTACGTCCTAGCTGGTCTGCTCTAGGCACGGCCTCGGCCCCAAGCTTCAGCCTTTGTAGCCCAGACAGAGGAACCCCCTTCAGTGTGGGCCATTTGTAGCCGCGTTGGTCACTTATGAACCAGACTCCCAACGAATGCCGGGAATGGAAAACGCAGTCTTCTGACAGACACCACGGTGGACGGTGCCAGGAGCGGTTTCCAGGCATCATGTCCTTTCTGTCTTTTCAATGGCCTTTCGGGGCCACAACTCTCCTCTGACGGATAAGGGGCAGGTGCTCGACTTAGTAAGACATCCGAGGCCGTCCACAGCGTAGCCGCTGGCGCTGGGGAAAGGGGTCCCCCCGAGGGCACACAGTTAGGGGGACCGGGTTTGGGGGTCTGTGCACAACATGGAAGAGGGGGTCCCCGCCTCCGCAGAGGCCGGTGCTGGGATGCGGGGGGGAGGGGTGGGGGAGGGGCTGTCCCCTGAGGTCCCGAGGCTGCACACCTGGGGCCCTGATTGCCCCACTCACACCTCCTGCGACCAAGCCTGGAACCCCGCCCTTCTGGCCCCAGGGCCTCATGGCCACTGTATCAGCTACGGATCTCGCAAGAAAGAGAAGGTACAGTAGCAAACCTGTAAATATATAAAGGGATTCACTGCAAGGACCTGGCTTTCACGACGGTGGGGGCCGAAGTCCGCAGGGCAGGCTGGGAATGTCGGGCGGGACCTCAGATGGGTGGCCCTCCCATCCCGCCCAGGGTGACCATACGGCTGAGGGCGGCGACTTCCTGAGCCCAGCTGTCTATCACCTGTGCACACTCCTTCCTGGGACGCCTGGTGCTGTGACGGTCGCCCAGGCCAGCGACACGCAGCCGACGGCACAGCCACAGGGATGGCTGCCCCTTGTCACCGCGTCGTCCCAGAAGAGTCCCCGGCCCCCTCTGTCAGCTTCACCCCCCGTCGCCCCAGAGGCTCCTGCGGTCACTCCCCACATTGTCGCGTCTGGGTCATGAGTCACGAGGCGCGTCCATGCGCACAAGCCTGGCCCTGCCAGCTTCCCCCCTGCAGAGTCTACACCACCCACCCTTCCCTTTCCACCCCCCTCCCCGCTCTGGCAGCCCCTGGGGATGGGAGGAGGGGGCCGAGGGGTGCGCAGCGGGGTCTGTGGACCTCAGGCTGCTGGCAAGTTTTGTTCAAGTTTCTCGACCCCGGGGCACCCAGGTGGCTCAGTGGGTTGGGTGCCTGACTCTTGATTTCGGCTCAGTTCATGATCTCAGGGCCATGGGATGGAGCCCGCATTGGGCTCTGCGCTGACGGCATGGAGCCTGCTTGGGATTCTCTCTCTCTCCCTCTCCCTGTCTCTGCCCCTCCCCTGCTTGTGCTCTGTCTTTCTCAAAAAAAAAAAAAAAATTATTCACCCCCCTCTACACTTCACAGTTACTCCACTTTCCTTCTGGGGACAGTGGGATGAGGTTGTGGAGGATGAAAGAACTCGGATGGGGTTTCCTACAAGGAACCTGTTCAATAAGCCAGAGTCGGCGGGTGGTGGCTCTCCCGCCGCCCGAGTGCCGGGGGAAGGGGAAGGCCCCTCATTCGGCTAAGACCTTGGGGCCAATTCAGCCTTACGTGCCGCCCTCAGCGCAGCAGTGGGTGGGCAGCACTCCGTGGCTCCCGGCCACCGAGAGAGCACAGCCTGCGGTGCAGGACGGCGGCGCTGGTAAACTTCGTCTGTCCCATCACGGAGGAAACGTGCGCTGGGCACACAGGTCTCCGCCCTGGGGACGCACAGAGGGTCGAGCTCAGAAATGCAGCTTCAAAATTGGAGTATTGATGTGATTCGATTTTATATACCATATGTCCCTGTTAGGGAGAAGGAGGGAGGAAAGGAAACGGAGAGAGAGAGAGCGTGTCATCAAAGGAGGGAGAGTGTCCCTCCCCGCGGTCAGTGGCATCAGCCACCGGAGCTTCTCAAGTCTTACTTTATGGCAAACAGTGACATGCAGGCAGGGACAGCAACCCTCTGTCCCACCCTCTTCTGGACCCTGGAGAAAAATCTGCTCCCTCCTCTGAGCCGCCGTTTACAACGAGGGGCGCAGACGGACAACTTGAATGTGACTTTCTTCCCTGCAGTGAAATATGAGGCCAAACCTTGACCTCTGCCTGCAAGGCTGCAGGGGTCTGACTTCTTAGGAGAGGAAAGGGAGAGCCCCCCCCCGCCCCACCCCACCCCCCGCCGGGAGCTCCCTGACGGTGGCGGCCGGGACCCACCCATGGGAGCGGCAGAGGGTCCGCTCCCAGGACGCGGTTGCTGCTGCAGAAAGCCCCCAACTGGGCAGAGAGCCGTCCAGCTCGCCCGCTGCCCGTTCCTGGTTCCGTTCGAGGAAGACGAGGGAAGCGGCGAGTGCGGCGGCTCTACGCACAGAAAGACTTGCAACCCATGCTCTTAGTAAACCCTCTGCCATCTGGCGGGCGAAGACGCGTTAAAGACGGGAACGATGTGGACTGACCTCAGCGTCACGGCTGGTGCTTCAGAGCCAGCGCACTGCTCGGTGCTTGCTGAGTTTTCTCCCTCGATCCCACCCCAGGCCTCACAGAGGACGACCTGGTATTATCCTCATTTTATGGCAAAGCTCAGAGAGGTTAAGCAACTTGCCTGAAGGCACACAGCCCAGGACAAGAATAAAGCCAGTACATGCTCGTACCTCCCACACGGTGTGTCCTGCACATTTTCCTCACTCGTGACCCTAAAGAGTCCCTTCAAATGCAAGAAAACATGTGAACAAGAACGTGATAAGCAAACACTTGTCAAGAAGGTGAGACGGGGGCAGACATGTCTCAGTCCAGAGGAACAGGAAGAGGCCACTCTCCGGGCCTTTGTCTTTCTCCCGGCTGCCGAGGTGACACCAGAACAGCCCGGGCTCACCCCGAGCCTGCCGCAGAGTGGGGAGCCCGCCGCCGCCGCCCACTGTTGAATCCTGGCCCAGCCGCTCGGCAGCCCTGAGGCCTGGGCCGGGTTCCTGGCCGCCCGGAGGCTCCCGTTCCTCATCTCTGTGACCGGCATCTCCCCTGGACCAGGAGTCACCCCACAGGAGAGGTTCAGCCCGCGCCGGGCGCTCCTCAGATGCCCCTCGGCTTCCGCTCTTTCTAGCATTTTCATGACTGCCTTGCACGAACGTCACCTCGTCTTACCTCGTCCTAACACTGTGCTTTCCCCGGACCCTCGCTCACAAGTGTCACGCCCCGGCGTCTCTCCATTCTGCTCCCTCCTTCCGGTAACCCCGGAGCCCTGTGCCAGGAACCGAATGCTTGCTCCCCGGGCGTCGTGACATAGTCCGCCCTGTGCCCTGGGAGGCCGGAGCCCTGAGAAGCCCATTTTCCAGCTGAGAAAACTGAGGCACGAGACCAGAAGGACCGCTCTCTGGGTCACGTGGGAGACGTGGGTGGAGGGGGTTCGGACCCAGAGCCCACAGGGCTGGGCACGGCGGCCTCGGGCTGCCCGTGCGTTTGGCCACGTGGTTTCAGACTCAGCCAACCAATGTCCCGGGTGGGAGTGTAGCTCATTCTCGCTCCTTTTTGAGGCAGGGCCAGGCTCGGGGGTGTGCTCACTCTGTCCCTCAAGGGACGGCTTCCCTGTCTAATCTCCCTCTGTCACCTGTGCAGGGACAGCGGCCCTGGGGGGGGCGGGAGGTGGTGACCTCTTTCCATGTGGTGGCCCGGCTCCCCGGGACAGGCGGTGAAAGCGCTCTGGGATTGGGGGTGAATCAGAAAGCAAACAGATGGGAACGTGGGTAATTAAATCAGCACATCCCCAACAGACAAGGCAAGAGGTGGAGGGCCTGGGGTTGCGGGGCGCGCAGAGGGGAAGCAAAACAATCAGGTCAGAAAATGAAGTTTGAACTCCTTGCGCGCATTCATTTCCAACAGACAGTCCTTCAGGCTGCGCGGGAGAAAGACGCAGGACAAAATAAAACGCGCGTGCACGCACATTCTAGAATCTCCTTTGTTCTGTTTTTCTGGAATCCTGCGAGTCCTTTTTTCGTATAATTCTTCCAAATAAAGAAAAAAAAGAAAGAAAGAAAGAAAGAAAAGAGAAAGGCAGTCCCATCTAGAAGAATAGGTTTAAGTTCTTTTGGGGCCCGTTCTGTCACAGGTTAAGGGTCAATTTGCTTGTGTTTTAGAGCCGGCATGTGTAAGCCTTTCCGATATTTTAAAGAGATAATGTCCTTGTAATTTGGGAGCACTTACACGAAAGCTGGCTTTGTCCCTTTTCCCCAGTATGTTCGTGGCTGTTGCCGTTGTGCTGAAAAAGAAATACTGTACCTTTAAATTAGGAAGCTCTGAATAATCAACCGTGGGCAGTGAAAAGGCTAATGTGCTGTGGAGAACAAGGAGTTTAATCTAATTTAGTTGGAGGGTGTCTGTCTGCGGTGTTGTTTTTTGGAGTGTGGGAATAGCGGACAGAAGCTGCCTCCTTGAATGGTCCCTCCTGTGCCAGAAACAGTGGGGAGCCCCGTAGATGCCGGGGATCCAAAGCCGGCCCTTGAAAGGGAGATTAGAAGCATGCTCTGATTTGCAATTCACACTAATGCACCCCGCGGAACCTTTGGTAATATTTCAAACCACATTTCAGGAGAAGTGGCCTTAAAATAGCTGCCCAAATTGTGTCGGGGTAGCCCAGTCCGTGCCCAGTCGTCCGCTGCACACCGTGCATGTGCCTTGGGGGAGCTCTCCCCTCCGCACCCCGACCGGCAGCCGACTCGGAGCGGTTTTAGGCGCAATTCAAACTTTTGTGCCTCTTGAATTGGCCGCATTGGTCGTGGGGGCAGAGGCGGTGCGTTTTTCCCTTGGAAAAACCGCCTCGGACGAGGAAAGGTCTTTTTCCTTGAAGAAAAATGGGGGGCCAGGGCGACAGCGTGCCTGGTGGGTTAGAAAACAGTTTTCCCTGATTGCTTTTTTTTTTTTTTCCTGTTTTAATCTGGTACTAAGTTTCTGCAGAAATGTACCGCAGGCCGAGGCCAGGGAAGCAGCGCCTTCCTGAGCAGAGACGTCTCTGCACGTCAGGCAGTGATCAGCAGGTAGACCACGTCTTCTTCCGGGAAAAGTTCCTGGTGAAACGCACATACTGATGACATTGGAAGGTGAAACAGCACAGTCCTCGTTTCCGGGGATCGGCCGAACCCGAGTGTGCAGGGAGGGAATGACCCACGCGAGAGCGGGGAACGCGACAGCCCCAGCCGCCTCTTATCTGCAACTTCCCCAACACCATCCTCTCTATTTTCACGAGCCCGGCTGACGCTCTACCACTTTACTCCAGCAATTAGCCTGTACCGTGCGAAGGCTATGCTTTAATTTCTTTCTCTTGCTGAAAGCGTCAGTACTTTTATCTTAAAGAGATTATGTGGGTTTTCTCTAATCTCATTTCAGAGAGCAGAGCACAGTGCTTTATAAGTTCCACTGGCTGTAACATAATAAGAAGAGATGCAACTTTGATTTTTAGCAATATCCGTGTCAAAGTATTTTATACTTTGGCCTTTGCTAGAATGGAATGTCCCCGCCTCTCTTTCAATTCCCTTCCATCCAAAAACATTTAGGTATCGTTCAAAATACTGCCTGACTGCAGAAACGGTCCCTTTCATAAACCTTCTACTTTTTCTGGGTGAACATTTTTGCAAGAACTCAAAGGTAGCCGGCGTGTAAGAGCAGCTCTCCGATATGTTTTTTTAGGTGGTTGGGGTAAAGAAAAAAAAGAAATAGTACTCCCTGTCCCTGCATGTTATTTGAAATCATGTTTAATTATAAAGTTTCATTAAAAACCTTTGCTCAAAATTTTAGAGGCCTAATAAGATTTCCATTAATTTAAACATATCACTATTCCCACGACAGCCCCAAATGCTTTCTTTCGCCTCTTTCATCCGTGGTTAAATATGTAAATAAAATGTCTAAAGTCATTCTTCAAAGAAGACAAAAGAAAAAAGAGCTGAGGGGAAAGACAGCCATAAAATTCCTCCCAATTCTCCATAACATTTGCCAGAGGGGGGCCGGTTACCAGCCGGGGCCAAGCAGCAGGGGACCCCGCTGCTCCTCATAGTCACGCATCTCAAATCCCACACACAGGAAAAAAATAAAATAAAATATCTTTTCAGCTGGAGCCATCAAAAGGCCCTTTTCATTTATTAGTTACAGAGTTATCTTGCACTTGCTCATTTCTCAGAGTGCTCGTTTTTCTGTAATAACGTCTATTTGTTGGTTTCTGTCTCCGCTGGGCAGAGCGGGGCACTTGCGCAGACATTTTTATAAAAACGAGGGAAGAAAGCCATCTGAAGTGGTTATAGCTAAAATAATGGGTCTGAACACGGCTGAATTAAAACGGCACATAAAAGATCAATTAGGACGCGCTTTCTCAAATAGCTCACGCCCACTCCTGGCGTTTGGCGCTCTCCCTTGCGTCCATAGTTTCTGAGGGCAAGAAACAAAAAGGGAAAGAGAGAAAATAGTACCAATGAAGGGCCTTGGCAAGGAGAATTCTGGAGAAGCCAAGGGATGCCCGCTGATGTTTTCTTAACTGAAAGGTTTTAAAAGAAGTCACTAAACACACAAAAACAAAAACAAAATCATAAAAAAGACTGGCAGTCTTTGAAACAGAGTTCCTTTTTTTGTTTGTTTTTTAACTTGGGAAATAATGACACAGTTGAAGGTATCTTTTCCACTATCTCCCTCCCTGCAGCCTCCTCCAACACCGCACAGCGAGAGCCGGGAATGGTGATTCGGGGCCCGCTGCACACATCTGCCTATTAGTTATGGGGTCTTGGGCAAGCCTCAGCCTCAGTCTTTTGGGTGTTACTGGATGGATGGATGGTGGGTAGGTGGAGGATGCGTAGGTGGATGGATGGATGGATGGATGGATGAGTGGATGGATGGTTGGTGGGTGAGAGGATTGTGGGTAGGTGGCAAATGGGTGGATGGATGGATGGTGGGTGTGGATGACTGTATGGATGGATGGGTGGATGGATGCATGATGGGTAGGTGGATGGATGGATGGACGGATGGATAGGCTGGTGGATGGGTAGGTGCATGGATGGATGGCTAAGTGGATCTGTGAGATTCCCCACGTTTCTTACAAATGTGAAATAGTACCCCTTGTTTTAAATAAAAGACCCTGTTCTAAAGAGCCTTCTCAGAGGAAGTGTCCCACTCCTGCCACTGCTCACAAAAAGCTTCCCAAGGGGGAGGAGGGTGGGCAGGAGCCTCTCCTTCCCCAGCGCTTCCTGGAGATAGGAGATAACCGGCAAACCCGCAGCGCCTCCCTTTGCCGGAATGCATCCGGCTTCTCCAATGCCCAGCGCAGGGCAGCGAGACCAAGGGGCCGCCGCCATGCACCCCGCACGCCTCCCCACTGCTCGCCTCGGAAGGAAAGGAGGAGAAGGAAGGCCCGCTCCTCTGACCTCTTCTCCGGCCTCAGCCATCCAACTGCCCCGGTTATAGGTGACCCTGGGGGTCTCAGAGGAACCTAAGAAGATCCTGACCTAGAGGGCGTCTAAGAGGAGAGAGACCCGCCAGGCCACCTCCTAGGGAGCTGTTTATTTAGGGGTCCCTACGGGATGCAAGGTGAAGGGCTTTCCCCGTTCTTTTGGAGGCAGGAATGGTGTGGGTGCCCCCGCACGCGCCCAGTGCGGCAGACGCGGTGTCCCAAGTGACTTGTCACCCACAGGCTCCAGTACGTGGGCGTCAGAGCCGCTTCTCCACTTTCCGTCCCAACTGAGTGGCGTGGGCGCCGCCCCCCGCCCTCCGCGGGCGTCCGGGACCCTCCGCGCGCGCCCGGGACCGCGCGCGCGCCGACGCCGCGCCCTCCCACCGCCAACTCCGCCCCATCTGCCGGGTCTGCAGCCCCGGAGGGCGCGGGCCGGGCAGATCACTCGCCAAATAATATAAATACCCGACGAGCGAATGACTTCCTATAATAAATAAACCCAGCCGCCTAGAAGAAATCACCAGCCCCGCCTGGCGCGAGGCCCCTACGCTCCGCGGCTCCGTCGGGGGCGGGGGTCATTACACAAGCCGAGCCCCCACTTCCCGGGGTGCGGGGGGTGGGCGCGAGCGCCCCGGGAGGCTGCCGCCCCTCCCCCGCCCTTCCCCTCCGCCTCGCCCGCGGAGCCCCGGGAGGAGCGGCCCTAAAATCTGGATCCCCGGGCCCCTCCCCCTGCCCGGAGCTCCTCTCTTTGAAATTTCAAAGGCAACCCCTGCCTCCCCGGAGCCGGAGCCGAGCGCAGGCCTGGGGGCTCCCGGGCGTCGGGAGATGCGGGCCGGTTTACAAGCCCAGGAGCCACTTTATGGCCGGGGCTGTAAAACGCAAATCCCACCTCGCTTTGAAAGCGCCCCCCGCCCGGGCCCGCCGTCAGGGCGAGGGCAGACGCGCCCCCGGCCCCCCGCCGCGGACCACCCGCCCGCCGCTCCGGCCGCGTCTCCGAACTTCGGCGAGCCGGGCCCCTGCGGCGCGGGGGACCGGGGCTTCCCCGGGCGGGGGCGGGGGCGGGGCGGCGGGGTCAGGCCGGCCGGGCGGCGGGAGCGGGCGCGGGGCCGGCTTTCTCATGCAAAGCGGCGGCGGGGGCGGGGGCGGGGCGCGCCGGGGGCGGGGCCTGTCGCCGCCCGGCCGCGCTCCCCGCCCCCTCGCCTTTTGCGCGTCTTCTCCGCCCGGGACGCGCGGCGCCGAGCAGCTGCGGCCCGGCCGGGCGAGGCCGGCGCGGGAGGGAGCAGGCGCCGCCGGCCTCCGGGACGCGCTCGCGGAAGAGCCCAAAGTTTGCCGCGGCCGGGAGTCGCCGCCCTCCGGGAGCCCCGGGGCCCGTCGCGCTTCCCGGTATCGCGGGCCAACTTTGCCCGTCTCCCCCCTCCCCTCCCCGCCTCCCACTCGGCGGAGGCCGGGCGCGCGGAGCGCGGCGGCGCTCGGGGCCGGCCGAGCGGGCATGGGCGGGGGCCCGAGCGGGGCCGGGCCGCGGGGGCGCTGAGGGGAGCGGACCTCCCCGCCCGGGCGCCTCCGACGCCAGCATGCCGCGTCCGGGCCCCTGCCTCTGGCTGGTCCTGCAGGTGATGGGCTCGTGCGCCGCCATCAGCTCCATGGACACGGAGCGCGCGGGCGACGGCAAGTGCCAGGCTATCGAGATCCCGATGTGCAAGGACATCGGCTACAACATGACCCGCATGCCCAACCTGATGGGCCACGAGAACCAGCGTGAGGCCGCCATCCAGCTCCACGAGTTCGCGCCGCTGGTGGAGTACGGCTGCCACGGCCACCTCCGCTTCTTCCTGTGCTCGCTGTACGCGCCCATGTGCACCGAGCAGGTCTCCACCCCCATCCCCGCCTGCCGGGTCATGTGCGAGCAGGCCCGGCTCAAGTGCTCCCCGATCATGGAGCAGTTCAACTTCAAGTGGCCCGACTCGCTGGACTGCAGCAAGCTCCCCAACAAGAACGACCCCAACTACCTGTGCATGGAGGCGCCCAACAACGGCTCGGACGAGCCCGCGCGCGGCCCCGGCCTCTTCCCGCCGCTCTTCCGCCCGCAGCGGCCGCACAGCGCGCACGAGCACCCGCTGCGGGACGCGGGCCCGGGGCGCGCCGGCTGCGACAACCCGGGCAAGTTCCACCACGTGGAGAAGAGCGCCGCGTGCGCGCCGCTGTGCGCGCCCGGCGTGGACGTGTACTGGAGCCGCGGCGACAAGCGCTTCGCCGTGGTCTGGCTGGCCGTGTGGGCCGTGCTCTGCTTCTTCTCCAGCGCCTTCACCGTGCTCACCTTCCTCATCGACCCCGCGCGCTTCAGGTACCCCGAGCGCCCCATCATCTTCCTCTCCATGTGCTACTGCGTCTACTCCGTGGGCTACATCATCCGCCTCTTCGCTGGCGCCGAGAGCATCGCCTGCGACCGGGACAGCGGGCAGCTCTATGTCATCCAGGAGGGGCTGGAGAGCACGGGCTGCACCCTGGTCTTCCTCGTCCTCTACTACTTCGGGATGGCCAGCTCGCTGTGGTGGGTGATTCTCACGCTCACCTGGTTCCTGGCGGCCGGCAAGAAGTGGGGCCACGAGGCCATCGAAGCCAACAGCAGCTACTTCCACCTGGCAGCCTGGGCCATCCCGGCCGTGAAGACGATCCTGATTCTGGTGATGCGCCGGGTGGCCGGGGACGAGCTCACCGGCGTGTGCTACGTGGGCAGCATGGACGTGAACGCCCTCACTGGCTTCGTGCTCATCCCGCTCGCCTGCTACCTCGTCGTCGGCACCTCCTTCATCCTCTCGGGCTTCGTGGCGCTCTTCCACATCCGGAGGGTGATGAAGACGGGCGGGGAGAACACGGACAAGCTGGAGAAGCTCATGGTGAGAATCGGGGTCTTCTCGGTGCTGTACACCGTGCCCGCCACCTGCGTGATCGCCTGTTACTTCTACGAGCGCCTCAACATGGAGTACTGGAAGGTGCTGGCTGCCCAGCACAAGTGCACCGTGAGCAGCCAGACCAAAACTCCCGACTGTCTGATGGCCGCCTCCATCCCGGCCGTGGAGATCTTCATGGTGAAGGTTTTCATGCTGCTGGTGGTGGGCATCACCAGCGGCATGTGGGTCTGGACGTCCAAGACCCTGCAGTCCTGGCAGAACGTGTGCAGCCGCGGGTTCAAGAAAAAGAACAGGAGGAAACCGGCCAGCGTGATCGCCGGCGGTGGGATTTACAAACAAGCCCAGCGCGCCCAGAAGCCCCACCTCGGGAAGTACGAGGTCGCCGCCCAGCCTCCCACCTGCGTGTGAACTGGCTCGCGGGCGGTGGGCTGGGGGGCCCGGGCCGGAAAGCTTTCCCACGCGGGATGCGCTGGCGGTCAGAGCCAAAGCGCGGTGCCTCTCCTGGTCGCTCGGTCGGGGTTTCTTAAATGAAAGGAAAGGAAAAAAGTTTTTGCCCTGAAAGTCAGGATGCTGTGCGGACACTGACAGTAAACGTGGGCTTGCTGGCTATGTTGTTGTTGTTCTCTTGTGTTTTCAGAAGGAGCCCCCCCTCCCCCGGTTAGGTAACTGACCCCTTGTGCAACTAATTTGTGGTGAGGTGGTAGGTTCGGCTTCCAGAAGAAAACTTTTGTTTAGAGCCTTCCGGAAACACACAGCTGTGCCGTGTGGGAGCTGCCTTCACCACCCATTTATGGATCCGAAGGGATAACGTCTCTGTGAATTACAGAGCTTCTTTCTGCTGGGTGGCGTGGGGGAGGGGGAGGGAGGGCGGCCAAGCGGGTGTCCAGGAAGGAGCTGTCCCCGGCCCCCCCCCCAGGAGGGCTGTGTGTGGGACAGCAGTTTGTGCAGACAGGAAGAAAGGGGAGCCCTGACAATTTAGTACACTCCAGTGGGTTTGGAGTCACTTAAAATAGACTCCAGCCTCCAGCCTTCACAAAAGGTCTTTCTCCAAGACGCAAACTTCCACCAAACCTCACATTTGCAAATGCAAGCAACATGCGATACATTTCTTCCCTCTTTCCTGGAAAACGAAAAGAAAAACAAGTATTTTGCCGAACATAAAGACAACAAAGGAAATCTCGACAAAAGCTCGAGGAGGCCCAGCCCTCAGAAACCCTCTAGTGTTACATTTTGTGGCTTTTTAATGGAAACCAAGCCAATGTTATACACGTTTGGACTGATTTGTGGAAAGGAGGGGAAGGGGGAGGGGAGAAAGATCATTCAAAAGTACCCAAAGGGTTTATTGACTCTGTCTATTGTTAAACAAATGGTCTCCGTGAATAGATCAAGAAGCACTAGACAGGGTACTGTATTCTCTCTACCACACCAGCCAGGAGTGGGGCTGCCTGGATATGTCTGTGATGCAGGATATTTTCCATGCTGCACTGTTTTATTAAAAATAAATGCGTTCTTTAGTTTGGTGCCGGTACCTGGAGCATCATGAGGTTTCCCTTCCCCGAGTGTGGAGAGGCTAGAGAAAACTTTTTCCCTCTCTTCGCCTTTCAGGCAAACCCCGGGTGTGCTTCTCCATGGAGAGGTTGCAGGTTTTCCCTACGAAACGGCGCATGGGCGGATTCCGAGGTTGGCAGAGTAATTCAATTTCGAGTTTCGGTGGAATTACATGCGGGGAAAAAGCGGAAGGCTGGAAATGTGTGCCGGGACTCTCGGAGGCCGGATGTGAGGGCCTGGCTGTAGACACTTCATGGGGGCGCTGCTAGGTGTGGGAACGCTGGTGAGCCCTGGACCCACCTAGGGTAAGATCTCCGGGGACTGGGGCCAGCCCAAGTCGGAGAACCGGATCAGAGTAGTCTGAACAGTGGACTTGCTGGGAGAGTTGTGCCTGGAGAGTTCTGTGCAGCAGTCCAAAGTGTGCTGGCTTCGTGGCAAGTCTGGAGCGTGTTTACAAAACAGTTTATAGACCTGGACAGGAAAAAATACCTGCTGAGGGTGGGCAAGACGTGAAGGAGCAGCTAATCGGCTTTGTGTATCTGTGAACTTGAGTCTTCACCTGTGTTTGCTGCAGGAGAGACGGAGCGGTTAAGGCCTGAAGCGAGTCCAGGTTCAGTGGTCAGAGGCAGAGCTGAACTTGAGTCCTAGCCCAGAGTTCCCAAGGGCACAGTCCAGACCCCTGCCGTGGGAAATCGGCAGAATAAGCCAAGCTATCGGTGGGGCGTGCTGATGTCAAGCTCCTAGGTGAACAAGGAAGCCTTAAGAATTTTGAACGTGTGTTAAGCACTTAGTAGAGAAGGACAGAAGCCTGGAGTCAGGACAGCCAGTTTCCTGAAGAGGGTGTTTAGGAACGAAGTCTGATGACCATAAGGCCACCCTCGAATTGACACCAGAGCTGGGCAGAGAGGTTCAGGTCAGTTTGGGGGCACCACCTCACGTGGACGTGCATGGCTGTAGCCTGCTGGACCCCTGGTGGTTTGGGATCAAGTTCGAGAAACCCCAGCTAGGCAGGCAAAGTAATTCAAAATAAAATCCCAAGTAGGCTTCAGTGCATTGAAAGTCAAGAAAAAGGGGCGCCTGGGTGGCTCAGTCAGTTAAGCGTCCGACTTCAGCTCAGGTCATGATCTCACGGTTCGTGGGTTCGAGCCCCGCGTCGGGCTCTGTGCTGACAGCCAGCTCAGAGCCTGGAGCGTGTCTTCGGATTCTGTAACTCCCTCTCTCTCTGACCTCCCCCGCTCATGCTGTCTCTGTCTCTCTCTCTCAAAAATAAAAATAAAACATTAAAAAATTTTAAAAAAGAAAAGGCAAGAAGAAAATTTTTTAAAACTGCCCGCAAATAAAAACCTATCTGTGGATTGTTCCCACCCAGCCCCCCAAAGACTATCCAGAAGAACTCATGTGTGGGTATATGTATGTATGTCCTGCCCCCTTCAAGTGACCCTTAGGGAGAATAAAAATACCTGTTTGGAACAGAGTTTGGGGAGTCTGGAAAGATAATGCTATTGAGAGTGGCTGTGAGCATCAAGGCTGAGAGTGAACCCCAGATCCCTCAGCTGCGAACTCAGTGGGCTAACCGGCCCCTTTGTATCTGCCTGTGTTCGGGGGTGTCGGCCGCAGACCCCAGTCCCTGGGAAAACTCAGTTCGACGACTCTAGAATGTGTGTCAGTGTGGATACAGACTGTGGGGGCTTGTTCACCAATGTCAGGGTTGGGGTTGGGGCAGGCGCACGCAGGCACTGAGCCGGCCGGTGACACGTGCCTGTGGCTGCAGATGGGATTTCTAAGTGACCTGCTTCTTGGGGTGCTTTCCTGAGGAGCCACGATCTGGCCCGGGTCACATGCAGAGAATCTGCAAATTTTAGGAGAAGCATCAAGGCTCGAAAGTGCAAACACCACCGCTAGGCCTTGGGTCCCCTTGAGCCAGACTCGGGGCTTCCACAGGAATTGTCGCCTTGATGCGGCCATTTCCCAGCCTCCCTGCCTTCGCGCCAGGGAAACGGAAGGCTGCTTTGGTGACAGATCCCAGCCGCGAGGTTGTAGTGAGAAGCCCAGAGCAGGGGACTGTCCAGAGTCACCGTGTAGTCCGTCACTCTTTCCCTCCTTTGGCGCCCAGCTCCTTGCTACTTCCTCTGTGCCAGGGCCCGGGAGCCGGGGCCGCCACAGCTGGCCCTCGGCTCGGGGTCACGGCCTGGCTCGGGCGGCCAGCGCGCGGGAAAGGGCTCGTGAGCGACGCGTCTTCTGCGTGCTTCTGTGCTTCTGTTTTGAGTCGGGGAGGCCTCCCAACGGTGGCCCAAAGTGCACGGGAGGCAGGAGGCCCGCACGAATAATCTGGCGGCGGGGAGATGTTGCGGGATAACGGCCAGAGCAGAAGCTGCGAACCCGGAGCAGAAGCCTCCGTGCGGCCCTCGCGGTGCCCGGCACCTGGCGGAAGGCCCGGAGCGGCACCGTAGTCACAGCAGCAGCAAGGACGGCGATGGCCACCGTGGGCCCCGTGGGCCGAGTGCTTTCCGGGACTGTGTCCTTTCATTAGCACTCAGACAGGTGCCGATATCAGTGCCACTTTACCATGGGGCCCAGAGAGGTTCAGTACATTCCCAGGGTCACACAGCATGTAACACTTGGAGCCTGGACAGGAATCAGGCAGTCAGGCCAGAGACCCTGCAGCAGCGGCTCAATCGCTTCCCGCTGAGAGAAGGACTGACAGCCACACGCTGCGGGCGCTTCCCAGGCGGGGCAGCTCCCGTGCGCTCAGTCCACCTGCGGGCGCATTCTGGCGGGACAGTTCGCACCCCCACACCGTAGATGAGGACAGGGGGCCACAGAGAAGTCGACACACGTGGCCGAGGCCACGCAGGGAGCCAGCAGGAGCCGGAATGTGGACCCAGCTGTGTGGCTCCAAACCCGCACTCGTGGGCACCAGGTGCTCCCCTCCCTCCGTGGCTCTGAGGACCCCACGTGCGCCGAGCGCTTTGCTCTGCACGGCGGTGCCTGTGCGGTGGGCGGAGGGCAAGACGCGCGGGCGTGGGGCGTGGGAGGCGATGGGGGCGGGAGAGGGAGCTCAAAGGTGGGCGCTCAGGAGGCGGGGCCAGCAGGGGTGCGCTGGGGCCCACTTAGGCCGGAGGGGACGGGGGTCAGGGGCCGTCACCAAGACAGAAGAGGACGGGGGCCGCAGGCCGGCGGAGAGTGGAGGAGGGGTGCAGTGAAGACGTGCGGGGTGGGGCGGCCTGCAGGCTGTGCCTGGGCTGCAGGACTTGGGAGCGAGCCCGGGGGCCACGGGTGGGGTCCAACAGTGGTCAGGGTTGAGGGAGGGGTTAGTTGGGGGCAGAGGAAGGAGGGGGAGAAGAAGGAGGGAAGAGGAGGGGGAGGGAAGAGGAAGAAGAAGGGGGGTGGAGGGAGGAGGAAAGAAAGGGGTGAAGAAGGGAGTGGGGAGGGGGAGGAGGGAGAGAAGAGGAAGGAATGGGGAGGAGGGCGGAGCAGGGAGGAAGGAGGGAGAGGGAGGGAGGTGGAGGAGGGAAGGGAGGAGGGAAGGAGGAGGGGCAGTGGAGGAAGAGGAGGCGGGGGTGGGAGCTTGAGGAAGAGCAGACACTGAATTCCTCACTGCTGTGGGGGGTGGGGGGGCTCCAGGAGTCCATGCCCACCTGGTCTCATCTGGAGTCGGGTATGTGGTCCAGACGAGGGTACGGGGAGCTAGGAGTGTGGACGCGGAAGAAGGCCTCTCCTCTACCCTCCGGAGGCTGGGGCATTCGCCTCTCTCTCTAATTTAACCCTTGGGCCACCCAAGCAAAATTTAAATGATCTCCACAGGCTGATCATTCTTTAATCCTCGCCAGCGCCTGCGGGAATGCTGCTTCAAGACCGACGATGGAAAACAAAAGTCACCAAGAATTCTCCTAGCAGTAGATGTGACCCCATTTCCCATACTGTTTTCTCGGGGACGCAGAGAAGAACGGCAGGCCGGGGTCCAAGCTGGCCCTAACACTCCCAGGGCGCGGGGACACAATCGGATCTGGGACTGAGCACCATCTCGCCCCCGCCACGCCCATTTCCAGTCTGCCTCGGCCGCCGGGGCAACTTGCTGGACTTCCCTGCCTCCGTTTCTCTGTCTATAAGAGACCGCGGGGCAAGCTGCTGCTGCCTGCCTCACTGGGGGCTCAGTGTCCCCTGGTGGTCTAATGGGTCCACCTGTCCGTTCCCCAGGACCGTCCGGAGATTGGAGAAAGTCCCGTGCTCACGGTGCCCAGGAGACGATCTGGCGGCGGGCAGAGGAGGGCTGGCGCTGTGTTTATTGCACCTCTCCCTCCACCAGAAAGTAACCCAGCATGCTAATGAGTAGTGATCTTTAAAGAGAATGAGGTTGTTTTTTTTTTTAGAGAAACACTTTTCCCGATGCCGTGTTCGGGTTACACAGAATACCCACTGATCTTTCAAGTTGAAAAGGCAGGCGCGCTGCCTCTGCCACGGTGGAGAATATGCTCGGCCTTCCTCTTTGAACACAATCACATCACACTCACTTCCCAGGGAATCGGACCTCATGCATGGACGCTTCTGTACGCAGATAGATGGAGATGGTATAATGTGCCGACGGAGAAAAACGGCCAGACTTCAGGGAAGCTCGCCGAACGCGCTTCGGCAACATAGCGTGGCGTGTTTTTTAATGTTTTATTGAGAGTGTGAAGGCCAAGCTGGGGGGAGGAGGGAAGGAGGAGTTTGAAATCTGCACGGACGGAGTTTCCGCCGCTGCCTCGGTGAGCCTTCGTAATTGGGGGCTCAGACAGTCCCGCCCCCAGGAAGGTGACGCTTCTGAACCCCGCACTATATCCACAGCCGAGGGGGACTCCTCAAAAGTCCCTGAGTTTCGCTTTG
Organism: Proteles cristata cristata; assembly: GCA_017311185.1. NCBI lineage: Eukaryota > Metazoa > Chordata > Mammalia > Carnivora > Hyaenidae > Proteles > Proteles cristata. The sequence goes on from JAESUZ010004168.1 coordinate 39,946, forward strand.
TTCTTATAAAACATCTTTTTTGCAGGGAGGAGGGCGGATCCCGAGCTGGCATCCAGAGGGCTTTGGTTTGTAGGAAAGGGTTCTTAACAGCCATCCTCGAAACGCTCCCTTCCGTCCCACACACGAAGGGACTTCTGGAGGCAGTGGCGTCCGGGAGGGCGGTAATGACGGATGGGATGCTCGCGGGCGGTCGTGATGTCAACCAACAGATGTCCTCAAAGGGAGCACTTTATGGCGTTTGGGGGAATATTTGCACTAAAAGGAAGAAAGGGAAAAAAACCCATCTTAAAGACCCACCTTAACAACGGTTTCGAATTTTAGGCAGGACTACAAAGTTATCAACCCTGACAGGTGATCCGTGCCTGCTTTGAAAGGTGGGCGCCCGTGATTACGGGGTGCAGGTGACGGTGCCGACTTTGATCAGAAGAGACAGGCCCCGGGGTTGGGGCTGCCGGCCTCCCTTTTCACCCCCAGGGCACCGCGGCACCTGTCTGCCTCCCAGGCCCGCCCTCTCATAAAACACTTGGATTTTGCTGGCTTCCAGTAAGATTTTTCATTTGCAAATGGCTTTTCTTCCCACAGCTCACCTGGAGCTATGTTACCAGCCTCGCGCCAACGTGCATTTCCGGCCACCGCAGCAGGCCTACATTCACACACGGTTTAGGCCAGCTCACACATTTTTTTCTTCAAGGGAAGACATACTTTCTTAACTATTGGGAAAATAAAAGCCAACTTGCCCTTCTACGCATGGCGTAGCGGACAGAGGACGTGCGAGATGGATAAAGAATTTGTGATTCTAATTTGCTCTAATGATGATACAAGTCTGTGCAGACAAAAACAAACACAGTCAGAATGAAAGGGTCAGTTACAAAACGTAGCCATGCTTCGCAGGGTGTCATGACGGTAGCCATATTTTCAATCAATAGAGCCTGATACTGTAGCCATGTGCAGAGTATTGCATGACATCTTTAGATTAATAGAGGACATTAGAGAGAAAAGCGTAAGAGGGGAAGGGGCATCAAAGTTGGAAATGTCTTTTAATTTCCAGCCCCCCTCGGGCCTTCTAAAGGTTTTATTCTTGTATATAAGACAATCCCACTGGGCTAGGGGTGTGCATATCGCTTGGTCTGGTCTGGTGGGGAAGAAGAACGGGTGTGTGTAGGTGGAGGTCAGGGAAGCTTCTACAAAAGATTTCGCTTCATGATAAAAAGACGGATGAGGAAGTTGGTCTTTTTCCTGCACAGAAGTAGTGTGTGAAAGTTGTATGTGGAGCTGTTGCAATCATTTTGTGACCATGAGGCAATAAACTCAGTATTAAAGCCATCACTCTAAGGATGGCAGGTACAAAACAAGAAAGTGCCAACTTCATGATGACTTCATCAAGCTCCTCCACCTCCAGGCTTCTTGTTATTTGAGGTAATGAACTGCCTGTATTCTCGAAGAGTCCTCAAATTGGGTGTCTTATGACTGGTAGGGAAATATATTTGGTACGGTCAGCGAGTCCAGTGCTTCTGAAATCTTAATGTGCGTAGAAATCACTGGAGCTCTAGGTACAATAACAGATCTCCTGACCTAGTTTGAGTAGCCACCACCACCATCTGAAGTTTAAAGCTCTTCCATGCTATTCCCGGCCATACTTAAATGGACTTCTCTTGGGCACCACCGCTTCCGTGTCCTAGCTTGGATTAGCTCTCCGGTTTTAAAAATGTCTTCTATTGAATTAAAATCTGCTTCCTTATGACGATCACCTCTCGGCTCTATTTCTGACATGGGTCTGCTATGTGTCACCCCTTGCATTTTCCACACGAAAGCCCCTGTGTCTTTAAAGTTGAGTGTTGTGTGTTCCCTGCATCTAGTTTGATTCTTAAAACTGTTGCCCAGACAACTTGGCTTCGCCTTGCTGACTGTCCCCGGAGTGCCCTCACCTTGGTCTAAATTCTTGTTCAGGAACGGGGCCCACAAGGAGTCATGACCTCCAGGAATTGTCTAACGAGGACACGAAGATCACTGGACACCTACTGCACACATGACCCATGATGATGGGACACTAGAGGTGGTTTTATGAAAGCGGGAACGGAACAAGGCTCTCGACTGTCGTCCAATGTTACCCCGATGCGCTGGACCCACCGTGCCACGAAGTAAGGCACGAGAGGGAGACAGAAGGGAGACCACTAGCAGCTGTCAGTGTTTGCAGATGATGTGACTGAAAAGATAATGAACCTAACACAGAATCTATGAGAATTGACTAGAATGGATAAGAAGACTAAGAGAAACCAAATCTGCAGAATTACCAGCCTCCTTATGAACCAGCAGTAACCAGTTGAAGATATAAAGGAAATGAAGCCCACCTTTGCAGAACCTACGAAGAGAGAACTACGAAGAAAGAAGATGTGGAAGCCCTTTGGAAGAAAATACCACTGTGTTCCTGAAAAGCATAAATAATTGGCTCAGATACTTGCAGAATGATACCGTGTTCCTGGTCAATGTGTCGGTTCTCCCCAGATTAACTCCTAAATATAATGCAATTCCTATGTAAAAGTCTGTATTTTTTGGAACTCTACGAAATGATATTAGCCATCGAATCTGAGCAAATACCCAAAGGAGGGGAAAAAACTGAAATAATGGTAAGAAAGAGCATGATTTTAACAGTAGTCAAGTGCCCTTTAAAACTACGGTAACGAAAACAGTGTGGGAAAACAGCATTAACCCCAAGTATAAGGCCCAGAAAGAGCCCTGAATGCATTTGGGACTTGATTTCAAATGAATAAGAAAGAACGGTTAATTCAATCCACAGTGTTGAGGCGTGTTTTAGACTTGGGGACATTTTTATATCAGATCTCTACCTCATACCTTTTATCAAAATCTATTTTGGACTGTTCAAAACAGTAAATGTAAAAATAATACTACCATTAGAGGGAAAAAGTTATCTAAAATTTTCATTCCATACAAAGCAAATGCTGGCAAATACTCTATGTCACTTACCAGGAAGGCAGCTTAGCATGACACCACAGCCAAAACCATTAACAAAGATCATGATTTGACTCCATCAAAATTACAAATTCTGTATGGCAAAAAGAAAAAATTAAATAGAAAGTAAAAAATGCAAAATCCCATGAACAAAATTAAGAATCAAAAACTAGGGGCGCCTGCGTGGCTTAGTCGGTTAAGCGTCCGACTTTCGCTTGGGTCATGATCTCACGGATCGTGGGTTCGAGCCCCGCGTCGGGCTCTGTGCTGACTGCCAGCTCAGAGCCTGGAGCCTGTTTCAGTCTGTGACTCCCTCTCTCTCTGACCCTCCTCTGCTCACGCTGTCTCTCTCTCTCTCCTAGAAATAAATAAAACATTAAAAAAAAAAAAGAATCAAAAACTATAGTTTCCTGCACGGGTCTATAAATATAGGCAATCCAAATGAGAAGAAATACAATTGCGTGCCTGGGTGGCTCAGTTGGTTTAGCGTCCAACTGCAGCTCAAGTCATGATCTCACAGTTCTTGAGTTTGAGCCTTGCATCGGGCTCTGGGCTGACAGCTCGGAGCCTGGAGCCTGCTTCAGATTCTGTGTCTCCCTCTCTCTCTGCCCCTTCCCCACTTGCTCTCTCTCTCTCTCTCTCTCTCAAAAATATGTATTAAAAAATAAAGAAGAAATACAGTCATCTGTAAACCTGTAGATAGAAAGTTAATCTCACTTATAGTAATCAAATCGTACATGTGTGAAAACTTGGTTATTTTTGCCTAAGAAATTGGCACTCTCATGTTAAGGTTCATAGTACCGAGATTTGGCTTGGGTGTGGAGAACCGGGCTCCCCGTGTCACACCAGTGGGGAAATCAAGTGGATCGTCCTTCACTAGAGCAAATGCAATGTGTATCCAACACCTTTTCAAATAGGTGGATACATAAGCCAGCAATTCTCCTTGCATTAACTGTGTTGAAAATTGAGAACAACCTAGGTGTATACCAGCAAGCTGACTGTTCAATTCAACCGTGGTAAATCCTTAGAATAGCATGCAGTCGTAGGAGTAATTCTGTAGAAACGTGTTATTAACATGGGCAAGAGGCCAGCTGTGTTACTCAACAGGTGGGCGTCAGCCAGGGAAGACCAGGGCAGCCCCCGGGCTGCTGGTGATCGCCGTGTTTCCTGGCTGGTCCATACCTGTGCCACGTCAGGTGTTAGGCATTTTGAATATTAATCTGCTGTTAATTGAACAAGGCACGATGTGCAAAACATTCTGTGTGGTACCGTCTCGATTTTTGCACAATGTGTGTATACTCCTGGGGAGGCATGGAATGTTTACAGTGGTTATCTATGCTTGGCAGGATTTATGGACAATCTTTACATTCTTCTTTACACTTTCTCAGTTTCAGTTTTTAGTGATAAATACGTATTATGCAGAAAGAAAGAAGGAAAGAAGGGAAGAAAGAAAGAAAGAAAGAAAGAAAGAAAGAAAGAAAGAAAGAAAGAAAGAAAGAAAGAAGAAGAAGGAAGGAAGGAAGGAAGGAAGGAAGGAACAAGGAAAGAAGGAAGGAAGAAGGGAAGAAGTTGATAGGTAGTTGAGCGGATTAGTGGATGGGTAGATGGATGGATGGGTGGGTGGATGGGTGGATGGATAAATGGGTAGATGGATGGATGGATGGGAAGATGGATGGGTGGGTGGATGGGTGGACAAATGGACAGGTGGACAGATGGATGGATCAGTGGCAGGATGGATGGGGGACAAGTGGATGGATGGATGGATGGATGGGTAGATGGATGGATGGATAAATGGATGGATGGATGGATGGGAGAGAGAGGGTTTGCAAAGCTATTACAAACAGTAGGATAATCATTTACTACTTTGTAGATCAGAGGCTGCAAAGCCAAATGCCTGCAGGGGCTAGAAAAACAGCGAGTGAAGTAGTTAATGGGAGAAAATAAACGAGGAGCGCTATAGGGCCTGTAGGATCTAGTGTCCTGTGTGAAGGGCTCCCTGCAGCTAAGTTCCAGACCATTGCTGCAGTGTCGATTTGGGAGCCTGGTGTTAACAGAAATTCTGATTTTCTAGACAAACCAGAAATCTTGATTTTTTGGAGGAGGGGGTCAAGTCTCATGTTCTTAAATGTGGACGACCAGTCACCACTTGTAAAAGCACCGTGCGAGACATGCCGCGTGCATCCCCCGTTCTAGACCCCAAACTTGGGAGAATTACACCAGCTTTCCCTTCCTGGCACGAATGATTTAACCTGGGCTCTGTCCCTGCTGGCTTCCACACCCTGGGTCTACCCCTGTTCCGGGAAGATTGCACTGGCCTCTACCCGAAGACGGGGATTACATTCACCCTGTTACACTTCCTTCGCCAACCTCACCTGCATCCCTTTGGCCCCTACACGGCTCCCTTTCTTGAACGTGCTTTGTCCTGAGCTCTTTCCGACGCCTACTTCTGTTATTCACCATGTGCTGTTCTTTCCATGGGTCTGTCATCCCAAATTCGACCAGTGTTTCTGGGGCCTTCTGGCTTCACAGATTCATCGTGGAGGGAGAGCGGCATTTCCAATTCCTTGGGTTGGCTGTTTGGAAACACCCAGGGAGTGGCCAGCCAAGGGCAGCCAGTCCTTGGTGAGCCTGGCTCTCTTCCTGGTGTGGGGTTCCGACACTGCGGGGGACGGCTTTGGTCACCCGGTGGGCACAGGCCCTCCCTCCTGGAACCAGACAGCACGGCAAGGCCAGTACCCGGAGAGGAAAGTATTTTCAGAGAATCTGAACCAAAGCTGTGCTCATGTCATGAGACGCGGGAGCCATCCGCGCCTGAATGAGATCTCCTGGGCTTCTCCGTCCAGAAATTACTTTCAGGTGGTAGGGCCGGATTGCCTGCTACTCACAGCCTACTGATAGAGGGGCACCAACTGGTACAGAGCAGCTCGTAAGGGAGGTGGGTGGATCTTCCCGGGCCCTCACAACTTCTGTTCTCACCAGCGCTTCAGTGTTGCCCACGGTCTGGTGAGTCGGGAATTCTGGGAAGGCTCGGCCCTGTCGTTTGGCTCCGATGGCCCTGATGACGGCTGGGGTCTCACCTCCTGGCGTAGCTGGCCCGTCGGTGCCTCTCTGCCACATGTGGCCCGTCTTCTGTAGGGGCTCCCCGGACGCGGCACACCATTCTCAGCGCGGTCAGGTTCACAGATGGCGGCCCCTCCGTGCGGGGTGTGTGAGTGAGGGCCCGAGTCCTGTCTGACAAGCGGGCCTCAAGCCCACGGGGGGTCGAGGAGAGAACTTAGTCCGCGCCTGCCAGTCGGAGGAGGTGAGGACCTGTGGCCCCTCTTCACCACCTGGGACGCCACCCAGCTCACCCATAACATGGCACAAACCAGGTCTTCCCATCCCCAACCCCCCCGCCCCCCGCCACGGATTCCTCATCTTGTGGGGTTTTATCTTCATAAATTGCAACAAAAGTATCTGTAGATGGGACGTTTCTCCTGGTTGGAACCATGCTGTCCCTGTCTCTGGTGGCATGCTGACTTTCAACCAGAGGACCTTAGCCCCGGAAGAGCGTGCGCGGGCCGGCTTTGCCCAATGTGCTGACAGGTCTGGTCTCCAGGCCGCCGAGGGACGCTTTTTGTGGGCCGAGTCTGTTTACTTCTGGAAAAACCTGGCTTCCTGTTTCTAAGGGGGAACAGGTTTAAAAGGCCTCGTAAAAAAGTGCTCAAAGCCCCTTAACATCAAATGGTTCTTTCAGGACAGCGTCTGATGAGTTAAGTGTAAAGGAATCAGAAACATAAGGCTTGAATTTCCTCGCAGATACACATAGGTTATAAATTAAGGGGGGAAGAATCATGTCAAAACATGTTCTGGCATTTAGCCAGAGCTGAAAATGTTTCAAAATTGGTTTTGAGACGGTGGATGTTCCCGCGTCCCGTCTCCGTGGATCCCTTCTGGTTTGCGGGAGTTATTTATTTTTAAGTAAACGGCGGCGGAACTGCAGACAGGGGAGCCGCTCTAATTTGAGTTACCAAATTTTTTAAACTTTTCTTCCTGCAAGACCGTCCCACACGGAGACTCCAAATGCTCTCGTTCTGTGTTGGTTTTAATTGAGATTTCAAAGAAAGGGCCGTGGCTTTTATGGCCGTCGGTATGGTTCTTATTTAGATTAAGGCTCCAGGAAGGATAAAGCTCATTAAAGTCGGTGCTCGGCCAGGGAACGGCTGGTGGCCTTTCTTTCACCTGTTTTCGGGAGGCTTACGCACCTACAGCCTCGCATCTGGCCACGGGCAGAGCGTGCGTGATCTCGGACGGCAGTGACAGAGCCTCACTACGTCTTTTAAGCTTTTCGCTTTAAAACCTTTAAACGTGTCGTAGTTATTAGACGGATGCGCCCGTGTCGGCCACCACCAGAATTGATAAGCGTGTACGTTTCTAGCTCATTTGTGTGAGTTTTCGGGTCGTTTGTAAAGGGTGGTGAGCTCTGAGCAGGTTGAGGACGCAGCCAGAATGACAAGGGGTCCTCAGCTGGGACATTCTCTCCCATCCTTAAAAGATCAGGAATGTGCTCCTAAGCAGCAACTCCGACCAGCAATGTCACAGACCCCACCCCCGCACCCCCACAGCTCAGCAGAGACGGAAAGGGCTGGTCCCCAGGACCCGAAAAACAGCATGACCTGACCCGTGCTTCCAAGATGCCTTCGGCCGAGAGGTGCAGGCCAGCAGGACACTCGCTGTCCCTAGAAATACCTTCCGGCTCTTGCCCGCAGGGCTGTGCCGCAGGGTGAATTGGGGACACGGGTATAAGGTCAAGGCCATCAGAGCAGCCGGCGAGCCTCTCGCACGAGCTGAATGCCTGTGTGCTCTGTGCCATGGGCGCCCACACCATGCCTGTGTTGTGTATTTGTTAACTTCCAGTCCCTCCGGGAACCCAGGCTGGGCTGCTCCTTCGCCATTTGCCCCTCTGGTCCTCTGAGCTCCCTGCTCGGCCCCCAGGAGACTGACCCCTACTCACTGTCTCCTGACTCGCCTCTCCTCTGCCCTGCGCTCCCAGCCCGCCCCTCAGGGCAGTGATGGCTCTCCTCTCCCCACCACCTGCTCCCGTCTGGCTGTGGGTCCTGTCCCCGGGGTCAGCCCCGTGGGGCCAAGGCTTCATCACGGTGCCCGAGCCGGTCCCTTAGATGCCCTCCAGGCCCACCCTGCCTTAAAGCCCCCGTCAGCTCCAACAGGAGCGGGGAGCATGCCAGAACCGCGAGCGTCTCCGGGCTCTGCAGGCTGGGCGTCCCGGCTCTGGGCGCGGGCAGCTGCTGGCCCCGGAGGAGGCGGCCTCGCTCTCGGGCGGCCCCCACTGGCCCCGGCCCTCCTGCTTGCCCCCGAGTGTGCAGACTCCGCTGTCTTCTGCTGCCCATAGAGGCTCTGACCCGTTACCCCACTTAGGGCTTCATCTAAACCTTGTCACCTCCAGAGACCCTGCCTCGCCCACAGTCCCACTGAGGACCAAGGCTTCAGCAAATAGAGTTTGGGGGGGAGGGGTGCAAAATTCCCCGGGGTGCCTTCCCCTTCCTGGGGGGCCCTGGCTGCTGCATGGTCTCAACTCTTGAGCTATCGACCTCATTTACTCATTTATTGCACATCCACAGAATGCGCAAGAAAACAGCACACGAACCTGACAACCGTGTGCGAAGTTGAGCTTCAGGAGCATTTGAGGAACGTGACCTTCATTCCCACAGGAATGCGGGCCGCCCCCACCTCACAGAGAGGAAGTGACGATGCGCGAGAAGGAGGCGAGGACACTGTGTAAGGGAGCAGTGACCGAGTTCCCCACGTTTCGGAGCAGGAGCCTCAGCGTACGAGGTGCTCCCTGAATCCGTAGGTTTCTTCTTCGTGAGACGGCAGAACACGGAGGAAGGCTGTGAGGGCCAAGGTCAGCGGGGGTCCCCCGGGAAGTGGGGAGAAAACGAGCAGCGGCCGCGGGCAGGCAGAGGCATCCACAATGTCACCTCCTACATACAGCACCGGAAACCTCTGCGGCCACTCGTCCCTTTCTGCCACCTGATGACTTCGGGGCTCTTGCCCTGGAGGTGAGACAGCTCTCACCAGAGGAGACTCTGTTCCTCCTGACTTTCCGCCGGTCAGAGGCATCCGCTCGCGCCCAGGGAGCCCCAGGACACGTGGCCATGGCTCAGGGACACTGGTCATTCTAGAATGATGTCCGTCCAGGTTGCTCACCTCGAGCGCCGCTCCCCAGGACACAGCAAGCCCGCCCCGTTTATTAACCTCGGCCAATGCCTGAGGGTCGGGTTCCACCCGCCGCCCACCTGCTTCCCTTCCCACCCACCTCTAGGTTGTTTTTTCTTTAAATAACTTATTGAGCTGAAGTTCATTCGAAGTCGCGGATTCAAAGTGAACGGTGTTGTGCAGCCACCACTATGCTGAGTTCCAAAACGTATCTGTCCCCCCCGACTGGGGGACCAGCCACAGGCTTCCCTGAAAGGCCGTCTGACAGGCTCCTCCGCCCCAGGAGGCAGGATGCACCCAGACTCCCACCAGCACGGCTCAGGAGGCGGGACGCACAGCTGTCTCGTCACCTCCTGTCACCCGGGCCTTGAGTCTCACCTGTGCGTGCATCGGAGCCTGAGGCCGCACCGTATTCTCTGTCAGTCCCTCCTCAGTTTCCAATGGCTCATTTTTTCATTTCCCCCCAAAACTTAAACAAGCGGCCTGCAGGGGATTGGGTGGGTCGTGGCCCGATGTCTCTGCTTCTGTGACTGTGACCTTATTTGGAAATGGGTTTTCTCAGATGAAATCGAGTCAAGGGTCTTAGGACGTGATCACTCTGGGCTTAGGGTGTTTCCATTAGGGGAAGAAGGAGGTGGGGACACAGGGACCTGGGGGACCGGACGAGGGAGAGACAGGGGTCGAGACCCGGGTGAGGCAGCCAGGGGCGAGGGACGCCTGGGGGCACCGGGAGCCCAAGAGGCAGGAGGGACCCTCTTGGAGCCCCGGGGGGGGGGGGTGCCCACACCTTGCCTTCCGACTTCTGGCCTCTGAGGCTGAGAGGATACATTTCTGTTGCTCAAAGCCGCCCAGTTTGTGACCATCTGTCACCCCCCACGTGTGCCTACAGAGGGTTGTTGGGAGCACAGGTGCGTGAGGAACACAGGCTCAGGCAGGCCTGCCTCCTGGCCCTGCCAGCTGGGGGCCTGGGCAAGGGGCTCATGTTCACACGGCTCCCTGGCAACCGAGGACATGAAGACAGCCCCCCGCCCGTCCCCCCCCAGGGCAGCGAGGACACACGTGTCCGTCCACGTGCCTGTTCAGAGCACCGCTGTTTGCTGTGCCTTTCTCAGCCCTGTCTTCTCAGGCCATGAATGAAGCACGTGGGGTTTGCACTCAGACCGTGAATGGTGCACGCGGGGTTTGCACTCAGACCGTGGATGGTGCACGCGGGGTTTGCGCTCACACCATGGATGGTGCACGCGGCTTACGCTCAGGCCGTGGATGGTGCACGCGGGTTTGCGCCAGACCGTGGATGGTGCACGCGGGTTTGCATTCAGACCGTGAATGAGCACGCGGGTTTGCACTCAGACCGTGGATGGTGCACGCGGGTTTGCGCCAGACCGTGTATGGTGCACGCGGGGTTTGCGCTCAGGCCGTGGATGGTGCACGCGGGGTTTAGAGACCGTGGATGGCACGCGGTCAGTGGGACCCAGATGCAGTGGGTTTGGTCCGGGATGTTGCACGCGGGATTTGCGCTCACACCGTGGATGGTGCACGCGGGATTTGCGCCACACCATGGATGGTGCACGCGGGTTGCGCCAGGCGTGGATGATGCCGGACTCAGACCGTGCGTGGTGCACGCGGGTTTGCGCTCAGACCGTGAATGGTGCACGCGGGCTTGCACTCAGACCGTGGATGGTGCACGCGGGGTTTACGCTCAGGCCGTGGATGGTGCACGCGGGGTTTGCGCTCAGACCGTGGATGGAGCACGCGGGGTTTGCGCTCAGACCGTGGATGGTGCACGCGGGGTTTGCGCTCAGACCGTGGATGGTGCACGCGGGGTCTGTGCTCGCACCCGTGGGGCCCCCCTCCCCCCTGCTCTGGGGAATGTTGGTTCAGAACTTGCCCACGGCAGCGCTCTCTGCTCTCTTCTGCACTTGTACACCCGGCCTGGCAGGGGTCGGCGTGCAGCCCCTTCTCTGGGGGTGCGAGGTCCCCACATCGGTCCGGCCCCAGGGTGTCTCCTGCCGTCCTGGGTGCAGCAGTCCCGGTGAAGGCAATGGGTGTGGCCTTCTGCTTCCCTCCAGGCGCCCCACGTTTTTATAGGCTACGAGGTGTGAAGTCCGTGGGTGCGTCTACAGGGGAAATGGGGAATATGAGGCCTCAGAAACATATAAGCACAACTCCAGGGGGCTAACTGAGGCCGAGGCGCAAAGAAACACCCAAAGGTGGGCATTCGGCCCCCCGCTGCTGCACACAGGGCCCTGCGCACCGGACGTGTACCCGTCTTCCTTCCTGCCGCACACAGGTGAGAGTCAGGAGCTACTTGGTGAAGAGCACACGTTCTCAGGCCCAGCACCCAAATCTCAGGCCCTGGGCGCTCAGCACGCTGTCCAGTCACGTGATGTCAAACAGAAGTCAGCAGAGTCGTGCGGGCTTCAGGGTGTAGGCTCTTAGAAGGCAGGGCCTGTCCCTCCCCACGCCGCCCGGGCCCGTGCGGGGCAATGACGTCCCAGTCTCTAGCGCTCTCCCCGGGGCCTGCCGCCTGGCCACCGGGGTGTCCGTGGTGTGGGGGGAGGTGGGCGGGGCAGGCCTGCAGGCTGGGGGGTCCCTGGATCACCTGGCCGTGCCCCGCCCCCGCGGGCCTCAGGCCCCGCCCCTAGCCCCCAGCTCCCCCCAGCCTCAGCCTCAGCCCCCAGCCCCGCCCCCAGACACACCCCCGCTCCCCAGCCTTCAGCTCCAACCTCAGCCTCAGCCCACAGCCCCGCCCCCAGACACACCCCCCAGCTCCCCCAGCCCCGCCCCCCCAGCCGCCCCTAGCTCCCAGCCCCAGCTCCCCCAGCCCAGCCCCAGCCCCCCCAGACACCCCAGCCCCCAGCCCCGCCCCCACTCCCAGCCTCTCGCCTCAGCCCCCAGCCCCGCCCCCGAGCCCCCCGCTCCCCCCCAGCCCCGCCCCCAGCTCCCAGCCCCTCCGCCTCCTCAGCCCCCAGACACACCCCACTCCCAGTCCCCAGCCCCGCGCCCAGCTCCCAGCCCACCCGCTCCCCAGCCCCCGCCTCAGCCCCGCCCCAGCTCCCAGCCCCCAGCCCGCGCCCCAGCCGCCTCAGCCCCGCCCCCCAGACACACCCCCGCTCCCAGCCCCCCAGCCCCGCCCCCAGCTCCCAGCCCTCCGCCTCAGCCCCCCAGCCCCGCCCCCCAGACACACCCCCGCTCCCAGTCCCCCAGCCCCGCGCCCAGCTCCCAGCCCCCCGCCTCCAGCCCCCAGCCCCGCCCCAGACACACCCGCCCCCAGCTCCCAGCCCCCCAGCCCCCGCCCCAGCTCCCAGCCCCCCGCCTCAGCCCCCAGCCCCCCCCCAGCCCCCAGACACACCCCGCTCCCAGCCCCCAGCCCCCCAGCGCCCCCAGCTCCCAGCCCCGCCCCAGCCCCCCCAGCCCCGCCCCCAGCCACCCCCGCTCCCCAGCCCCGGCCCCGCCCCCAGCTCCCAGCCCCGCCCCAGCCCCCCAGCCCGCCCCAGACACCCCGCTCCCAGCCCCCAGCCCCGCCCCAGCTCCCAGCCCCCGCCTCAGCCCCCCAGCCCCGCCCCCAGACACACCCCGCTCCCAGCCCCCCAGCCCCGCCCCCAGCTCCCAGCCCCCCGCCTCAGCCCCCCAGCCCCGCCCCCAGACACACCCCCGCTCCCAGCCCCCAGCCCCGCCCCCAGCTCCCAGCCCCGCCTCAGCCCCCAGCCCTGCCCCCAGACACACCCCCGCTCCCAGCCCCCCAGCCCCGCCCCCCAGCCCCCCAGCCCCCCGCCTCAGCCCCCAGCCCTGCCCCCAGACACACCCCGCGCCAGCCCCCAGCCCCGCCTCCCAGCTCCCAGCCCCGCCCAGCCCCCCAGCCCCGCCCAGACACACCTCCCGCCCCAGCCCCCAGCCCTGCCCCCAGCTCCCAGCCCCCCCCGCCTCAGCCCCCCAGCCCCGCCCCCCAGACACACCCCCTGCTCCCAGCCCCCAGCCCCAGCCCTCGCTCCCCCACCCCTGGCAGCATCAGCACCAGCCCTGAGGACAGGTCCAGACCCAGAGGTCGCACAGAAGAGAAAACCGCCGTCCCCCCCACGCCGCTCGTGCTGACTCAGGCTTTCGCGGCAAACAGACACAAGCAACTGCACCTGGTCTGTAATGAAATACTGACTTCAAAAGGCCCCGCAGCTGTTCCCTGGGGTGGGGTGCCCGGCGCCAAAGCCGCCGCTCTGCCGCGAGGCACCCTTGCCCAGGCCGGTCATGCCGCCCGGAGCCAGGTCAGGAGGGCGTTTGAGCCTCCGAGCCCGGGAAAACGGGCCGGTGACCTTACGGCCTCGGTCACGCCTTCTCCCCGGACGAGGGGCCTGCGGGTCTGCTCAGGGCCCAGCCGGCTCCCCGAGTGCGTCCCCCCCGGCGGGGCCCCGGCCGCAGAGGAGGCAGCCGGCCGCTCGGGCCTCGGGCAGCTGTCCCGGGGGCAGGAAGCTGGACGCCGGAACCCAGACCCGGCTGCAGGCTGCGCACCGACGGCCCCGGCGCCCTGGCCGCCGCAGAGTCCCTCTCCCGCCGGTGCCCGCCGCCTGATCCCCACCGGAGAATGCGCCTCGGAGGCCGGAAAAGTTAGGGCGCCAGAACTCCATCTTAAAGCGTTTAATATTTCAAAGGCAGCGTCCGAGGGAAGCCAGCACGAAGTGGGGGGTGTTCACCCACCGCATTTCACACCCTCCCTAGTGCTTTTGTTTGAATGACCTGCACAGGCAGGAAGGAGGTCCCTGTAACCTTCTTCAGTGTCACACGTGTGTGCACACCTCCAGCCAGCCACCCCCAACCAGACGAGGCCGGGGAGCCTCCCCAGCGGTGTGACGCTTGATGCCAACAGCCGACCTTTTCTGCTTTCTCTCCTAGGTGCAGCAAAATTTAAAAAATTAAAATTACTTTTTTTTTTTTTTGCCTTCCACTGCATTCGGATGATCTCCCAGTGATGTTTCATCTTTGCAAAGCCGATATCTGCTGCTGATTTAGACCTCAGGTTCTCAGGGTGGGAACTCGGGGCCGGCACATCATCCTCACCCGGGAACTGGGTGGAAACAGAATGGAGCCTCCTCACCCCAGACCTGCTGAGTCAGAGTCCCTGGGATCTGCCGGGTAGTCGGTGGTAGCCGAGCCCGCCGTGATGCTGTGCATGGCAAAGCTCGAGGACCACGGGCTTCATCGGAGGGAAGCGTGAAGCCAGACACACGCACTTCACCAGGACAGGACACCCCTACCTTGCAGATGCACCTGCTTTCTGCTTTCCCAGAAGCCTCCTAACGACCCCAGCGGCCACACCCATGAAAGATGAATCACATAATCATCTCAGGAGGATTGTGTACTAAAATATGTTCCCTTGGGGCGCCTGGGGGGCTCAGTCGGTTAAGCGGCTCAGGTCATGATCTCGCGGTTCTTGGGTCCGAGCCCCGCGTCGGGCTCTGGGCTGACAGCTCAGAGCATGGCGCCTGTTTCGGATCCTGTGTCTCCCTCTCTCTCTGGCCCTGCCCTGCTCATGCTCTCTCTCTCTCAAAAATTTAAAAAAAAAATTAAAAAATTTTTAAGTTTAAAATATGTTACATTTATTAATTACTTTGGATAGTGCCAAGAGCTTGTAAATCTACCCAGGTCCTTCTCATATGAGCCTTGGGGAGGGGTTTTGGTTTTCTTCCTGGTTTAATACATCATCCCATGAACCTGGAAAGCAAAACAGAGTAATACATACATGGTGTGTATTTGTTAAATAGATTTATAACAATTTTTGCTCTCTTTTATAATGGATTTGTTTATTTTACCTCAGTTTCTTTCACCTTTTTACTTTAATAATTTTTCGTATTTGCATTTATTCCTTAGTTTAAATTATATTCTTTGAAGAGATGTGTATGTATATATCATTTTGATCTGGTATTTGTTACATTTATTAGGTTCTTGATTTAAATGTGTGTCTGTCTTCCACCCTTTTCCTGTTTTCTTTCTCCGACATTCTTTTTTTAAAAACCCTGAACCCACTGAAGGTGGTAAAGCATCTCACAAGAGCAGCTCTGGCCACATCCTGTTCCTTCTAAGATTTCATGTGTTTGTGATTGTTATTGTAACATCTATGATCGGAAGGTCTATTTCCTCTCTTCCTTGACAGACTTTCAGAAGGCAGATCCTTATTGTTGGAAACCTGAATTTCCTATTTAAGGCTTCAAAACGACTCCTGCATTCTGGTCCGTAAACGTGAACAATGCCGACACTTATAAATGTGCTAAGGTCCTTCCTGTTGCCAGCGTGCAGGTAGATTGATACAGGGCCGGCGTTCTAGAAGGCGAAAGTCAGGGCAATGAGCTGTGGTCAATCTTAGTGGTACGCGGTGGGCGTTTCTTCTTCCGCTCTGTTGCATTAGGAAGCCGGAGGTCAGTGGCGGGGGTGCTGGCAGGAGCTTTTTTAAAAATGTTTATTTATTTTTGAGAAAGAGACAGAGCTCAAGTAGGGGAGGGGCAGAGAGAGAGGGAGACACAGAATCCGAAACAGGCTCCAAGTTCTGAGCTGTCAGCACAGAGCCCGACGCAGGGCTCAAACCCATGAACCGTGAGATCATGACCTGAGCCAAAGTTGGACACTCAACCGACTGAGCCCCCCAGGCGCCCCGCAAATGTAGCATATTTTCAATGGGAAAATGGCTATATTTTCAAAACGACAAAAAAATAGGAGCATAGTGTTTTTTCCCCAGATCTTTGCAAATCTCTTTATTCTCTGGCCTAATAAGACAGCACTGGGTTCTCATCTCTGCCTCTGTTCCACCTGTAGTCCCATCACATGCCGTGTAGCTTCTGGAAACTTCTGCGGTGCTTCTGTGAAGTAGAGTGAATATGTGTCTAATATCCCAAATCTCTTTTGGAAGAACTTTAACTTTTTATACTTAAAACTATTTTTAGGAAGTATTTGCGGTGACGTTGGTGTCGTTCTAGGAAGCGAGCTGAATGGCTCTCATGGAACATGACTGCGGAGGTGCGTCAGCCCCGCTCTGCACATACCTGTTGTGAGGTTTTGGAGACAAGAGCGAGCTGCGGACAGAGCCCCCAGATCCCACACGCCCAGTGGACACACGCCCGCCGACCGTTCTCTGTCCCACACAAGGGAGCAGGGTTACTTAGGCGGTTTTCGCTCGTCTCCACTTTAGTTGAGTCTCTGCCTTTGTTTCCCTGACTTATAACAGCACGGAGGGGGGCGGCCCCCTCGGCAGGAGCGTCTGCTCCGGGCGTTGTCCTGCCACCCAGGTTCCCTCCGTCTCATTGCTCTTCCGGTCCCCAGAGCCTTGCCCTCACCTCCCCGAAGCAGCTGCTGCAGGAGAGGCTGTGGGCACTCAGCCAGCGCGAGGGGCAGACACACAAAGGATGTGGCAGAGCGGCTTCTGGGAACAGGTGGCTCTGGACACCTGTGCGTCCACCTGCACCCACAGAGCTGCAGGCAGGGCAGTGCTTGGGGCGCCGGCCCGGCGTCCCCCTCACACCCAGGAGCTTCTCTTTCTACAAGGAAGGGAAGCCTGGATTCTGGAAGCCTCTGGAAGCCTCTGACACACCCTCAGGCCCTCGGTGGTCTTGGTCCTTCCTTTCTGGCCTCGCGCCCCGAGTCTGCAAGAACCCACCCTCTGATAAGCAGGGTTTCATCTACACAAGCGATTTGAGAGCGACAACTCGTTTACTCAGCATCTGCTGTAACAAATTACCCAGACCGAGTGGCTTCCACGGACATGTACCTCCCAGGCCTCTGGAGGCTGGAAACTGAGACCCGGGCGCCGGCACGGATCTGATCTTCGGTGAGACCTTCTTCCGGATTCACAGAGGGCCGTCTCCTCCCTGCGTGCTCACGCGGGAGGAAAAGAGCAAGCTCGTTCTCCGTGAGAGGGCACGGACCCCGTCCTCGGGGACTCCACCCTCTGACTCATCGCCTCCCCGAGGCCCCGCCTCCCCAAACCAACATTGCAATTAGGGTTTCAACACACGGATTTGGGGAGGACACAAATACTCGATTCGCTGTGCTCGGCAACCTTCCTCTTCAGGTGCTTTATCAGGAGCAGCCCAAAGGGAGGTGGCCTTTCTGGCAGAACAAGAACCTTCTAGAAGCTTCTTTCGCAATGGACAAGACAACCCCCATTTGGTTTGGTTTGGGTTTTTTTGGTTTCCTTATTTGGTCTTTGAGACCATCGAGCCGGTGTGCCTGAAAGTCTCAAGCACAGTACAGTCACCTGCTCATCACCCAACACAGCAGGCCATCTCAGAGCAAGGCAAAGCAGAAAACAAAGCAATACAATAATTAATAATAATAATAAAGCAGCGATCCTGCACGGTCATACCTGAGAGCTCGGAGAGTGCACTCCATTGACTCACGTTCTGATGTGGCCTGTGGACTGACCAGTATTTCGTTTCCAGGAGCTTCCTCGGAGTTGTGGCTCCCGGCGTCTGAATGAACAGGCAGGGGCACCCGATGAAAGGCCCTCAGAGCTATTTTTGTCACAATGAATCTACGGGAGGCAGCAGCCTTCATCCTGACCTACTTCCCTCAGCCCCTTTGCAAGTGCGCTCGCGGCCCGAAGCACTTTCTATTAGCGTCTGGCTTGCTTTCCCCTCTTCACCCCGCCGTCCGGGAAAGACAGGCTGCCTGGCCTGCCTTGGCCTCCTGGGTTATTAGACAGCCTTCCTCGGCGTAAGAACCAGGAGACGCGCGGTGGGCGCCTTCACTTGTTACTTTAAGGTTGTGTAAACACCTGTGGCTTCTGCGACCCCGAGTCTCTGTCTGGCCCCTGTCTCCCTGTCTGACATCCATACCTTCGGCTCCAGACCTTCCACGAGAGACTAGTTCACGAAGCAAGATGCAGTCGGATTTAGGACAAGGAGGGAAGGTGTTAGGAACGAGGCAAGCGGAGAGGAGACATTGAAAGAAGCAGCTCAAGAACAGTGTGGAGCTGTTTTCCGGAAACAGGCAGTCTCGCAGGGCTCGCGGCGTGAAACCCACGCGTGCCGCACGGAACTTCTATTTGGACGGAGTTCAGTATTTAGGGAGTCAGGCAAAGTATCGAGCCTCGGAAAACCAAAGAAGCCTTCGTGTGCCCCTCAGCCTGTGCCTCTGACTTTGAACAAAACCACGGGCACCCCACACGCCGCTACTTTCGCCCAAAACTCAAAGGGCAGGGTGCTCCGTGATAACCAGGCACCCCTCCTCCTGAGCCGGTGGCCCACCAGCTCGGAGGTCTCCAGGCTGTCACAGGCCCTGTCACCTCCACTTTGCCAATAGATAGGCCGCGGTAGCGCAGGAGGCCTCCCTGCTTCACGCTGCTAGAAAAAATAATCACTAACGGGAAAACTGGCTCTGTGCCTAAGAGGAATACCTTATTAAATATCATAAATAAACCATTACTTCACGCCAGTACTGGAGGTGTAGACACTGCTGTAGACATTATTTTCCCAAGGGTGCTAACGCAGTGAGATGACGAGGAGAGCTGACCCACGGTCACCTGAAGGGCCGTCACACTGCGGTGTGGCCCGCACCTCGAGAGGGCACAGTGCAAATCGTATCTCAGAGCCGCCGCGTGCTCAGCGGCGAGCCCCAGGGCGCGGTCCTCCAGAAATACCTGCCTACGTGCTCGTGGACGTTCGGGCGTCATTCTTTGTAGTAGCACAAAAAGCAAAGGAAAGCAGACGTGCACAAGAGCTTAGCTAGCGGCGTGCGCCTTACAGGGGAAGGGGAGCCCTGGGGAAGGGCGGCCGTGCCCCGCACGCGCCCCCAGGACGGTCGTATTGAGCAGAGAAAAGCCCAACGGTTATCAGAGCCTGACCGATTTGTACAGAACGACAGGCATGTGCTCGTTGGCCTGAATGAACGTTCAGAGCTGACAGATGGAAAGACACAGAGAAATCTTAATATCGTTGCTTTGTGCGACAGAAGTGAAAGCCATCTGGGGAAGGTGGGAGGTGGGGGGCAGAGCATCTGAACCTCCTGTTTTCTGTTACTACGATCTATAAATGCTGGGAAAACCTATCATATAATGTTTGAGAGGCACCTGAGGAAACTGAACACAGACCAGACTGGGTGTTATTTTATATTAATGAATCATTGATAATGGTCTTGCTGTGGTGGATTTCAAGGAAAATGATCATTTGTGAGGAATATGTACTTAGGTGTGTGCAGGTAAAGGGATAGGCTATGTGGCTTTTAACACGACGTCTAGGGGCGCCTGGGGGCTCAGTGGGTTAAGTACCTGACTCCGGCTCAGGTCATGATCTCACAGTCTGTGGGTTCGAGTCCTGTGTCGGGCTCTGTGCTGACAGCTCAGAGCCTGGAGCTGCTTCAGATCCTCTGTCTCCCTCTCTCTGCTCCTCCCCCGCTCATGCTCTGTCTCTCTCTCTCAAAATAAACACATAAACATTTTTTTAATAATAAAATATAACATTTGAAATTATCATATAAATAATTTTAAGATGTTTTAAGTAAAGGAACAAAATCCTTTGTGGTTTCCTCACGCCAGGGCCTGGAGGAGCCACCAGACACCAGGGGTACAGGCGTGAGGTCCCAGCGCACGGCAGGCTAGCATCCACATCCGGGCCTCGGACCGGCTCTCCGAGTCACACGTGGCCGACGGTCCCGAGTTCTTGGAAGAAACTAGGTGTGCAGATGAGGGCTGCCCGGGGCTGGCAAGCAGGGAGCCTAGGCTGCCGAGTGTGAGGAGTGCCCGTGTGAGGGGGAGCCCCGCCCCTGCAGACCCTCAGACTGAGCGGGAGCCCCGCCCCTGCAGACCCTCAGACTGAGCGGGAGCCCCGCCCCTGCAGACC
Source organism: Proteles cristata cristata (assembly GCA_017311185.1). Classification (NCBI taxonomy): domain Eukaryota; kingdom Metazoa; phylum Chordata; class Mammalia; order Carnivora; family Hyaenidae; genus Proteles; species Proteles cristata. The sequence goes on from JAESUZ010004168.1 coordinate 59,946, forward strand.
CTCAGACTGAGCGGGGAGGGGGAGGGGTTCTGCTCTCCTCCCTCCCTCCATCAGGCCGTGTCCTGTTGGGATGTCTACCTCCTAATATTCAAATATTGACGACTAATATAATTGCATGTGAGTGAGCATGTGCACGTGTGTGTGCATGTGCTGTGTGTGCACATGTGCGTGTACGTGTGCATGTGTGCATGTGCTGTATGTGCGTGCACATGCCGTGCGTGTGCATATACTGTATGTGTGGTCATGTGCTGTGTGTGCACGCGCTGTATGTGTGCGCACATGCTGTGTGTGTGCATGTACTGTATGTGTATGTGCTGTGTGTGCACATGTTTGTGTACATGTGCATGTGTGCACGTGCTGTGTGTGTGCACGTGTTGTGTGTATGCGTGCATGTGCTGTGTGTGCATGTGTTGTGTGTATGTGTGCATGTGCTGTCTGTGCTTGTGTACGTGTGCGTGTGTGCACGTAATGTATGTGTGTGCATGTGCTGTGTGCATGTGTGGACGTGCTGTATGTGTGTGCATGTGCTGTGTGTGCACATGCTGTGGGTGTGCATGTGCTGTGTGTGCACGCGCTGTATGTGTGCGCACATGCTGTGTGCATGTGCACGTGCTGTGTGTGTGCACATGTTGTGTGTATGTGTGCATGTGCTGTGTGTGCATGTGTTGTGTGTATGCGTGCATGTGTGCACGTGCTTGTGTACGTGTGCGTGTGTGCACGTAATGTATGTGTGTGCATGTGCTGTGTGCATGTGTGGACGTGCTGTATGTGTGTGCATGTGCTGTGTGTGCACATGCTGTGGGTGTGCA